>CAWUFW010009740.1:600000-758107 GCA_963921515.1 Calotriton arnoldi | reverse complement strand
TGAAAGCAATGGGCCGGCCGGAGGCACCGATCGGTCCATTGCTGTTCAACGCGCACAGGGGTACAACGCGTGACCCGCACACATTGAAAGCAATGGGCCGGCCGGAGGCACCGATCGGTCCATTGCTGTTCAACGCGCACAGGGGTACAACGCGTACCCGCACACATTGAAAGCAATGGGCCGGCCGGAGGCACCGATCGGTCCATTGCTGTTCAACGCGCACAGGGGTACAACGCGTACCCGCACACATTGAAAGCAATGGGCCGGCCGGAGGCACCGATCGGTCCATTGCAGTTCAACGCGCACAGGGGTACAACGCGTACCCGCACACATTGAAAGCAATGGGCCGGCCGGAGGCACCGATCGGTCCATTGCTGTTCAACGCATCACTGTATATGTGACTGGCATAGGTCAGCATGCCTGTCTCAGATGGACATATGCCAGCCACAGATAGCTCCCAGGGAGTGAGGGGCACACCTACATCACGACAGCCTGTCCAAACCTTATCATAAGGCATGTAAGGCTGCATTTCCTATTGTGTGTATGTTGGTGTACATGTTGTCCTGTGGGTGTCACCTGTGGGCAGCCACCCCCAGGCTGTGCACGTGTTCATGGGGACAGGATCCTGGGTGTTACGTGTACGTGACCACTGTGATGTGCAACTGTTCATATCTGTGCATGTGTCATGGTCACATTTCACAGTGGTGTTTGTGTATGTCATGTCACATACCCCGTGAGTCCCATGTGGGACGGTATGTTTGAGCCAGGGTGTCCCAGTGGCACAATAGTGATGGCCCTCCACAGTCTTTGTGCATGTAGTGTTTACAATGTCTCTGATTTCATGTGCACAATGGGAGACAGTCTCCACATCCACGTTGTGTGTGCATGGACTCTGATGTTGTGCGTGTGTGTCACAGACGTCCATGGCTCTCCTGCCATGGCAAGTGTGGCCACTACCTGTGGGGGTCATGTTTGTTTTGCTGTGGTGTACACATGATACTCCAGGTGATGCCAGTGTCCATGTGGCATTACAGGGTCCCTGGGAATGTGCCTGTCGTTGAGCTGTGGTGCCTGGGGCACATCTGTCCTCACATGTCACTGGGGGTGACTTTGACACAGCATCATGATATCCAATGGGCCAACCTGGGACAAATTGATGCCACCTGTAGGACCGTGTTGACAGATGTTGGCCATGTATGTACCATACATGTCGTTCCGGTACTGCACACTTCATGTAGTTGTGCCTCATGATGATGTATGTTGGGAACTTGAGTGTGTTCAATGCCGCATATGTGGGGTGACTGACGATCTTGCTTACTTCTCCTCTGCACTGCAGGGCTCCTGCTGTCCATCGGCCATTCCCAGACCTGGCAACGATGGTGGAACGGGACAGCATCCGACGGTACCGCTTCACCAGGCAGCTGATTGAGGATTTGGCAGTGCAGTTGTCCCCACATTTGCAGCCTGGCCGGCCGTATCCTACAGCGCTGACCCCCAAGGTGAAGGTGATGGCAGCCCTACACTTCTTTGCCACCGGTACCTTCCAACATACTGTGGCGTCTGCTGGTGGGATGTCACAGACCATGTTCAGCCGTGTGCTCCGCGATTTCTTGGCGGCAATGTTGCTCTTCCTGAACCGGTACATATATTTCCCTAGACTGCGACGACTCACTGACGTGAAGAGTGACTTTTATGCCCTGGGGAGGATGCCGCATGTCATTGGCTCCATTGATGGGACACATGTGGCTTTGGTACCACCACAGGCCCAGGAGCAGGCCTACAGGAACCGCAAGCACTACCACTCGGTCAATGCACTGGTGGTGTGTCTTGCAGACATGACCATCACACACGTGTGTGCCCGTTTCCCTGGTTCAGCACACGATGCCTTTGTGATGAGGAGTAGTCGCATCCCCAGGTTGATGGCACAGATGCAGAACCAGCGTGCCTGGCTTGTCGGTGTGTACTGACTTTGTGCCATTGTGTGTGATCTGATCTGTAGTATTCCGCCCACTTTTCCAAGTCAGCTGATGTGCACTTGTCTGTCCGTAGGTGACTCGGGATACCCCAACATGCCGTGGTTGCTGACACCCCTCAGGAACCCTGTGACACCTGCCCAGATGCGCTACAATGAGGCACATGGTCGGACCAGGAGAGTGATTGAGCGGACCTTTGGTCTCCTGAAGAGCCGCTCCGCTGCCTGGACAAGACCGGAGGGTCCCTCCCATATGCCCCTGCGAAAGTGTGCAAGATTATCATCGTCTGCTGCATGCTCCACAACCTGGCAGTGCGGAAGGAGTTGCCTCTCATCCAGGATGACGATGACCAACATCCGCCACCTGTGGAGGATCCTGGCCTGGACCACGATGCCAGTGACGATGATGATGATGATGATGGTGATGGTGATGTCCGCACACAGCTCATCACCAACTTCTTTAGCTGAATGTGAGTATCCTGAGGTGTCATGTGAATGATGTGAGTTGGCATGATGTGTGGGTGGTGCTCTGGTGCTGTTGGAGTGTGTCCATGGGCTACTTGACAGGATGTGTGTTGCGATGTGTGGTGACAGGTGGGCTGTACTCCCCAACAGTGTTGACATGCTAACTTGGTTCTGGGTGGGTATCTTGTAACATGTATTGTGCATGAGTTTTGCTGATCTGTCCTGTACTGCATTGCTTTTGACTGTGTGTCATTTCTGTCCTTCACAGGGTACTTTCAGATTCGTTTGGTCAACTGTGTCCACCGACGACGTGATTGCACATCCAGGCTGGTAGCTGTTGTGTCCCTACAGGTGATGTGCGCCACACCCATGGACTTCCTTCCGTCTACAGTTGTTGACTGTGTGCCCGCTACCAGGTGGGGTTACCTTGCATCTGTAGTGGTTACGGCATGTTGCTACTGTGTAATAAACCTGTGCTTCACTTAGTGATGTGCGTTGTCTGTGGTCACACATTTGACTGCCATTTGCTTACTGCACCTGTGGGCTACTTGACTACAACTGGGAATGGGTGTGGTGTCTGTGCATTGCACCGTCTTCCCTGGCAACATCAGTGTAGGCAATGAGTCAGATGGCCTAGGTGTGTATGTGTTGTGTAGCCCTGGTGGTGTGTCTCCCTCATATGTGTCACGTTGCCTGTACTCACATGCCTGTGTTGTCCTTGCTGTTGCAGTTCGCATACACAGTGTAATTTTGCAGTTCATCATCCCCATAACAGCACCCACGTTGGAATCACGACAGAGGCAAGTATGGTGTATTAGTGTGTTTATTGTGATACATCTGTGTTAATAGTGCATAGGATGGATTGTGCTGTACATGAATCTTGCAATCCCAAGTTCCTAGGTGAATTGAAAGTCCAGGTAGACAGGATCCCCAGTATCGGGGCCACAGTTGTCTGACACATTGTTCCAACTTGTACTCCCATGCAATGTGTGGGAGTAGTGTTGCCATCAACAGGGTGAACAGTCTGTGCACAAAGGCGAAAATCCAGAACAGGTTCAGGCTTCCTGGGAGTTGCGCTTGGCCATCAGCCTCTCACTTTCCCCTCCTCGGACGACCCCTCTTCTTGGGGGGCCCTCAAGTGCAGGCTGCTGCGGTGCAGGGGACTCTCCGCCAGAGTCCTCCTCCCTCCCTGTGGCAGTTGCAGTTTGTTCGGTACCAGATGTTGTTGGCACACAGGGAGGTGTGGACTGGTTGCTGTTCATCTGGCGGAGGCATTGTAAAATGTCCCTGTGCACCGCCGTCATCTCATGTAGTACATCCCACTTGGACTCCACGCGGGACATGTGGGAGTCCACACGTGACATGTGTGACTCCACGTGGGACATGTGGGAGTCCAAGCGGGCATGATGGGCAGCCTGCTGCTGTTTGATGTCTCTGAGGAGCCCCACTACCTGGCTGAGCTCTCCGGTGCTGGACTGGTACGCATCAGCTATGCGTACCAGTTGTGGGTCTTCATGCACACCAGCAACGTCTGCAAGCAGCGACCTCTGTCTCCCACCCTCCCACCACCCCTGCTGACATGTGCAGTGTGTGCAGTTGCACGCACAGATAACCCTGGTCCACCTTGGGGGTGGTGGTGGTGGTGGTGTCCATGGCCCCAGGTTGGTCCAGGGTCACTGCGCTGGTGTTGTTCCTTATTCTGTCCATGTCGGCAGGGATGGTATTCGTGGTGACAGTCGTTGGAGGGGTGGGTGCAGGGGTGCAGCTGGTGGACCTGCTGGTGCTGCAGCTGGTGGTCCTGCTGGTGCAGCAAGTTGACTTGCACCGGATGTGCCAGGTTGTTCATCGTCCGAGGAGGACAGAGGCTGTACGACGCCAGTGAGCTCGGCATCCTCTTGAGCCTGGGACTGGGACTCCTCAGCGTCTGCTGCTGTGTCCCTATCATCACCTGTTTTTGGGAGACACAAACAATGTATTTCATGTTTCTGCAGGCATCAGTGGTTGACACACCTGACAGTTGTGACTGTGCCTCGGGGTGCGGGCCTGTACATTGTATTGTCCTAAGTCGTCACAGTCAGGGGTTGATATTGGTGTGGCACATTGTCCTGCATTATTTGGGCATTTCTATGTATTCTCTGGGGTGTGAACATGGTCTGCATTGATTGTGTTTGGTTGACAGCCAGACCTCCTTCCCACCCACCCACCCACCCAGTCAGTTATCCCACCATGGAACGTGCTTGCATTGCAGGGAGTGGAAGTTGTCTCTCAGGATGTCAGTCAGTGGTGTCCTGCTGTTTGTTGGTGCACAGTTGCCAGCAGGGCCTTGTGCTCCCCACAGCAGTAGCCAGTGTCAGCCATCTTGTGAGTCCTTCTCCACTCCCTGTGATGTGAGCATGGTTCAGGGTGGTGTTGATGGGACAGTTGTGGGGGTGAGCAATGTCTGTGACTACGACTCCCATCATGCTATTGCCTCCACCCCCTTCCCAGCATGCCCATGCTTCCTTCCTTTGACTCTGCTTCCCTGTGGGGTGGGCTGGCTGTGCTGACAGGATGGCTGGGAGTGTTGTCCTGGCAGTTGTTTGGCTAAGAGTCCCAAGAGTGTCCCTGTGCTTCACACAACATAACCCAGGGTGGTGGTGCTTTGTGGGATCTTGTGTTAGGATGGAGGGCATTGCATTCTACCAGGTGGGTACTGTGGAGTTTGTGTTGGGGGGGTGAGGGGAGGTGCTGGTGACTATAGTCAGTGCTGCAAGTCCCCCTTCCCACCCAGCCAGCCAGCCAGATATCCCACCATGGAACGTGCTTGCATTGCAGGGAGTGGAAGTTGTCTCTCAGGATGTCAGTCAGTGGTGTCCTGCTGTTTGTTGGTGCACAGTTGCCAGCAGGGCCTTGTGCTCCCCACAGCAGTAGCCAGTGTCAGCCATCTTGTGAGTCCTTCTCCACTCCCTGTGATGTGAGCATGGTTCAGGGTGGTGTTGATGGGACAGTTGTGGGGGTGAGCAATGTCTGTGACTACGACTCCCATCATGCTATTGCCTCCACCCCCTTCCCAGCATGCCCATGCTTCCTTCCTTTTGACTCTGCTTCCCTGTGGGGTGGGCTGGCTGTGCTGACAGGATGGCTGGGAGTGTTGTCCTGGCAGTTGTTTGGCTAAGAGTCCCAAGAGTGTCCCTGTGCTTCACACAACATAACCCAGGGTGGTGGTGCTTTGTGGGATCTTGTGTTAGGATGGAGGGCATTGCATTCTACCAGGTGGGTACTGTGGAGTTTGTGTTGGGGGGTGAGGGGAGGTGCTGGTGACTATAGTCAGTGCTGCAAGTCCCCCTTCCCACCCAGCCAGCCAGCCAGATATCCCACCATGGAACGTGCTTGCATTGCAGGGAGTGGAAGTTGTCTCTCAGGATGTCAGTCAGTGGTGTCCTGCTGTTTGTTGGTGCACAGTTGCCAGCAGGGCCTTGTGCTCCCCACAGCAGTAGCCAGTGTCAGCCATCTTGTGAGTCCTTCTCCACTCCCTGTGATGTGAGCATGGTTCAGGGTGGTGTTGATGGGACAGTTGTGGGGGTGAGCAATGTCTGTGACTACGACTCCCATCATGCTATTGCCTCCACCCCCTTCCCAGCATGCCCATGCTTCCTTCCTTTTGACTCTGCTTCCCTGTGGGGTGGGCTGGCTGTGCTGACAGGATGGCTGGGAGTGTTGTCCTGGCAGTTGTTTGGCTAAGAGTCCCAAGAGTGTCCCTGTGCTTCACACAACATAACCCAGGGTGGTGGTGCTTTGTGGGATCTTGTGTTAGGATGGAGGGCATTGCATTCTACCAGGTGGGTACTGTGGAGTTTGTGTTGGGGGGTGAGGGGAGGTGCTGGTGACTATAGTCAGTGCTGCAAGTCCCCCTTCCCACCCAGCCAGCCAGCCAGATATCCCACCATGGAACGTGCTTGCATTGCAGGGAGTGGAAGTTGTCTCTCAGGATGTCAGTCAGTGGTGTCCTGCTGTTTGTTGGTGCACAGTTGCCAGCAGGGCCTTGTGCTCCCCACAGCAGTAGCCAGTGTCAGCCATCTTGTGAGTCCTTCTCCACTCCCTGTGATGTGAGCATGGTTCAGGGTGGTGTTGATGGGACAGTTGTGGGGGTGAGCTATGTCTGTGACTACGACTCCCATCATGCTATTGCCTCCACCCCCTTCCCAGCATGCCCATGCTTCCTTCCTTTGACTCTGCTTCCCTGTGGGGTGGGCTGGCTGTGCTGACAGGATGGCTGGGAGTGTTGTCCTGGCAGTTGTTTGGCTAAGAGTCCCAAGAGTGTCCCTGTGCTTCACACAACATAACCCAGGGTGGTGGTGCTTTGTGGGATCTTGTGTTAGGATGGAGGGCATTGCATTCTACCAGGTGGGTACTGTGGAGTTTGTGTTGGGGGGGGTGAGGGGAGGTGCTGGTGACTATAGTCAGTGCTGCAAGTCCCCCTTCCCACCCAGCCAGCCAGCCAGATATCCCACCATGGAACGTGCTTGCATTGCAGGGAGTGGAAGTTGTCTCTCAGGATGTCAGTCAGTGGTGTCCTGCTGTTTGTTGGTGCACAGTTGGCAGCAGGGCCTTGTGCTCCCCACAGCAGTAGCCAGTGTCAGCCATCTTGTGAGTCCTTCTCCACTCCCTGTGATGTGAGCATGGTTCAGGGTGGTGTTGATGGGACAGTTGTGGGGGTGAGCTATGTCTGTGACTACGACTCCCATCATGCTATTGCCTCCACCCCCTTCCCAGCATGCCCATGCTTCCTTCCTTTTGACTCTGCTTCCCTGTGGGGTGGGCTGGCTGTGCTGACAGGATGGCTGGGAGTGTTGTCCTGGCAGTTGTTTGGCTAAGAGTCCCAAGAGTGTCCCTGTGCTTCACACAACATAACCCAGGGTGGTGGTGCTTTGTGGGATCTTGTGTTAGGATGGAGGGCATTGCATTCTACCAGGTGGGTACTGTGGAGTTTGTGTTGGGGGGGTGAGGGGAGGTGCTGGTGACTATAGTCAGTGCTGCAAGTCCCCCTTCCCACCCAGCCAGCCAGCCAGATATCCCACCATGGAACGTGCTTGCATTGCAGGGAGTGGAAGTTGTCTCTCAGGATGTCAGTCAGTGGTGTCCTGCTGTTTGTTGGTGCACAGTTGCCAGCAGGGCCTTGTGCTCCCCACAGCAGTAGCCAGTGTCAGCCATCTTGTGAGTCCTTCTCCACTCCCTGTGATGTGAGCATGGTTCAGGGTGGTGTTGATGGGACAGTTGTGGGGGGGCAATATGTGTGACTGCGACTCCCATGATGCTATTGGCTACACTGACTTGGCCAGCATACACAGAATTCCTTCCTTTGAGTGGTCTTCACTGTGTGTTGGTGTTGTTGTGGTGGCTACATGTGTGGATGTGTTTGTTAGTTCTATTTGTGCCACTGCCTAGCTGTAGTTGTGGTTGTGTTTGTACATGTGTTGGCACAGTTGGATGTGACTTTTTGATGGCATGTGTTGTGTTTATCTGACTGACATACACATTTTGGGATGATTCTGTTCTAGTTGCTGTGTAATTGCTATGAGTGCATGGTTTGACTCTCCCCTTGACAGTGATGTGTGTGTTTTGTGGCAGTTTATTGTGTACATTTGTTGTGTACTCACCAGGCTCTGGGATGTTCTCTAGTCCATATACGCTCACTGGCGGAAGGATGGCCCGCACCTTCTCCTCCCAGGGCCTGAGGTATATTGGCTTGGCAGGAGGGCCACTGCCGGTGTGTTGGCTGTTGATGTAGTCTATCTTCAGCAGGTCCCGTACCCTCCTGCGCACGTCATACCACCTGTTCTGGATGTCCGTCTTTGTGCGCCGACATGGTGATTGGGCGTTCACCCTGTTGATGATCCTCTCCCACATCTTGGTTTTCTGCGACATGGGGGTCTGTTGGACCAGAGTGCCAAACAGCTGTGGCTCCACCCTGAGGATCTCGTCTACCATGACTTCCAATTCACTATCTAGGAACTTGGGATTCTTCTTGGGGGCATGGTGATGGGTGGTGATGGTGGGTGATGTGTGTGTTGGTGTGCAGGTGAGGGTGTGTGGGTGTGTGTTGTGCTGGGTGTATGTGAGGTAGGTATTTGTTGGTGTGCTGATGGTGTGTGGCTTGTGTGAGGGATGAGCTGTGGGTGTGTGGTTGCTTTCTCTTGGGTGCTGGCAGTGGAATGGCATTTGCAAAGGCTCATGGTAGTGATTTGTGTCCTTTATATAGGTGGAGTTGTGGGTGTGTCTTTGTTCTCTGTCCCCACCCCCCCAGTATTTATTGGCTTGGTAATTGCTTGTTTGGCCTTTTTTGGTTGATTTTTCCTTTGTGCTGTTTGTGTATGTTGGAAACGTTCTTGTGACCGAGTCGGACCCTGCATTGGTCTCGTACGGTGTTTTCCGTTTCGTTCACGCTGTGTTTGTGCAGTTTTGTATGCTGCGTACGCGTCGGTCGCGGTGTATTGTGTTGCTTCGGCTCGGTTTTGTATGCGTGTCGGTCGTACGGCTTGTCCTCCGTCCGACTCGGTCGTGTTTTTCGCGCCTTGCATCGTACTTTGCGGTTTGGAGTTGGCGGGTACGATTCGGTCGGATTTGTTCCGGGTGCGTGTCGGTCGGTTGGATTAGCGTGTTTTTCCGGCCGGATTGCTATTTTCCGAGCGGCTCGGTCGGTCGGCTTGGTTTCCTAACGTGTCGGTCGGATTTATCGCGGCTTGCATCGTACTTGGCGTGTCGGGCGCCACTGGTACGTGTCGGTCGGTAATTTTTCCGGCTCCGAGTCGGTCGGTGCTTTTTCCGGCCCGAATCGGAATCGACCCCTGAGTCTCTCACTTATACAGCCATTCAGACACCCACTCAATCACCCTTACAGTCACTACACTCCCTCTTACTAAGCCATAGATCCATTCACACCACCACTCACTCACCCATACAGCCACATACACACCCATTCACTCACCAATTTAGCTACTCACACAGCATTCCACTCACCCACACAGCTATTCACACAGCCACTTTTACACCCATACTGCCACCTACACACCCATGCCATGGTCTGTGTGAAAGTCCTCTAGGGCTACAGAGAAGGGCTTGTCGTGCCCCCCAGTCCGTAATTAACAGTCATTGAATCCTCCATTTCAAGGGCCATAGACCATGCAGGACGGCTTCCAGAAATGGGAACGGAGTGCCCGTAACCAATTCAGTGAAGCAAAGAAGTCAGGAAGCCTATTTCAAAGTTCCCATGGTTTATTTCTTTGTCTTTCACCTAGAACATGGCACGCAAGAGGAGGGTAAGGGATGAAAGGCGCAGCACCATGCTGCTGCTTTTCAATCTTGGATCTCTCTGTTTTATCAAGCGTGACACTGTGCGCAAGGACATTGTTATTAACATGTTCGTAGTCACTTTATCTTTCTGGCATAATATTTATTCCATCATAGTGTTTTGAAAGTATTTGACCTGGATCTGCATTAAACTGTGCTGTCAAAAACTGAATATTTCATTCAATGAATGCTGGGAGATGTAGTATTTTTAAACTACAGGGCACATCACAGCCTGCATATAAACATTTGATTATTACTTTAATCTTTTTCCACCTGCGAACAAGGCTTCTATATGAGCCAAAATGCACCAGGAGAAAGGACAGTAGCAGTAGAACGGCGAGTATCGTTGACAACCACACAATGAGAAAAAAAGTTCCCAAAATAATCCAGGCATAGCACCACGGGGAATCTAATATTTGTCATGAAACCACTGACAAGCATGGAGCAATCTCTTCTGATAAGTTACTGTTGAGGGGGTTGAAAAATCTCCTATGAAATATCCAGATTCCTTTTCACCATTGTAGGTCTCTTGAGGCTCTAGAAAGGGTACGAGTTCAAACAACGTAGTATCAGGTGGAAATTTCATAGTAAACCATGGAATTACATTGAACAGTAGCCACTGTCATATTGGCAGCATCAGCTGTGTTTGTTGCGCTCAAAGGTCTGCATAGAGTGCTAAGCTCAGTTAATGTTGGCTGGAAACTCTAGCTAGAAACAATACTACTTTATTCAGTGGGTAGAGCATTCAGGGTCGGAAGAGGCTAGGAGGTAATCCTACTTGCTATATGTGGTGGTGGGCTGTTGGCGACTGGCCTCATAGTGCTTCTTGACGTGGTCAATGGATACCTGCCTGTTTCTCCTTAAGCCAGGCAGAAGGGCCAGAATAATAGTTCTGTTGCCTTTTACCCCAAGAACAGCGATGGGTGGTCTGTAAGATGGTTCAAAAGCTTGCTTTCCGTGGATCTTCTCCTGAACTAGGTCCCCAATCTTGGGAACCCACCAGTCAGTAGCAGTAATACCCTTCTCTTCACAGGTGGGGGTACCAGAGTGCTTTGTGTTAGGCAGCTTGTCTCTGACCTCTTGGATACTCTGTCAAGCACTCACACATTTCTCCAAGTCAAAATTATCTTCATCCGCCACCTTCCCAGAATGATCTAATCCAGGCACATACATAGGAACTCTGAAGAGAACCTCATATGTAGTGAGTTCTCCCAATACTCCTCTAGGCAAGCTATTTTTTAATGCTCTCTGAACTCCATTCAGATTATGGTACAAACTAAGGGCCTGGATTACATCTTGGCGGCTCTGGTCCTGCCATCCCATTTCCGTTGGTTTCTCCATCCACCTACTAGGCTGTCCACCCACTCAATTTAGATGCTGGCAGGCCTATGGATGATAGTCCATCTGAGTGCCACAATCTCTGCAAGAATTTTCCTCCTGGTTGATGGCGCCTTAGGCAAACGCTGGTGTTAAAGGGAGTATAGCCAATATTTCCATCTGGTCAATCATGATGTGCCTTGCCTTCGACGTAACTATGGTAGGGAAACCTCTACTCCTGAGTAGGCAGTTTCTAAGGGATATAAGGTAGATACATACCTTTTTTTATTTTTCCACTTCCGTTTCCATCATGAACCCGATTGTCCAAGTCCTACTTTTGCTGCTACTACTTGACCACAAAATCACCCCATCATCACCAAAATCATAGGTAAGCTTCCTTTTTATTTGTTTTCTTTTGAATTGTCTGTTTACATTTGCTATGGACTTGTGCATTTTTAAATTTCTCCTACAAGCAGTTTTTTCTGACATGTAATGCATATTTGTGTAATGTTGTTAAAGAAATTTAAAGAAACACACCTGTATCATTCTTTTTGGTTTTGTGTTTTCAAATTTGGTGCTAGCTTCCTTCATGATAGTGGACTCTTCCACAAAATTTGACATAAATCGAAGTTCATAATGTGTTCATACAGGTGTGTTTATTTCTTTACGTAAACTATCAAATTATAACCATAGGCATTACACATGTTTTAAATAATTTGAATTTAATATAATTTAGTAATTACACTAAACAAGGTAAAACATTTATTCAAAAATAAATGTAAAATCAATGTTAGTTCTACACTTAACATCATTTTATTTATTTATTTATGTAGCATTTCCCCTTCTCTAGTGCATTTTCTGTATTTTATTCATATTTTTAAGGTGTAATGCACATGTGTTTATTTTATCACTTATTACGTCAAAATAAACACATCTGTATTAACACTTAAAAATAAAAATGTCAAATCTTTTTGGGTGTAAGTGTCCATTATCATGATGAATACTTGCACCAAAATGTTAATGTCAATTACATATTTTTTTTACTAATGTTTGGACTTTACAAATATGTGATTTAAAAAAGTTAGTATTTTCTGTCAAAATGTGAGTAAGAATATGTATTTCACATTTTCATCATTAACATTTTTAATAATCAATGAATTGTAAATTCATAATAATGCTAGGACAAACATTGTAAAATTAAGCCTTTTTTCTTTATAAATGGGATACTTCTCTCATTAACTTTTATTCCAAATAAAAACAGAAGAACAAAATGGTTTCCCAAAATAACACCCTGTGGCTTTGTTGCTCATAACTTACCTCCTAATCATATTCCAAAGGGTAACCTTCTCAGGAAGGGGCATCTCCTGGGCACAGAGCAGGCACCTCCATGATTTTTCGTGGGAGGGGTGGGTCTAGGTTTTGTAGGGGTTAAGGACAGACACAATGTGAATTTGTGAGGAGGATTAATGGTAGGAGGGGTGGTAGAGGATTGGCTTTTGGAGGTAGAGGGAGCTGGAGTGGGTGATGTGCTTGTGTCTGCATGTTTGGCAGTTGCATGTGGGTCTGGTGTTTGTTGTGTCTATTTGGATGTGTGTTTTTTGGCTGGTGTTTGGTATTCTGGTGAGTGGGTGCATTTGCTTTTGGTTGGTGTTGTTTTGTATGTGGGGGTGTTTTTGTGCGAGTGTGTTGTTTTTGATGAGTGTGTTGTTGTGGTGATTGGTGTGGTTGTGGTGGTTGAGTCTGTATGTTTTGTAGTTGCATATGGGTCTAGGGTTTGTTATGTATGTTTGGACGTATGTTTTTTGATATTCTGGTGAGTGTGTGTGTTTGCTTTTGGTTGGTGTTTTATGTGTAGGTGTGCTTTTGTGTGAGTGTGTTGGTTTTGAAGAGTATTTTGTTGTGGTGCTTGTGTTTGTGGTGGTGGTTGTGGGTGTGGTGGTGGTTGTGAGTTTGGTAATGGATGTGGTGCTTGTGGGTGTGGTGGTGGTTGTGGTGGTTGTGGGTGTGGTGTGGTTGTGGTAGTTGTGGGTGTGGTGGTGGTTGTAGGTGTGGTGGTGGTTGTGGTGTGTGTGGTAGTGATTGTGGTGGTTGTGGTAGTGGTTGTGGGTGTGGTGGTGGTTGTGGGTGTTGTGCTTGTGGTGCTTGTGGGTGTAGTTTCAACAGTGGGTGTATGTTGCTTGTGTGTATGTTTGTGTTTCTTTGTGTATTTGTGTTTACATGTGTGTGATTGCACTGATTGTGTCTGTTGGAGTAGGTGCCTGCAAAGAAGTGAGTGTGCTTGGGATTGGGCTGTGAATTTGTATTGAGGAAGCTACCTGAGTTGGGGCAGGAGGTTGGGCTGGTTGGGAGGCTGGGTTGAGGGAGGAGGATGCCATTTTGGCAAGTAATCTCTGCATGCCAGATATTGAACTGTGAATGGCATCCAGAAATGCAACCATTTGTTGCATTTGGAAGCTTAGCCCCTGAATGCCATTTAATATTGCAATCTGGCTAACAGAGATGCTGCAAAATTGGTCAATAGCCTCCTCACTCAACACTGTCAGGGTGACAGGGTCAGAGGGTGAGCAGCCTGTGGCAAAGGAGACCCCAGCCCTTTTAGGGCTTTGGGTTTGGCCAACTGGGGGGAGCAAGAGGTAGGGTGGAAATGTGTCTCTGGGTGGTGGACAAGGATGAGGGTGTAACAGTTCCTGTAGGGTCCACTTTGGAGGCCTCCGATAAAGATGACGAGGTAGTGGGCTCCGTTCCAGTCCCCTCAAACTCCATGCCACTGTGTCCATCGGTGTCTAATGTTTCACCACTTGAAACACAGTGGCCATCTGCTTTTCCACCATCTTGGCCAGGTCTCTTTTGCCTGCTCTTGAAGATGCCCTAAAGACATATACAATAGTTTAATTGTATCTGTGTAAGTATAACTGATCATAAAGTTTTTTCTCAAAACATTTTCTAAAAGTTTTATATTTCACCTGCTTTTAAGGCTTTTAAACTTTGGTTTATTTATATCATTATCTCCTGCATGTAGGGAACATCTTCAGGAACCAATTAGTCCTATCTTATTTTTGATCATTTTTCTTAACCATTTCAGTTCTCTCCAGGAACTTCTGACTGGTTCTGATCTGTTGATTTGAAAAGCAAACTTATGTTACAAAAACTGAATACAAAACAAAAATCCATTTGTACATTGTGTGTACAAGACAAAGAAAGCTGATTTATTTAAATTTTTTAAAAATAAATAAATGAATCAATGTGGGTTACAATTTACTGAAATGTTGTACCTATATTTGTATAAACTGGAAGCCTGTTATTTTTTTTTTGTTTGGGCGTTTCACAATGGTAAAACTGACTTCAATAAACGTAAGTGTTTTTTAACTGCAAAAATTAATTATATTGATTCAGTACTTAAGTTGCTTCAAAATGTTTCTCGCCCTATGTATTTGCTTATGCTGTTGAAGAAATCAAAGAAGAATTTTTACTTTAGTTTCAAATTACTACTACAGCATAAGTAAATACATACGGCTTGATGCATTTTTAATCCGGTTTAGTACAGATGTAAACATGAAAAAAATTTACTCTAAAATATCTTAATTAATTGTTAGTTTGTTTTACCATTGTGAACAAGGCATAAAAAAATCTGGTTTCAGTTTAGTCAGAAATTGGTACAACATTACAGTAAATGTTTAAATACATTGATTCATATATATTTTTACAATTAAAAATCAAAATGAAAATTACAATTTAATTGTTTTAAATCTGAAGCATTTATAATATTTCAAAATGAGTCATTTATTGTGCCTGATTTTAAGTTTTGCAGTTGGGATACTCCAAACAGACTCGCTTACATGCACATTTGTGAATGAGTAAGACATTATGCAAAATTGTCATTTTAACATAAATTCAATATTTTTTTTATTGAAAACATAATTTTATTAGGTTTTAAATC
Source organism: Calotriton arnoldi (assembly GCA_963921515.1). Classification (NCBI taxonomy): domain Eukaryota; kingdom Metazoa; phylum Chordata; class Amphibia; order Caudata; family Salamandridae; genus Calotriton; species Calotriton arnoldi. The sequence continues at coordinate 743,090 of CAWUFW010009740.1, read as the reverse complement.
AAAATTGTAATCATTTAATCTTATGTTTTTAGCCATTCCGGCTCTCATGTTTACTATTGTTTGTTGATAATACTAACTCACAAATGTGAAGTTTGGAACATCTAATGTATCATAAGTGCATTTTATGCTATGTCACTTGCAATAGGGGGAACGTAACATCCTTCACAATTGTGACAGAGCATCACACCTGACACAAATAAAAATTTTGGCGTGTTTGATACAACTGTCCCTTAGAAAATCTAACAAAATCAAGTTTAATTTATTTTAGGCAGGCTTGTGTCTGCTCAAAACAGTCCTTTGTGAGTGATGAAAAATATATTAGTATCATTTGTTGCAAATTATTAAAAACAAAAACACATCATGATACACCTTGTGAAAAACTTACACCTTCAAGAAGTCTTCTTGTGCATTGGTCATGTGTCAACCTTTATGTTGATGCCAAATTTTGTTGCTGTAACAAAAAATAGTTATTAAAAAAAAAAAAAAATTAAAAACTACCCCCTTCATGCCCCCGTCTTGCTTTCAACTGCCCATCAAGCTCGGGATAGGCCACCAAAAGTATGCAGGCCATCAGGGGTGTTAGGGTGCAGCGCACTTGCTTTGAATGTTGGGAGGGCTGGCCGAGCTGAACTTCTGCTCAATAGGCAAACTATTGTTGATTTATTGCATCAGCTGGAGCCTGATCTAATGCCTCACAATAGGAATTCCACATCAATATCACCAATAGTGAAAATAATGGCAGTATTTCATTTTGTGGCCACAGGATTATTCCAATACACTGTTGCAGTTTCTGGTGGAATGTCACAACCAACTTTGAGTGGTGTGCTACAAGAAGTTCTGTCTTCAATGACGAGACACAGCTTCATACAGTTTTCATGAAATTCACTAGATTTGTGCATCACAAACATGTGTGCGTGTTTTCCAGGATCAACACATGATTCCTTTGTACAACAAAACAGTGGCTTACCCCTGCAAATGTCACAACTTGGATTTAAGAGGGCCTGGCTTGTTGGTACGTAAAATCTGTCAATATATTTTTTAGTTAATTTCAAGTCTAATGATCAAAAATAGTAGTAGATTATATGTCTCAATTTTTTTTTCCTATAGGAGTCTCAGCTTATCCTAACTGACCATGGTCGCTAGCACTGCTGAGGAATCTAACAACGCCAGAGAAGTCCACTTCAATGAGGCCCATGGAATAAAACGGAGGCCAGTGGACCGGACTATTGGGATCCTAGAGGCCAAATTTCGATGTCTGGATAAGACTGGTGGAGCCCTCCTCCACTCACCCGATAAGGTGTGCAAAATCACCATGGCATGCTGCATGTTATATAACATAGCCCTGCGACGGAACATCCTGTACATTGCAGAGGAAGAAAACCAAGATGAACCTCATAGTGGTGAGGAGGAAGGAATAGACTGACGCCAAGATGTTATTGATAACTTCCTCACATAAGTGTATGTATATATTTACATTTTATTACATTAAATGTTAAACCAACTTTTAATCTAATGAGTATAAAAGTCTGTGGTAGACATTTTTTAGAAAGGGCAAGTCAAGGAAAATCCTGGACAAAGATGTTTGTTGATCAAACTTTTGACACATTAACTACTGTGTTTATTCACGTTGTTTATCTTTGATTGTTCTTAGAAAATGTGTCCTCAAAATTAATCATTTGTATTGTGTCTGTTTTGTAATGTAATACAAATTACATCTGTTTTAATCAGTTTTAGCTTCTTTCACAATGTCATCTCCATTTGGACATTTCAAAGTTGTGACATTTGCAGTTAAATGCTGCTGTTGTGAAGTACAAAGAGAACACGGGTTGATCCTGTGAAAGACACACACATACTATGGATGAACATATCTTGTACAAAAAAACTTCCAAAGTGATTGAATTAAATTTTTTAAGATTGCATTAGACTTGTTTTCTGTTGAATAGTGGCAAGGGCTGGAACTGTAATTGAAAATATAGGGGTCAATTCCGATCTCGGCCAGAAGCGCACCGAATACGATTTGTCCGGAAAAAATACGAGCTGAACGCGTTTTTCCCGAACGATTCGAACAGTCGTCCGAGCGAGCAAGTACGATGCGCATTACTGCTAAAATTCCGAGCGAGCCGTACGTTCCCATTCCAGCTCCAGTTCCCCGACCGAGCTGGATCCGTAAACGCCGATTCGAGTCGCACGGAAGTAAATACACAGCGCCTTCCGGGGGGACTAGTAGGATGCGCAATCCATACGCGCAGAACTGGTCGCTACGTCCGGCACGTCAGAGCATCCGGGAGAGCTGCACATAAGCTCTGATTCGCGCCACAAGACGATCCACGGCTACGAGACCAACAAGCCAGCTACGAGTACGAGTCGAAGCCACGAGAAACCCGAATGAGACGAACCAACCATGAATCCCATCGCGCAGGTCCTACCAATACTGTACATCTATTACCGGAACCGGTACGGATGCGTACGGTGCAGACGGTAAGTCAGACACCCACTACACAAACAAACGACACGTACCCGACATATGTCACACACACATAGGGATGCAGAAATGACGTACACTAGCAACAGCAGAACCATAGGGGCGGGATGGCTATCACCAATGCCATACACACCCATAGGGGCCTGATGGCTACCACTACCACCACCCCTACTCATGGGGGGCTGGATGCCTGTCACTACTACCATCCCCACTCATAGGGGGATGGATGCCTACCACTACCACCACCCCTACTCATGGGGGCCTGGATGCCTGTCACTACTATCATCCCCACTCATAGGGGGATGGATGCCTACCACTACCACCACCCCTACTCATGGGGGCTGGATGCCTGTCACTACCACCACCCCTACTCATGGGGGGCTGGATGCCTGTCACTACCACCACCCCTACTCATGGGGGCCTGGATGCCTGTCACTACTATCATCCCCACCAATAGGGGGATGGATGCCTACCACTACCACCACCCCTACTCATGGGGGGCTGGATGCCTGTCACTACCACCACCCCTACTCATGGGGGGCTGGATGCCTGTCACTACCACCACCCCTACTCATGGGGGGATGGATGCCTGTCACTACTACCATCCCCACTCATAGGGGGATGGATGCCTACCACTACCACCACCCCTACTCATGGGGGTCTGGATGCCTGTCACTACTACCATCCCCACTCATAGGGGGCTGGATGCCTACCACTACCACCACCCCTACTCATGGGGGCCTGGATGCCTGTCACTACTACCATCCCCACTCATAGGGGGATGGATGCCTACCACTACCACCACCCCTACTCATGGGGGGCTGGATGCCTGTCACTACCACCACCCCTACTCATGGGGGGATGGATGCCTACCACTACCACCACCCCTACTCATGGGGGGATGGATGCCTACCACTACCACCACCCCTACTCATGGGGGCCTGGATGCCTGTCACTACTACCATCCCCACTCATAGGGGGATGGATGCCTACCACTACCACCACCCCTACTCATGGGGGCTGGATGCCTGTCACTACCACCACCCCTACTCATGGGGGATGGATGCCTACCACTACCACCACCCCTACTCATGGGGGATGGATGCCTACCACTACCACCACCCCTACTCATGGGGGCCTGGATGCCTACCACTACTACCATCCCCACTCATAGGACGGATAATGCATGACACAACAAGCATACTCCAACATAAGGAATGTCAGCAAAAGACATCCCCCCAACATCATGACAAGAGTGTGTAGTCTGTGTCAAATGCCTACAACACTGAACATGACATTGAACATACAATGTGACCCCCTATCACATGTGTCACACAAAAATGTGTGTGGCCTTCACAATGCAAGCAGACCATGACCACTGTGGGAATGGGGTCTAAACCCCCAACATCACAGTGACCAAAAGGTAAGTGTGGGGTCCATAGCTGAAGCACATTTTGAACATTGTGGCAATGTGGTCTAAACCCCCATCATCACAGTGACCAAAAGGTAAGTGTTGTCATGGAAAAAGCTGCAACTGCCAAACAGCATGAATGATTCCTTGTCACAGAACAACAAACACATCAGTGGCAAAGTAGTGGTTGTGTCCCATAGCAACATAGATTGCGTGAGGCAAACAGTGCAGTGCAAATAAAACATACCTTTGGCCATGTGCAGACAAACATCACCCATGGGGACTGACATTGTCTCCATTTATCAATTACACAATGCCAGAAGTGACCATCATAATGCAGACCCACATATCTGCACTAATGGACACACAAATGTAGATATCCTGTGGAGACTGTAGATGTGAGGTGAACAAATACCATACCATGGCAGCAATGGGACATACAAACCATGATTATTGTGCTGACTGATGACCTAGGAGTCCCAGGGACAGCATGGGAAATCCTCCAAACAACATACAGGCAATGGCACACTAAAGATATGCCAATGCAGTGGTGCAGATGCACAAACACAAACAGGCAGCCTCACACTGCATATCAAACACAACAGGTGATGGGGGGGGTGTGCCAGTGTCCCCAGGCAACCACACAACACATGAGGAGGCCTGAATTCCAATTACACAGATGTGTATACAGTGCCATACAAAAGTAACTCATGGATCGGATTCCCCTATGTGGGCAATCAGGCATTGTTGGATGAGAGGGAGCCCAAATTACACATGTCACACAAGCTTGTAGGAACAGCAACTAACACAGCAAGAGACAGACCCACCACAGCACTACCCCCAGGGACCCCACATTGTGGTGACACTAGCCTGCATGATAATCCCACTGTGATGACAAAGGTAGATGTCGTTCACACTGTGAACCACAGCCATGTGTCCTGAGCAACAAACTACCATCACACCTACACAAGCACAAATCAATCAGCACGGCCTGTCAGCCAAGGCCAATATGGAGGTAGGGGTCTAGCCGTGCAACAACTCACATTTGCACACACTCAACACCACACACCTTGACCTCCACCAATGTGCAGCAGTGAAGCTCACATGGACTGGTGACATTGCACATGCACCCATGACAATCCCAGGGGTGGTTGTGGGAACTAAGGTGCAGAAACCCATCACACCTGGCCAGTCAACAAGACTCGTGAATGTCTGACACACTGCACAGTACGCGGTACATGGGCATGACGTGAAATCCACCCCAATCAATGGGATCCCGGCCACAGTCACACACCAATGAAGAAGCCAAGGTGACCCACAAAGAACACACGTAGACAACTTCCAACATTGCAGCTCTGACCCTGAGGAGTGGCAGCAGTCACACACACAACGTGTCACAATCACTGAAAGCTACCACAAACTGTAAATTACATGACTTGTGTAACCAACAAGTGCCAAGGGGAATCCTGACTGTGTCCCATCTGCGTTTGCCCACATCCCCAGCCCTGACAACAAAGACAGACTAGGGATGACAACCTGATGAACATTAGTTTGCCATGCACCCACATCACGGAGAAACCAGGTCCAAGATGCTGGATGAACACAGGACAACTCAGCAAGCATCACAAACAGGAACATCCGTAGGGACACAGCCTGTGTAGGAAAAGGGAAGGGAACACACACAGACATGCTTACACAACACACAACACGGGCCCAGGCAATGTCACGGGATTACACACTGCCATGAGGGCACTCCACTCCTGTGGAAGGTCCGCTGTGCCAAACCTTGTCTGTGCACGACTCAAACATGTCAGCAGAACACTCGGTCAGTGAGTCAACAATTACAACACACTGAAGGCTCTGCTCACATCAGCCTGGGTACGGGAGTGTCACTTCAGTCATCTGCATATACCCAAAACACGTGTCAAGCAAGTTGCACTGTATACACAGATGAGTCCTTCAACATTGATGTGCTAAACTGCATGTCCAGTGGAGATGGGCACACAGTCAGGGAAATAGAAACATTGAACAGTGGTAAGCCCACCAGATGTGCATCAGTGTAAGCCACAGATGTTAAATTACAAATGCAAAACGTACATCCCTGTGTCAAATGCTGAACATTACACCGCTCAGACTGCAGCAAAGGATGCTATGGATCCAGACTAGATTAGGACACATATCCCATGGACCACATGGAGTCCATCACAGCAACACTTCATTTTCCTGATCTGAACACTATTACAACAGCAAATGCATGATGATACTCATCTACATCATGTACAACAAAAGCAAAACCACTAGTAAACAAAAAGACGCTTTATTCAGCCAATGTGAATGAAAAATTGGAAGTCCAAAAGAAACTAAGGCCAATGGCCAGTCCACATTCACAGTCCGAACAGGGTGACATGTGACAACTTGTCACCCATTGCTTGCCTGCACTGGTACGGACAGGGGACATCCCCTCGGAGGGGCATACAAGGGGCAGGCCAGGCACCGCAGGGACAGGATCAGGGGATGCCAGAAGGAGGCAGTGAAGGGGTGGTGGGTGCAGGAGTGTCACCGGCAACTGCAGTGGAGGTGTCTGACTCAGTGGGGGCCGGCACCACTGTAGGGCACAAGTCAGATGGTGTGGGTGCTGGCACCACTGCAGTGGGCCGGTCAGATGGAGTGGACTGGGTCCCCACTGCAGTGCCCAAGTCAGACGGGGTGGTTGTGGACTCCACTGCAGTGCATAACTCCAAGGGAGTGGAAGGGGGGCAGATGAGGTGGGCAGGACAGAGGGGGGACCCGGTCTCCACACCAGTGGCACAAACAGGCCGAGCGTCTGGGTTGGGGGTGGAAGAGCAAGTGGTAGGGGGAGGGCCTAAGCAGTTTGGGGATGCGGTATTGGTGTGTGGGGGAACCTGGGGCAGGGTGTGGCGGGGGAACCTGTGGAGTGGTGGCCTGGGGGATGGAGGAGAGAGACTGTGTGGTGGAGCTGAATGGTGGTGGTGGTGGGGTCTTGCCCTTCCTGGTCCGGGGGGACTTCCTAATGGGGTCCTCAGTCTGCCTGTGCCTGGGGGAGGGTGTCCGGGTGTGAGGGGCACTCCCCTCTGTGTGTGGTGGTCGCCTCTTCTGCCTGTACGTTGGGTCAGATGGATCTGTGGGGAAGAGGCCAAGCTCACAGAGGAAGAGCTTCTGGGAGGGGGGGTTGCAGGTGAGGCAAGGGAAGGGGTTTTGGAGGGAGAGGTATCTGAGGACTGCGGAGTGCTCGTGGATGCGTGTGTGTGTGCCTGGGCCCCATCCCCTGTGAGTGAGGTATCAGTCCCCTGACTGTGCGTGCGTGTGCGTCTGGATTTTGGCGTGTGTGTCTGTGTGCTGCTTGTGTCTGTGCTGGTGGGTGCCTGTGCCGGTGTGTGTGTGCTTGGGACAGGTAGGGTGCTGGGGATTGTGGATGGGGCAGAGGTAGGAGGGGTGAGGGACTGTTGCAGGAGGGACACTGCTGCCGTCAGTGAGGAGGCCATGGACTGATTGGTCCGATGTAGGGCAGACATGCCAGATGACATGCCCTCCATGAATGACACCAGTTGTGTCAACAGACCCGTGTGTGCATGGAGGACACTCAGCATTGATGTCTGCCCTACATGGATCTGTTTCAGCAAGTCCACAGACTCCACACTCAGGGCAGCAGGGGAGACAGAGGCAGGGGGTGCGGTGCCTGGCATGAAGGAGACACGCTCCCCTACACGGGAGCCTCCACGGACATGTGGGATGGGAGCAGATGGGAGGGTGGAGATGGTGGTGGTGGCGGGGACAGACTTGCTCGATTTTGTCTGTGGTCTGCTGACACCCGCCTCCACAAGGGAGTCCTCACTGGAAGTGCTGTGTTCCTCAGCCGAGGTGGTCGTAGCTGAGGTCTCCTCAGTGTGGCTCCCCTCACCCTCCGTGCCACTGGGTCCCTCGGTCTCCTCTGCAGTGGACCCAGTCTGGCTCTGCCGCTCCTCTTGGTCCGTGGAGCTGTCTCCTCCTGTGGCCGTGGATGTATCTGCAAACAATCAGGATAAACAGAGCAACATTAGTCACCTGTACTGACCACACACACCACAGTAAGTACAGCACATCACAGAGCAAGCCCTGCCATCATTTGCTAGACATTGCAATAAGTGCTGACACTGATTTGAAGAAGCCCATTGTCTGCCTGACAGTCATTCATGCCACTCATATCCTACCTGTCCATGCACCCATCTGTCTGGTGCCTGTTGTATGCAACTAATCATATGTGCACACATGCACCACATACACAGTTGTTGGACATCCAAGAGAACATATGGAAATGTGTCACTCCAAACACATGCCATCTCCTGCCACTGACTCAGTACATGTGTCAGGAAAAGTGATGGGCAGAGTCTCTGTCGATATGCGGGTTTTGGTTCCATCACCAGACACAATGATGTCCTCATGTCCTGATAGACAATGCGACAATGGTGTGCATGCAGGACATATCACACTACTGCTGGATCACCCTTTGCAAGTTGAATGTCATGGCACAGGCCTGTCTGGCAAGTCAGTCATAACTGTCTCCTGTCACAGGGGCAGTGCATACACACAACACCAGTCTGCACTGTGTCACAATCATGGAAGTTTTGGGAATGCAAGCCCTGTAGCTGACAGGTGCACATGTGCACCCCTGGCCACCCACATCATGAGGACTAAGATGATCCCACGTCATTCAAATGAGACATTTGAGTGACTGCAAACACAAATCCATACACATGAGCACTTCACCGTCTGATGAGAATGAACCACAGCTGCCTGCACCTCAATGTTTCATACACCATTGTGCACAGTCAAGGGATCAGAGACCTATGCATTAACCAATGTGCAGATCCTATAGTCACAACTCAGATGGCTGGCCACCCCAAATTGTTAAACACTCCAGGAGTCCAAAAGCAAGGCCACACCACGGTGACACAGAGGCAGACACCTGAGTGCACTCTTCACAATGCCCAATATGTATGCTGACACACGGGAGTGGGAGAACAGAGTGCCTTCGATGTCCGGAGTAGGCATTACAATCCTGGTCCATGTGCAACATGGTATTACCCTGAACACTAGGCAGGTGGCTATGCATGTGTCACACACATGATGTACATACTTCTGAGGCTCCTACCTTGGTCTCTGCTGCAGCGTGGGTGTGTGGCACATACCCCAGACATGTGGTGAGTCAGAGCAGCAATTGGAACACATATTGAAGCCATACCCAGAGTACATGTCAGATCACAGGCATTGTGTGAGCAATTGTACCACCCATGCAGCCCACAACAAAGTTCCTGTAACTGATGCTGTCCCCAACTTGAACCACAGGTAACTGCAAGTACACAGTACCCAAGTGACCTAAGTCACAGACTGTAAGGGCCACACCTGTGTATCAGATGAGGAGGGGCATGACACAAGTGAGGGACATGAGTCCAGGACGACAAGACAGTCGTACTGTGGAAGTGGAACCAGGCTAAAGGAGTGCATAGAGCATGTTAGTCATAGTACCCAGAAAAGGCTAGCACTTACCCCCTCCTTGCTGCTGTCTGGCCTTCAGCTGCCCATCCAGGTCAGGGAAGACCACCGCCAGAATCTGGAGCATGTGGGGGTCAGGGTCCGGTGTCCGCCCATCCTGCGAGGAGGCGACAGCTTCAGCTGGACCCTTGCGATCCTCCGGGTCCAGCCACGAAGGTCCTGCCACCTCTTCTGGCAGTTGCGGATCCTGCGCCTGTAGAGCCCCACAGATCGTACTGCCCGGGCGATGGTCAGCCAGATCTCCTGCTTCTGGTGGGCATCAACCTGTGAGGATGACAAAGTGAAAAGGCCATTACTACACATGCAACATATCCGTGCATCACACAGTTGGATATACATGTCTCAATCACAGGGGCATATGATGTACACAGGTAGTGCAACTATGGCTATGAACAGTTGTCCAGCAGTTACTAAATGGTATCATTGCCTGGGAAGTAAAACCTTGTTGGAATGCACTGTTACTGCACTATACCTGTTCAGTGCATGTAACTACACACTTTGGGGGTGACAACTACTCAGTGAGCATGCTAGCCACTGGTGTACACACTGTAAGTCTTGCTAGTCAGACAACATGCACAATTAGTAAGGCAGTGGACAGCACACTCACCTGCTCCCCTGGTTTCCCATACAGCTTGCTGTACTGTGGAAGGAGGCTGTCCAGCAGGGCCTGGTTCTCCTCAGTGCTGAAGGCTGGGGCTCTCTCCACAGTACGTGCCATTGCAGTAGCCAGAGGATGCAGAGACAGCAGCAGTGGTGGTGGCAGATGTCGTCCTGGAGCATGTAGTGCAGGCAAGTGAGCTCTCAGGGGAACAGCCAGCATTATATGTGTGCTGCAGAGGCAGATACTGTCCCATGTGTCCAAAGTGATAGGTCCAAGTCGTTTGCATCTTCTGAATCTGGCCAATCCATGGAATTGCACCACTTATACATGCCCACAGCATCCTTCAAAATTTCAACTTGATGACACCCATGAATTTGCAACATTGTTGTGGCTGGCCAACTGAATTCGCTGCATCCGACTCGTAAAAGCTTAGAAAACGCGTACGTTACCATGTCAGTCCATAGCCAATGCGTGCGCACCGATCGGACCATTGCAGTACGACGTGTATTACGTCACACAACACGCATCCATCAACATCATATGCAATGGCCAATGCGTGCGCACCGATCGGTCCATTGCTGTACAAAGCGTATTTCGAAACACAACACGCATCCGTCAACATCATATGCAATGGCCAATGCGTGCGCACCGATCGGTCCATTGCTGTACGACGCGTATTTCGAAACACAACACGCATCCGTCAACATCATATGCAATGGCCAATGCGTGCGCACCGATCGGTCCATTGCTGTACGACGCGTATTTCGAAACACAACACGCATCCGTCAACATCATATGCAATGGCCAATGCGTGCGCACGGATCGGTCCATTGCTGTACGACGCGTCCCTGTACAAGTCACTCGCATATGTCACCATGGTTGTCACAGGTGAACGTATGCCAGCCACAATTACTTGCCAGGGACTCAGGGGCACACCTACAACACCACAGCCTGTCCACACCTGTATCCTAAGGCATGTAAGGCTGCATTACCTGTGTGTGTATGGGGGTCAACATGTGGTTTGTTGGGTGGCACTTGGGGGCAGCCACTCCCAGGCTGTGCACGTGTTCATGGGGACAGAATCCTTTGTGTGTTGTGCACATGACCACTGTGATGTGCAACTGTTCAGTTCAGAGCATGTGGCATGGTCACATTTCCAGGTTGTATATGTGTATGTTATGTCACATACACCCTGAGTCCCATGTGGGATGGTATGTACGTCACAGGGTGACCCATTGCCACAATTGTGATGGCCCTCCACAGTCTGTGTGCATGTTGTGTTCCAGATGTCTCTGATTCCATGTGCACAATGGGAGACAGTCTCCACATCCATGTTGTTTGAGCATCGACTTTGATGTTGTGCGTGTGTGTGTCACAGACGTCCATGTCTGTCCTGCAGAGGCAACAGGGGCCACTACCTGTGGGAGTCATGGTTGTTTTGCTGGCGTGTACATGATACGCCATGTCATGCCAGTGTCCATGTGGCAATACAGGGTCCCTGGGAATCTACCTGTCAAAGAGCTGTGATGCCTGGGGCACATCTGTCCTCACTTGTCACTGTGGTGTGTGTTTGGAACGTGACAGCAGTACATGGGTACTGTGACACAGCCTAATGATTTCCCATAGCACAACCTGGAACTTGTTGTCAACACATGTTGAACTGAGATGTTAGATGATGGCCATGTAGGTGCCATATATGTCCATACAGAACGGCACACACATCAAGTACTTGTGTCTCGTAATGATGTATCATGTGATATTTAGTATGGTCAATGCCACATATGTGGGGTGACTGTCAATCTTTCTTTGTTCACCTATGTACTGCAGGGCACCAGCTGTCCATAGACCATTCCCTGACCTTGCAACCATGGAGGAACGTGACTGCATCCGACGGTACCGCTTCAACAGGCCGCTGATTGAGGAATTGGCGGGGCGGTTGGCCCCACATTTGCTACCTGGTCTGCCATACCCTACAGCGCTGACCCCCAAGGTGAAGGTGATGGCAGCCCTACACTTCTTTGCCACCGGTACCTTTCAACACACTGTGGCGTCTGCTGGTGGGATGTCACAGACCATGTTCAGCCGTGTGCTACGCAATGTTTTGGAGGCAATGTTAACATACTTGAACCAGTACATCTATTTCCCTAAATGTCAACAACTCACTGACGTCAAGAGTGACTTCTATGCCCTGGGGAGGATGCCACATGTCATCGGCTCCATTGATGGGACACATGTGGCTTTGGTACCACCACAGGCACATGAGCAGGCATACAGGAACAGGAAAATTTTCCATTCTATCAATGCTCTGGTGGTATGTCTTGCAGATATGAGCATCTCACATGTGTGTGCACGTTTCCCCGGTTCTGCACACGATGCCTACGTGATGAGGAGTAGTCGCATCCCGACGATGATGTCACAGATGCAGAACCAGCGTGCCTGGCTTGTCGGTGTGTACTGACTTTGTACCATTGTGTGTGTTCTGCAATGTTGTATTCCACCCTCTTTCCCAACTCAGCTAATGTGCAATTGTCTGTATGTAGGTGACTCCGGATACCCCAACATGCCGTGGTTGCTGACACCCCTCAGGAACCCTGTGACACCAGCCCAGATGCGCTACAATGAGGCACATGGTCGGACCAGGAGAGTGATCGAGCGGACATTTGGTGTCCTGAAGAGCCGCTTTCGCTGCCTGGACAAGACAGGAGGGGCCTCCCATATGCCCCTGCAAAGGTGTGCAAGATTTTCATCGACTGCTGCATGCTACACAACCTGGCAGTGCGGAAGGAGTTGCCTCTCATCCTGGATGACGATGACCAACATCCGCCACCTGTGGAGGATCCTGGCCTGGGCCACGATGCCAGTGATGATGATGATGATGAGGATGATGTCCGCACACAGCTCATCACCAACTTCTTCAGCTGAATGTGAGTATACAGAGATGTTATGTCAATGATTTGAGTTTGCATGATATGTGTTGGTGGTGCTCTGTTGCTGTTTGAGTGTGGCCATGTGCTACTTGACTGGATGCGTGCAGCGATGTGTCCTTACAGGTAGTCTGTACTCCCCAACAGTGTTGACATGCTAACTTGGTTTTGTGTAGGTATCTTGTGACATGTATTGGGCATGAGTATTGCAGTTCTGTCCTGTTCTTCAGTGCTTTTGACTGTGTGTCATGTCTGTCCTTCACAGGGTACTTTCAGAGTTGTTTGGTCAACTGTGATCCCCCGACACCATGATTCAACTTCCAGGGTGGAAGCAGTCGTTTCCCTACAGGTGATGTGCCACACACCCCTGGACTTTATTTCTTCAACACTTGTTGACTGTGTGGCCACTGCCACGTGGGATTACCTTGCATCTGTAGTGGAAACAACATGTTGCAAATGTGTAATGACCCTGTGCTTCACTTTGGGATGTGCGTTGTCTGTGGTCACACATCTGACTGACATTTGCTTACTGCACCTGTGGGCTAGTTAACACAGACTCTGAATAGGTGTGGTGTCTGTGCATTCCACTGTATTTCCTGGCAACATCAGTGTAGGCGATGAGTCAGATGGCCCTGGTATGTATGTGTTGTGTTGCCCTAGTGGTGTGTCTCCCTCATATGTGTCACGTCGCCATGACTCACATGACGGTGTTGGAATTGCTGTAGCAGTTAGCATGCACAGTGTCATTTAGCAGATCATCATCTCCATGACAAAATACCACGTTGGAATCAAAACAGAGGCAAGTATGGTGTATTAGTGAGTTTATTTACATACATGTGTGAGGATAGTGCACAGGATGGTGGGTGCTGTACATTGGGATTGGAATCCAAAGTTCCCAGATGAGTTGGAAGTGTTGGTAGCAGAAATGTTCTGAGTAAAGTCCACAGTCATCTGATACATTAGTCCAACTTAAACTCCCCATGTCATGTGGGAGAGTTGGGTTGCATTCGACAGGGTGAACAGTTTGCACACAAAGGAGAATTTCCAGAACAGGTGTTGGGTTCCTGGGGGATGTACATGGCCATCTGCCTCTCAGTTGTCCTACCTCGGACGACCCCTCTTCTTTCTGGGGGGACCCTCACGTGCAGGCCGCTGTGGTGCAGAGGACTCTCCACCAGAGTCATCCTCCCTCCCTGTGGCAGTTGCAGTTGTTGCAGCACCAGATGTTGTGGGCACACAGGGAGGTGTGGACATGTCGGTGCTAATCTGGCGGAGGCATGTCAATATGTCCCTCTGCACCGCTGACAGTTCTTCTAATGTGTCCCACTTGGACTCCATGCCAGACATGTGTGTCTCCACATGGGACATGTGGGAGTCCAAGCGGGCATGATGGGCAGCCTGCAGCTGTTGAATGTCCTTGAGGATCCCCACTACCTGGCTGACCTCTCCGGTGCTATTCTGGTACGCATCTGCAATGCGTAACAGTTGTGCGTCATCATGCAGTCCAGACCCCTCTGCAAACAGTGACCTCTGCCTACCACCCCTCCCACCACCCCTGGCCACACGTGCGGGACCTGTGGTGGCACGCATAGGTGACCCTAGTCCCCCTTGGGGGTTGGTACTGGGGTTGTTGTCCGTTGCTTCCCGGGGGGCCGGGGTCCCTGTGCTGTTGTCATTCAGTGTCCTTGGTCTGTCCGTGTCGGCGGGGGTGGTCTGTGTGTTGGCAGATGTTGGAGGAGTGGGTGCAGGGGGTGCAGATGGTGGTCCTGCTGGTGCTGCATGATGACTCACACCGGAGGGGCCAGGTAGGTCTTCGCCATCCGAGGAGGGCAGAGGCTGTTCCACACCAGAGAGCTCAGGGGCCACCGGAGCCTGGGACAGGGACTCCTCATCATCTGCTGCTGTGTCCCCATCATCACCTGTGTTTGGAAGAGACACACAATGTATGTTATGTTTCTACAGGCATCAATGGTTCAAACACATGACAGTTGTGACTGTCCATCTGGATGCGTGCCTGTACATTGCATTGTGCTAAGTTGTCACAGCCAGAGGTTGATATTGTTGTAGCACATTGTCCTGCCAACCTGAAACATTTCAATGTGAATGCTGAGGTGTGTGCATGACCAGCTCATGTATAGATTGGCTGTACATGGCCATTGCTACTCAAGGGCCATCACGTGCCTGACACAGGTGTGTCATCCTTGTCCACATTTGTCCTTTAACAGGGACATACGTGCAATTCCACTTAGGATATCTTTCAAGATTGGGACATGTGTGGTGGCAGTTTTTGCCAGTCTTTGTGCATCACATTGGTGTGTCTGGACAACATGGTCACAGTCCGGTATGCCTGGGATCTCTTGGGAGTATCTGTGTTGTTGTCTGGGTTCCTAGTTCACGTCTCATTTCATACAAGTGATGTTGTTAACGTAGCTAATGATGTTGTTGCTGAGTTTTGTACGTGCAAACGTGATTAATCTTGTCAATGTCCTCCATGGTGATAAGGATTGGGCACGGCAGCTCTCTGGCTTTTCCATTGTCATGACAGTGATGGCCAGTGGTGTGTGTTGCAGTTCTGCTGCTGTGAGTAGCATGTCTCCTCAAATGCAGTCCAGCTTGGTGCTTGTGTCTACAGTGTCTATGACAGTGAGTGGTGTGTTGTGTGAAGGATGCATATGTTGCTGAACGATGTGGGAGTGGAATGCAGCTCACAACTGCAACTTGTGTGACTGACACCATGGTACAGTGTCCGGTATATTGGTGTGTCCATTGCATTCACTGTCAGGTGTCCCCTGTCAATGATGTCTCTGTGACTTCCTGTGTGTTTTGTGCTATGTAGTTTGTCTGATTCTCCACAGTTGTCATCTGCAAGTCACACCTTCACAGCCAGGCCAGAGGGCACCCATGGACACTGCATCCCCTGACAGTGTGTGTAAACATAGAGTTGCAATGGCTGTGAGTGTGTACGTGTTTGGGTTGGCCAGTGCATGGGTGTGAATTGCAGGCACATCATTTCTCATGCCCATGTGTCAGCCATCTTGCCAGGGCTTTTACTTTGGGAGTGACTGGTCCCACGTGTGCAATGTGTTTTTGCAGAGTAGGTGTGTGTATGGCCAGCATTGGTGGTATTTGGTTGACATCCGGACCTCCTTCTCCCCCAGCCCAGTTATCCCACCATGAAGCATGCCACCCTTGCAGTGGGTGCAGGTTAACTCTCAGGATGTCAGTCAGTGGTGTCCTGTTGTTGGTTGGTGCACAGTTCTCAGCAGGGCCTTGTGCTCCCCACAACAGAGCACCATTGTCAGACATCTTTGAAGTGGCTTTTCACTCCCTGTGAGGTTTGCATGCTTCAGTGTGAGCTTGCCGGGCCATGCGGGTGGGGGATGTTGAGCTGTGACTACCACTCCCATCATGCTATTGCCTACACCCCCTTCCCAGCATGCCCATACTTCCTTCCTTTTGAGTCGACTTCACTGTGTGTGAGTGTGACAGCAATGGCAAGATGGCTGACAGTGTGGTCCTGTTGTTTGTTGGTGCACAGTTCACAGCAGGGACTTGTGCTCCCCACAGCTGAGGCCAGTGTCAGACATCTTGGAAGTGGCTTTTCACTCACTCTCTTGTGGGGCACGGTCCCAGGTGTGTTGTTTGGAGTTAGTGGAAGTGGTGTGTGTGTAAGGGCCTGCTGGTAGCTGTAGTCGGAGCTGGCACTCCTCCTCCCCCCAGGCCAGACATCCCACCATGAAATGTGCTTCCATTGCAGAGAGTGCACATTGGTTGTCAGGATGTCAGTCAGTGGAGTCCTGCTGTTGGTTGGTGCACAGTTCCCAGCAGGGCCTTGTGCTCCCCACAACAGAGCACCATTGTCAGACATCTTTGAAGTGGCTTTTCACTCCCTGTGAGGTGTGCATGCTTCAGTGTGAGCTTGCCGGGCCATGCGGGTGGGGGATGTTGAGCTGTGACTACCACTCTCATCATGCTATTGCCTACACCCCCTTCCCAGCATGCCCATACTTCCTTCCTTTTGAGTCGACTTCACTGTGTGTGAGTGTGACAGCAATGGCAAGATGGCTGACAGTGTGGTCCTGTTGTTTGTTGGTGCACAGTTCACAGCAGGGCCTTGTGCTCCCCACAGCTGAGGCCAGTGTCAGACATCTTGGAAGTGGCTTTTCACTCACTCTCTTGTGGGGCACGGTCCCAGGTGTGTTGTTTGGAGTTAGTGGAAGTGGTGTGTGTGTGTAAGGGCCTGCTGGTAGCTGTAGTCGGAGCTGGCACTCCTCCTCCCCCCAGGCCAGACATCCCACCATGAAACGTGCTTCCATTGCAGGGAGTGCAAGTTGGTTGTCAGGATGTCAGTCAGTGGTGTCCTGCTGTTGGTTGGTGCACAGTTCCCAGCAGGGCCTTGTGCTCCCCACAACAGAGCACCATTGTCGGACATCTTTGAAGTGGCTTTTCACTCCCTGTGAGGTGTGCATGCTTTAGTGTGAGCTTGCCAGGCCATGCGTGTGGGGGATGTTGAGCTGTGACTACCACTCCCATCATGCTATTGCCTACACCCCCCTTCCCAGCATGCCCATACTTCCTTCCTTTTGACTCTGCTTCCCTGTGGGGTAGTGTGCCTGTGCTGACAGGATGGCTGACAGTGTTGTCCTGGCGTTTGTTTGGCTACAAGTCCCAAAAGTGTCCCTGTGCTTCACACAGCATAACCCAGTGTGGTAGTTCTTTGTGGGATATTTAATTAGAGTGTGAGGCAATGCATTCTCCCAGGTGAGTTGTGTGGAGTTTGTGTTAAGGGGGTGTGTGAGAAAAGCTGCTGGTAACTATGGTCAGAGCTGTCAGTCCTCCTTCCCACCCAGCCAGATATCCCACCATGGAACGTGCTTCCATTGCAGGGAGTGCAAGTTGGCTTTCAGGATGTCAGTCAGTGGTGTCCTGCTGTTGTTTTGAGCACAACACCCAGCAGGGGCTTGTTCTCCCCACAGCAGTACCCAGTGTCAGCCATCTTGTCAGTTCTTTTCCACTCCCTGTGATGTGAGCATGGTTCAGAGTGGTGTTGATGGGCCAATTGTGAGGGTGACCAATATCTGTGACTACAACTCCCATCATGCTATTGGCTACACTCACTTCACCAGCATACACACAATTCCTTCCTTTCAGTCAGCTTCCCTGTGAGGTGGTGTTCTAGTGGTGGCAAAATGTCTGACAGTGTTTGTTGGTTAGATTTGTGCCACTGCCTTGCTCTATTTGTTGTTAGGTTTGTACATGTCATGACACAGTTACATATCACTATGAGATGGCAGGTATTGTGTTTGTCTGACTAGCATACACATCTTGGGATGATTATCTTTTGGTTACTGTGGCTTTGCTAACGGTGCATGGTTTCACTATCCCCTTGACAGTGATGTGTGTGTATTGTCACACAATATTGGGTATATTGGTTGTGTACTCACCAGGCTCTGGGATGTCTGATAGTCCATGTACGCTCTCTGGTGGTAGGATGGCCCGCACCTTCTCCTCCCAGGACCTGAGGTATACTGGTTTGGCAGGAGGGCCACTGCCGGTGCGATGACTCAAGGCGTATTCCTTCTTGAGTAGGTCCTTGACCCTCCGGCGCACGTCATACCACCTGTTCTGGATGTCTTCCTTTGTGCGCAAACATGGTGATTGTGCGTTCACCCTGTCGACGATCCTCTCCCACATCTTGGTTTTCTGCGACATGGGGGTCTGTTGGACCAATGTACCAAACAACTGTGGCTCTACTCTTAGGATTTCATCTACCAGGACTTCCAATTCACTGTCTAGGAACTTTGGATTCTTCTTTGGGGGCATGGTGATGGGTGGTGGTGGGGATTGATGTGTGTGTGAGTGTGCAAGTGAGGGTGGGTGAGTGTCAGTTTTGCTGGGTGTATGTGAGGGTGCTATTAGGGAAGTGCTAATGGTGTGTGGCTTGTGTGATGGATGAGTTGTGAGTGTGTCTGTGGTTGCTGTCTGATGGTGTTCTGTGCTGGCAGGTCAGTTGAATTTGCAAAGGATCATGGTAGGGATTTGTGGCCTTTATATGGGTGGAGTTGTGGGTGTGTCTTTGTTCCATGTTTTTTTCCCCCACTATTTATTGATTTTGTCATTGCTTGTTTGGCCCTTTTTTTTGTATTTGTTCCTTTGTATTTTCTGGGCATGTAGGAGACGTTCTTCTGACTGAGTCGGACGCTGCAGTTGTCTCGTGCGAGCTTCTCCGAGTCTTTCACGTTGTCTTTCTGCTGGGTTTCATGTGCGGCGTACGCGTCGGTCGTGGAGTATTGGGTTGCTTCGGCTCCCTGTTTTCTATGCGTGTCGGTCGTACGGCTTGAGCTCCGTGCGACTCGGTCTGGTTTTACGCGCATTGCATCGTACTGCGCGGGTCGGAGTTCGCGGGTACGTATCTGTCGGGTTCATTCCTGGTGCGTGTCAGTCGGTTCGATTCGCGTAGATTTTCCGGCCGGATGGCTGCTTTCCGTCCGGTTCGGTCGTTCGGCTTGTGTTCCGTACGAGTCGGTCGTAATTCACATGCATAGCATCGTACTACGCGGATCGGACTGCGCCGGTACGTGTCGGTCGGACTACATTCCCGTACTGAGTCGGTCGGTACGTTTTCCGGCCTGAATCGGAATCGGCCCCATAGTTCATAATACTTGGATTATGAATGAGCTCTAATGTATTTTTAAAAATATGAAAAACAATTCCTTATTCTAATTTAATAAAACAATACTTTTTGAGTTGTGGCTTTGTTCTATTTTTGTCATTTTTCTAAAATGTGAAAAGCATTACCTACATGTCATTTATTTATGAATAAACAATCTTTTTAGTTTTAACTCTTTATAATGTATGATAAAACAAAGAAATTGAACAAATTGAGAAAAGAAATACCAGTCTTTGAAATTGTAATTTTTGTTTTTATTCAACAAAACAAAATAAAAAATAACAAGATGAAAACCAAAAAAAAACAAATAAAAATTCAATCATGGTGAATGAAACTATTATTGAAAATCCAAAATAGTTTGAAATCCAATGTCCAAAATACATCTGACATCACAAAGGGAAATGTGTCTAGAAATTAGTCCACAGAATGAATGTAGTCACACACTGGAGGAAATTATGTTCTGCGTCTCTTGCTGTTGGTGAGATAGGTCTTGCTATCCTGTCATGCTGATGAATTTCCCCTCCTGAGGGGGACTGGTGGATCCACAGTTGCAGGGACTGAGGTAGATGCATGTGTTCCTCTTGTGGCAGGGCCTCCCTTTCTGTGGCTAAGGCAGATGTAGTAGTCCCAGATGTTGTTGGACCACAGAACGGGGAAGATGTTGCTGGTCACATATGGGTCAAGCAATCCTATAGAACCCCAGTCAGGGAGCCCAAATATGAGTTGAGATTTCCCATCTGAACATTGTGCTCCCTATGCAACTGCTTCATCTCATGGAGCTCTGTAAGGACCTGGCCCATCATCTCTTGTGACTGATTGAGGGATCCAAGACTTGGTCCATGGTGGCCTGGGTGACAATGAACCCAGTGGCCTCACTTTGCTGGTCCAAAGATTCACTCCCACATACCCTCCCCACACTACCCTGTGCCCTTGACACATTGGGGCCGATTCCGATCTCGGCCGGTAGGGCTCCGAATCGGATTCGGCATTACCAGATCCGATTCGGAGCCCTGTTTCCCGACCGAGTCGGACATGCGTCCGGGCGAGCGAGTACGATGCGAGCGCACGCGAAATCGCCGACCGACTTGTTTGCGGGACCCAACCGCTCCGACCGACTCGCTCGGACTCGACTCGCACCGCGCATTGAAGACGTTCCCCGGCCGGGTAAGTACGATGCGCGCCTCGAGCAGTCCGACCGACTCGCACCGTCCGGCTCGAAAGAGCAGTCGGAGCCGTACTTTGGGGGTCCGTGTCGGACCCCCCTGTACGCCTAGCCGCGCGAGTCGCACACAGGGGGGACCCATGGGTCCCCCCTACCTGTGCATGTACGCCGCGACCCGCTTCGCCGCGAACCCACTGTAGGGGGCGCCCTTGTTCGCCTCGCACCCATTGAGTCAATGGGAGCCCGCGTACGCGTTGCACGACCGGCTCCCATTGACTTCAATGGGAGTCCGACCGAATCGAGTCCGATAGCATGCGAACGCATCGTACTCGTCCGGTCGGACTGCTAGGGTCCGATTCGGTCGAAAATCTCACCGGGTCCGGCTCGGTCGGTGAGATTTCCGGCCCGAATCGGAATCGGCCCCTCTGTGTCCCATCCAACTGGGTCCTGGCTGAACTGGAGGTGATCAGGGCCGGACTGGGAACCGAAACCGGCCCTGGCAAACTGCTCGGCTGGCCCCCCTGTGGGGCAGGGGGGTACAGCCAAGCTGTTTGCGAGGGCCGGTTTTGGACGATTTTGTTACAGGGGGCCGATATTGCCGGCCCCCGGTAACAAAAACAGCCCCCAGGGGCCCAAATCTGGCCCCCACCCTGGCGGCCCACCGGGGCAACGCCCGGTGCCCGCTACGGCCAGTCCGGCCCTGGAGGTGATGGTGTTATTGCTGGATCAACAGCAGCCAGGACTGGGGGGCACAAGACTGGTGTGATGTTCCTTTGGCCACAGGAAGTGGAGGTATCCAGAGGCTGAGGTGTGGTAACTGCTGGGGTGGGGGGTGTAGGTGTGGGCTGAGTGAGACTCACTGGAGCTCTCTGCCCAGACCGAGCAGATGGACCAGCCTGCTCCTCCTCATCCAGACTTGCAGGAGTAGATTCCTGACTGAAAGCTTGCTCCTGGTCTGGAGTGGAGGTATCATCAGTAGCAGTGGCAGATAATTGTCCATGTACTCTGGGTGTTGGACCTATTATAAACTACCAAAAAATAAAAATAAATTCTGGATTATAATAAGCCTGGGCAGAGTTCATGAGGTTCTGCTCCACGGGACTCTGCAAAGTGACCAGAAAACTCTGCCACACTACACGGAGTTCCGTAAGCAGCAGAGTGCACTGGGTCACACCTGCTCGCATTGATTTTCAGCATCGGGTGTTTGTCCTGTGCTGGAAAATCAATGCGAATGGCATTATGTGCAGTGCAAGAGGACGCTGCTTCTTTTCTGTTGCTCAAGTAGATTTTCTACTCGAGCGGCAACTTTCTCAATGTGAACGGAAGGTTTCTCAATGCAAGACCACCCGCATTGAGAAATCCGAAAGCCCGCGTTGAGAAATTTCACCAGGAGGTGGATATTTTTCACTCGCCAACTTGATATTGGGGAGCGCGAGAGAGGAAAAATCTCGCTGGGAGGTGGATTTTCCTCACTCGTGCTCGCCAGCTTGACATTGGGGAATGCAATAAAGGAAAAAACCCGCTCCGCTACGTGGAGTTCACAGCCCGGGCTTACATTATACATCAAATGAGTTTGTAGCAAAACACAAGCAACCTTCAAGGAAAAATAAGTTTTATATATTGATTACACCCTTCAGTAGTATTATAATAAATTAAAAAAACACAGCTTAAGTTGCACACAAAGCGTCTTTAAAAAAGCAGATAAAATAATGTCCTGAAATGAAAATAAATAAACAAAACAAAGGCTACATAAAATTTGCCAAACATTCAACACAACAGAGGAGAAAAGTGAAACACACCATTCCAAGTCCTAACAGGGTAGCATTTTGAATATTAACCAACTTGGGGGCATATTAGCAAGACCGGCAATAAAATTATCGCCGTTTTAGCGGCAGGAAACTGCCGCTAAAACGGCGATAATGGGCTTGCTAATATGCGTTATAGAATTCCAATAGACACCCAGGTTAGATGTGCAGGACATCTAACCTGGGCTTCTATTGGAATTCTATAACGCATATTAGCAAGCCCATATCGCCGTTTTAGCGGCAGTTTCCTGCCGCTAAAACGGCGATAATTTTATCACCGGTCTTGCTAATATGCCCCTTAGAAGGATAAATAACATCTATAATTATATACACATCACACAGTACATTTATTTAAAAACACCTTGGGGCCGATTCACAGAACTAATCTGAGATAAAATCCTAAACTTACTACTTTTACTATTCACAGAAGGTATTTAGTAGTAGTAAAGTTAGGACTCCTAACTTTACTACTACTAAATGCCTTTCGTGAATACCGAAAGTTGTAAAGTTAGGATTTTGTCTCAGTTTAGTAGTAGTAAAGTTAGGAGTCCTAACTTTACTACTACTAAATGCCTTCTGTGAATACCAAAGGTTGTAAGTTTAGGATTTTATCTCAGATTAGTTCTGTGAATCGGCCCCCTTATTTTTGGCATACAAAATATCATACATTAAACTTTTAAGTCAACACACTTTGAATTGTGATCCACATAACACCAAATAAATAAAATAAGACGAAAATGACAACCTATAACATTAAACAAATAAACAATTCAAAACATAGCATAAAAAAGAGATTGATAAATATATAACACTTTAACATATGTGAAAATATGAATGAAAAGGGTGTGCAGACAGAATACCGGATAAAAAATATCGAGTTGCACAAATATCGAGTAATAAATATTGTGGTTTCAGAAATATCGACAGCAACAATATTGTGGGCTAGAATATTGACTTAAGGTAAGTAATATCGATTTTAAAAATATCGAAGTGTTTAATATTGTTTGCAACAATATATGGGCCGATTCCGATCTGGGTCGGAAAGCTCTCCGACCGAGCCGGATCCGGAGTGTTTTCCGACCGAGCCGGATTCCTGCAGTCTGACCGTGCGAGTACGATGCGGCCGCATGCTGCCGGACTCGTTTCGGTCGGACTCCCATTGAAGTCAATGGGAGCCGGTCGTACGGCGCGTACATGGGCTCCCATTGACTGAATGGGTACGTCGCGAACAAGTGCGCCCCCTTCAGTGGGTACGCGTCGGTGCAACCCGCACCGTACATACCTGTGTTGGGGAGACCCATGGGTCTCCCCCTGTGTTCGACTCGTAAGGCTACGGGTTTTGGGGGGTCCGGCACGGACCCCCAACATCCGGCTCCGGGAGCTTTTTCGAGCCGGACGCTCCGACTCGATCCGGCTGTCCGACTCGTACATCGTACTCGCTCGGTCGTAAGACGTCTCCATTGCGTGGTGCGATTCGTTTCCGTACGAGTCGGTCGGAGCGGTTGGGATCCGGAAACGGTTCGGTCGGGACACAAGCGTACAATCGCATCGTACTCGCTCGCTCGTACAGCTGTACGAGTCGGTCGGAAAACAAGCGTACGGCTCGTACTTTTTCCGGCCGGGTCCCGTTCGGAGAGCTTCCGACCGAGATCGGAATCGGCCCCATAGTTGTTAAAAATATTGTTCTTTTAATTAATAGTTATGTATTTTAGTATATATTTTATATGTATGTGATGTATGATTTTTTGTATAAGAATTGTTTGTATTTTTTATATATGTGTTAAATCTTTAGTAGTTATTAAAAAAAATTTATTTGAATTTTGCGTTTTTAGTTCCATAGCGGGTTTATAGAGAATAGGGTGGAAAGTAATTTAATTATATTAAATTAATTGATTATTTTTATTTATTAATATTTGTTTAATTTAGATTTTATCGTTTTAAATGTGTAAAGTAATGTTTTATTAATTAATTGATAATTGGTTGTTAATCAATTTTAATTTATTAATTGTTAATTAATTATGGTATTTGTGTAATTAATTTTAGGAGTGTGTTGTGGTGTTTATAGGTGTAAAGGGTGGGAAGTAATTTATTTTTAATTTATGGATTCATAATTGGTTTTCGATTAATTTTAATTAATTAATTCATAATTAATTATGTTTTTTGTGTAATTAATTTTAGGTGTGTGTTTTGGGGTTTATGGGGGTAAAGGGTGTTAAGTAGTTTATTTATTTTTTAATATTCATTTTTTGTTAATTGATATTAATTAAAATTTTATTATAGTAATTGTGTAATTAATTTTAGGTGTGTGTTGTGGTGTTTATGGGAGTAAAGGGTGGGAAGTAATTTGTGTTTAATTAATAAATATATAGGGGCCCATTACGATACCCGGCGTAAAAAAATCCGCCAGGCATGGAAGCGGCAAAAATCCGCCCGCACACACCGTCTGAACACCGACCACGCCATTACGATTACACAAACCGAAAACCGCCATCGGCGGAAAAATCACACAAAATACCGCCCGCCAACGTCCGAGTCGGAGTCAAACCGCCCGCCACGGACGGAAACACGCACGACAACACAAAACCGCCCGCCCTCACGGCCGACACACCGCACGTGAAATTACAATCGCACCGCCATGAGCGCGGGAAAACTACAAATATACCGCCCGCCAGCGCAAACAACGCCGATGAGAATCGACACGGCAGAAGCCATGGCGCCCACGTACCTGCACAGAAACCATCCGCTCACAAAACCAATAGCACACAACATGGCCAACAAGTCCACACAGCAAGGCACGCACAAATACACAAGCACAGTACACATCCCGAAAACACCCCCCGGACAAACAAAAACTACAAAGGCCAGAACCCCAGACACAACACACCTGAAAACAACAGACCATGAGGACACACCCACATAGGTAAGTACAAAAGCAGCACTCCCACAGACCACAACCCCTTGCAACATTGCAAACCAGAGAGGAGAGGAGAGGACACAGTGACACAGCAAGGACAGCAGCACACCACAGAAACGCACACATCACAACCACCACCACCACCACCACCACCACCACCAAACACCTGCACCACAAACCCCCTGCACATTACACAACACACACCGCACCAGCACCACAAACACCATGGCACCACAAAGAATGCCCAAGTTCACGCCCATTGAGCTGACGGTCATGGTCGACGAGATTATCAAGGTGCACCCACAAATCTATGGGAACATGGTCCAGCACACACCACTAGCCACCAGAAACAGAATGTGGAACCGGATCGTAGACCAGGTCAATGCAGTCGGGACCCTGCCCAGGAACAGAGGAGAAATAAACAAACGTTGGAATGACGTCAAGAGCCTGGTCAAGAAGAAGGAGGGCAAAAACAGAGAGCTGGCTGTCGTCACTGGCGGAGGGAATCCCGCGCTCTTCAAGACCTTCAAAGCGTGGGAGGAGAAGGTGCGAGTCATAATACATCCGGAGATCCTCGCCGGATTAGCAGGGGAGTGGAGGCTGGTAAGTACAAACTAATGTATACCAGCACACCGCTATGTACTCACATGCACTACCACCATGCCACAGCTCCCAGGGACAAACACCCCCATGTCCAGCACACAATACACAACACATCACACACACATGCAACAGACACCACCACACACAGCCCAAACCGAACAACTGTAAGATACGTGGGGACATGTGTACACCCAGCCAGCCACGTAACCACCAACAGGTCCCCAAGTATGCCAGAAGCGCCACAACGAGCACCCACCACACCCATGTGTCCGCCACAGCTGCACTAACCGACAAGTAACAGGTAAGTGGCAGGAACACAAAGTGCAGTGGGTGGGACGGTGGACAGCCCAAGTACAACACACACCAGGCCCCTAGTCCCACAGCACAGCAAGGAGGAGCATCCCCCACACCCCACAGCCACGTGTCAGCCACCGCAGTGCACAACGACAGCCGAAAGGCAGACATCACGGTCCACAGCAATCGGTGTCAGTGGGTGTCCAGCCACCCCCACGACCCACAACACCTCCCCACCCCCACAGACCTGCAACATGGAGCACCCCCCGCTTAGAGCCATGTGGCATCCAGTACAGTGCACGCACGAACAACTTGCAGGTGGGAAACTGGACAGGGCTGGATTACTGGAGGCATGAGGACCGGAACACGACCAACACATGGGACATGTCACATAGCAGACGAACACGCAGCACCGCCCACCGTCACTAACAAGTGAACAATGTGCACACGGATATGAACAACAGACTCACACCCCACATGACCCATCACAGACATAGCAACACCCAAGGAGCCACGTCTGCATGCACAAGCCACACTGAATATAGTACCACACGGCAGCCACTGTGCAACTCATCACACACAACCGAAACACCATTGAAGTCCTGTCCATGTAGCCCCTACTGCCTGTCAACCACACACCCCACAACTACGCCTATGTAAGACAAACAACACTAGACGCAACAGAGCGGAACAACATAAATGCACACGAACACCACTGAACCCATCAAACACACAGACACACCATGCACATACAACATACCATCCATCCCATCCGTCAGCCCCAGTCTCATGAAAGGCATGTCATCCGCACAGCTGCCACACATACAGCAGTCACGCTAAGATACATGCCCATGACCAACCATGTGCCAGAAGTCAATGAAGCGCACGACACACTGTGAGCAACAACACACAACATGGGCCACACCCCCGAGCACTGCAGTGATGCACATGGCACAGGGCAGCACGCACACCAAGGAGATGGGACAACTGCAATACGTTGGCTGGCACACAACCATCACTCACTCATAACGATGCGTCCAATGCCATGTCCAGTAATCACAACAGACAGCAAATATGCAGGCCATGTCAAGCATGCACACACCTCAAACCATGCACTGTCATGCTGCCACAACACATGTCACGTTCGGCACCCATGGCTCACAGCATGTACCCCAAAAGCATATTCCCTCCCAAATGCGAATCTGGGGCATGGCCCCCATGTTGCCATATGCGTTCCTAAGCGTTCCATTTGAACCCCAAAGCATATTCCCTCCCAAATGCGAATCTGGGGCATGGCCCCCATGTTGCCATATGCGTTCCTAAGCGTTCCATTTGAACCCCAAAAGCATATTCCCTCCCAAATGCGAATCTGGGGCATGGCCCCCATGTTGCCATATGCGTACCTAAGCGTTCCATTTGAACCCCAAAAGCATATTCCCTCCCAAATGCGAATCTGGGGCATGGCCCCCATGTTGCCATATGCGTTCCTAAGCGTTCCATTTGAACCCCAAAAGCATATTCCCTCCCAAATGCGAATCTGGGGCATGGCCCCCATGTTGCCATATGCGTTCCTAAGCGTTCCATTTGAACCCCAAAAGCATATTCCCTCCCAAATGCGAATCTGGGGCATGGCCCCCATGTTGCCATATGCGTTCCTAAGCGTTCCATTTGAACCCCAAAAGCATATTCCCTCCCAAATGCGAATCTGGGGCATGGCCCCCATGTTGCCATATGCGTTCCTAAGCGTTCCATTTGAACCCCAAAAGCATATTCCCTCCCAAATGCGAATCTGGGGCATGGCCCCCATGTTGCCATATGCGTTCCTAAGCGTCCCATCTGAACACCAAAAGCAAAGTACAAACCAGACCCAGGATGGGCCAGGAGCCCGCATACACCAGAGTCACAATAAGTAGGGGCACAGCAACACACCCATCGGCATGGCCAATCCGTCCCATGCCACATGTGCACAGCACACAGTCCCATTGCCAAGCACACACAACTACAGATGCTACAGCCACACACACGCCTCCGGGAAACCCATGTACGAGATTGCACGAACTGTTAATGTCAGACGACAAATACATACTTCGCCAGGTGCAACACAATAACAAATCTCATTCTCTCCACAGGTGACGAACTGCTGGATGCTGGGGATGGAGCCAGCAGCCAGCACAGCCAGCCTACAAGCCCCCAACGAGGACACACGGATCTGGAGGATCTGTCCTCCTCTTCGGACACGGACCACCAAGCAGGCCAATCTGGTGTGGCAGGGCCCAGTCGCTCCCCAGGACCCCTCCTACCCACCAACCCATCATCCAGGGCTGCTGAACATTCCCAGCCCCCTGCTGCCACTGTCGTTGCGGCCACACCCACGGTCATTGTGGCCACTACCACTGCCGCAACCGCCACCATCGCCGCACCGACCACCACCGCCGCCACCACCACCACGTCTTCGCTGGCACCAGCCCCAGCGCAGGTGGTGGCCCGGCCGACTGGATCCACCCTGGGAGCCACAGCGAGGACCGTGGTGAGCAATGTGGCTAGTGGGCAGGCCGGTGGCAGCAGGACTGGTAGGAGGAGCAGGGTCAGGGAAACGCCAGCCTCCCCTGGGAGCCATGCCCTGCCTCAAATGGCCAAAGTCCTTGGGGCCTATGAAGAGGCCCAAGGACAATGGGTCCGGTCTGCTTCAGACACGCGTGAGGTGCTGGGGGTGCTGAGGTCCATGGACGCCCGTATGGGCCAACTCGTGGACCTCATGGGCCAGCTGGTGGTGGCGGTGAGGTCACAGCCAGGGACAGCAGCTCCCCTCCGCCACCACCTGCCGGGGCGCAGGGTCGAGCAGCAGTGTCCAGTTCCCCTGCGTCCACAGCCAGTGAGCACACCTCAACCACCAGCATGTCGCAAGCAGGCACCCCCTCGCAAACGTGGAAGGGGCCGTCCGAAGTGGAAACAGATCTCCCGGGAGGACTTCGCACGCTCCAAACGCAAGTGAGGCAGCCAGCCAGCCTTCCGCCAGCCTTCCTTGACCAGCCACTGCATTGACTTGGACTACGATCCCACTCCACACAGCCATCTGGATGGCATGTGTGTGTTGGACTATGGACATAGAACCAGTGGGTACACCCTGAGCATCACGCAGCCATGACCGACAGCTCATTGTCACTGCACGCACCACTTTTGTCATCACCTTACACACAATCACATGTCACAGTTTGAAATAAATGCACCTTTTACACTAACTGCTGTTTGTGCCCTGTGTTTTATTTGTACGGAATACAACGGCCACCTTGGGCGGAAAGGCACCTGATGCGTGGCATGGCAATGGAATCCGGAGGGCCTGTAGGGACCTAGGGGTGGGAGACAGAACAGGAGCACATTCAATGAGTGTGTCACACACCCATCACACAGTACATGTCAACAACTACAAGCAATGTACACACATCGCACAGAGCAATAGGGCACAATGCCACAGCCACCAACAGTGGCATACTACCCTGGCCATGGAGCGTTGACACACAGCACGCAGTGAACAAGCGGCCACCCTGACACAGCACACACACACCTGCACAGATACAGCCACATCAGCCGTCGTACATGGACACTCACCGTCAAGTGAAGTAGCGGGCGATGAGCTGCTGCCGCACATTACCAGCTTCCTCCTCTCCGCTGTCCTCCTCACTCGAGCTGTCCTGGTCTGCGGGCTGGGGCCCTGGTTGATCTCCTTCATCCACGATGAGGGGATCTGCTTCCGAATGGCCAGATTGTGCAGCATGCAGCACGCCACCACTATCCGGCACACCTTCTGTGGGGAGTACGCCAGCGCACCTCCGGTGCGGTCCAGGCACCTGAACCTGGACTTGAGGAGGCCAAAGGTACGCTCGACCACACGTCTGGTCCTCCCATGTGCCTCATTGTAGCGATCGTCTGCTGGGCTGCGAGGATTCCTCAATGGACTGAGCAGCCATGCCCCATTCGGGTACGCAGAGTCACCTGGGTGTGAGGGACACAGAGAACCGTTGCTATTCCAACTGGACAGGGGACAGCATCGCACAACCAGCACGCTACACCACTCCACATACTCACCGACAATACAGCCACGATCCTGTTGCATATTGGACATCAGTCGTGGCAAGATGCTGTTGCGCATTATGTGTGCGTCATGGGCCGAGCCTGGGAACTTTGCACACACGTGGGTGATCACCATGTCCGCAAGGCACACCACTTGCACATTCAGGGAGTGCGTGTGCTTCCTGTTGCGGTACAGGTGCTCAGTGGCCTGTGGTGGAACAAGGCCGACATTTGTGCAGTCAATGGCTCCAACGACGTGTGGGATTCTGCCAAGGGCATAGAATGCACCCTTCACTGCCGCCAATTCACGAGCCCTGGGGAAGCGGATGTACCTGTTTCGGTACAGCATCATGGCTGCCAGTACATCCCTCAGCACCTTGCTGAACATGGGCTGGGACATCCCTCCTCCAATGCCCACTGTGTGCTGGAATGACCCAGTGGCGAAGAAATGCATGGCGGCCATCACCTTAGCCGTGGGGGTGACAGCAGTCGGATACACCCTGCGGGGACGGAGATGGGGTTCTAACATGGCACACAGTCGATGCAGGGTTGGCCTGTCCAGCCGAAACTTCCTAATAACCTCTGTATCGTCCATGTCCGCCAGCAATTGGTATGGGCGGTCAATGTTCGGTCTCCGCCTAGGGACAATGGCAGAGGACACATGTCAAAGCAACACGACACATAGCAATTTCGCATACACATCACTGACATGACTGAGCAAGCACATGAGCCACAGCCCAGCTGTCCAAGCTGGGACGGCACGGCCACAATACACTTACACAGGTCTCCCAACAATGGCAATGGCTAGTGATACAAACCACTGCCATGTGCATGCACATGGGGATCTAGGCCCCAATGACTTGCGGGCGTGCTGATGGGGACTGACTGCATATCCGTCAAGCGGCAACGCCACGGCAACATGAATGTCTGCTGAGCATGGAACTGCTTCCGCGGCTGGATGAGTATGGCACACGACGACGACGATGTGGGCACAGGCTGAGCGGCCAAAACAAGTGGGACCTGTGGCACGAGGGGATATGAGACAGTAGTAGGTGTCAGCACTGCACCCTATGTACAGCACTGTACGGATCACACCTCCCGAAACATTGACAGGTGTCCACATTGACAGCCCCATGCCAAGACGGCTGTGTGCTTGCAGTCACACGTCACAGGTGAGAGGTTACATTGCACGTGCCAGGTGGCAGACGTACATAGTGGGAGCTGGCATGTGTGTGCATGTGTCTCCTGTTCAGGATCCACCAGATGGGCGCTGACTCTGTACTGACCATTGGACACAGCATGTTCCGTGGAAGGCTTGTGTGTGTGGGATGGTGGCACTGGATGCGCCTCCGTTGGGTGGGGGGCCATGCACAGGGCGGGTACGTCGTGATGATTGCGCATTGTTGGTCACGGTGGGTGCACCAACTAAGATGTGTTGCCCTGTGTTCAATTCCTATGTCCGCATGATGATGGACTGTAGATGTGGGCAGACTACACATTGGTCGATGTGCTGTCTATATGCATGTGCCTTCACACCAGGCACAGCTGCCCCTGCACATGTGACCCCTGCTGGACTCGCTGCTGGGTCTGTGGAGCTGATGCACCTTCTGCGCGTGGGGCGGACAGCTCTCCTCACTTCCCTCATTGCGCATGTCATGACTTTGCCGCAGGTGACATGGATCATGGAGGGCCCACATGTACGCGTGGGTAGGCTACACATGATTGTTCACTGGTCGCCACCCCCAGTCAGTGTTTCGAATGGGAAGGTTGTCGTGCTGGTGGTATGTTCGATGTGGCGGATGGGCGGGCCTAGGTGCGGGCTTACATTCCGGACATGGGGGGTAGTTGGATTGGCGACTAGTTGCAGTACACACGGGACACGTCTCTTCCTTTCCACATCTGGGTCATCCCTTGTACTAACTGGACAGTGATACAGTCATCTTCGCCCCAGCCCTCATGTCCTCCCCTCGCTCCCCCAATATGCATGCTCACCTGCGAGGCTAGCGCTTGCACAGGCAGCCCCAAGCTCGCACCAGAGAGGGCAAGGAGTGTATGTGTGGGTCCAGTTGCACGAGTGGGCTGTCTCAGGGTATGATGTGTGGCGGGACGCCGTCCACCTGCGTGGTGCCCCAAATGGAGACCTGGCCTGCATGGACTATGCATCACAGTCTTTGCCTTCCGGATCCGCCACCTGCGACACCCAGTGGCTGTGGCTGCCCTTGCGGCCAGGCCGCGTCCGTCTGTGGCTGATGGCCCACACATTCACTCTTTGGCCTCTCTGGGGAGGGCTCGGGGGTGGTGGCGCACGCGCTTGCACTTAGTCACAATGGCATGTGGCGTGGTTGGTATGATGGGCAATGGATGGGATGGTGCGAGCCACCTCCCGTGACGTCAGTGCTGCTCATGCTGTGGTGCGTCCCCTACACTTCCATTTGACTTGTGCCATGCTAGACGTTGAGGTTCTATTGCCTGCGTGATATGACCAGGAGGAGCGCGAGGAGACCTCTCACACACCATGCTCCACTGCCATCCCGTGCCCTTTATCGCCTGTGCGGATTGACTATGTTGGGGTTACACCTGGTCGACTGGGGCTGTGTGTGCCTTGTCAAGGGGCATGGCGGGCGCACAACAGGATCCAGCTTGTCCACAGAGGGTGGGCTGAGGTGCGCCTGGTACCGCTTTGTACATGTGCCCGGCTGCTGTGCACACACGTGTTCACTCCCCCCGACAGGTGTCCTCTCACAATGCCCAGGGAAGCGGTGGTGTACTGTTCATGACCCCTCCCAACACGGCGTGCTCCAACTTGGCATGTGCGCATCTACCCGTCACACCCACCCACCTGAGCACTGCATCCATACGACTTCACACGACACATGTGTGTCTTCCACAGTTGTGCTACTCATTTGCGTTGACATCCAATACCAGTGGACTACATGGTCATGTCACGACTGCCGTGTACTTCACATCCTCTCATCCTCTCTCATTCGTACTTGTGAAATGAGTCAGCGGAGACAGTTTTGGTTTCAAACATTATATTGAGTCTTCTGTCCTCTGTGATGCAGTATAGTGGACACTACTGGCAGCGGAATACATGTTGAGGATATACTGAGCATGATTGCAAATGGGATAGGGTGTGGGGTTCCATGTGATTGGCTGTTGCATGTGGGATGTGGGCTTCAGAGTGACATCTGCTTGGCCAAGGCTGTGCTAATGTACATTTACGTATAGCTGCGGAGCTGCGGACTTTGACACAGACGGTATACATGTAGCCTACCAGACCGCTTGGCATCATGGGCACAGTCCATCTCAGTTCCATGTGACAGGTTTGCTGCGGTTGTTCCTCATGCACGCGTGCATGTGAGATGACATCAGGGCATGTGCTTGCGTGCATGCAGCGGCGTGCCACTTGTTGTTGCACTGTGGTGGTTACTGGACATGTCACAGTCACTGGGGTCGTGTTGTTGTTGTATGCACTTGTCGTCCATGCAAAGGTCCTGGTATGGGATTCCCGGGGCGGGGGTGGGAGGGTGCAGCACCCACAGACTCCAGGCGACCTATTCATGTCCACTGAGCGGTGTGTGTGTCCATGGGCGCTGGATCCATGTCGTGTCCTGGTTGTTCGTGCAGTTCCGTCCATGTGGGTGCGATACACAGAGCCCATGCCACTGCCTCCCACGATGCATGCGGTGTTCCTGGATGTGATGGGGAACAGTGTGCATGTCCCGGTCATATCCGATGTCATGGCGATGTCGTTGATGGTGTGGTTACAGTTGCCGGTCGTTTGGTATGGCTGTTGTGGTGGTGACTGGCCAGTCCGTGCGGAAGCTAAGCATGGGTGTGGGGTTGGACATCATAGGTCAATCGGGGAACCTGCGTTGTGGTCCGACGAATTTACAGGTTGTCAGGTATGCGATGCCGTCCAGCAGGGCTTCCATGTCATTGGTGGTGTACATGTTTGCCAGCCAATGTAGCGGATGGTGGCTGTCAAGGTGTTGTTCGTAAGTTGTCCCTTGGAGGACCATGATGGGGCATGCTGGGTGACATTCGATGTAGCTGTTCTCGATGATCCGTCGTGTGGAGGCACAGTGGTCCCATTTCAGTGCGGGTGCGATGTTGGCCACATACGCCATGCCCCCATAGGCAGAGCAGGCCCTGTCGTGTGCGTCCAGAGGGAGGAGTAGTGGTAGCAGGTCCGCCTTCAGACATGTCGGGTTGGAGAGGCATATCTCCACGGGATGCTGGTAGGGACACCTCCGACAGTAGAAGACGGGCATGACGCAGCTGAACAATGTGATGCGGTAAGTCAGTCGGTAACTTACGTTCAGCAGGGACAGGAGATCGCATCCCAATGTATGAAACAGGTTGGTTTTGTACAGCTTGAGCTGTTCGGCGTAGTTGGGTAGGTGTGTTGCGGTTGCCATTTCGCAGCGGTGCGTTGTGGTGGCGTGCTCCGGCTGTGTGTGCAGTCTGCAATGTGCACGCTCCGAGGTTGCTGTGAGCTCTGTGTAGTCGTAGGGAGACAGGACTTGTGTTCTGTTGGCTTGTTTGGAGGACACGGGCCCTCTTCCCACATGCTTCTCAGACAGTTCAAGGTCAGTGATGTGTGACTCCTTCCAATTAACTTGCATGTGGCCGACATGGGGAGTGTTTTCTTCTTTCTTCCCCGTCCGTTGTGTGCTTCTGTGATATGCGCTATCTGCCCTGTGGTCGGTCTCCTCGGCAAGCCTGTCTTGGTCTATTCTTGGACAATGGCTGTATTCACCGGCTTCTGTCGTAGGGCTGTGGTTTCGGAGTTGGAATGGAAGGTCATTCAGTGCTGTCTGCTCTCCCTTGTGTGGGCGGCAGGCTGCCTTTCCGCTCTGCGTTGGGCCTTGTGTGTGAATGTTATTCTTGGGCCACCTGTTGTCGGTCCCCGGGCTCTTTGGTGTTCCGTTTTATATGTCTTGTTCATATGTGCAGGGTGGTATGGGTGTTTCAGTGTGGTACTGGCGTTCCTCTTCCCGAAGGGGCCCTGCTTCTCCTAGTTGGTGTTGCCGCCGCTGTGTGCTACGCCATGTTTGTTACACTGGGGTGTGTCCTGCTGTTGCGTGTCTTCACTGACATGTGTGCGTCGGTTGTGTGGCGTTGGGTGTTGTCCGTGAATTGGGCGTTGGGGACATGTCTGTGGCAGGCCTGTCACGTGTCATGTGCGTTCGGGGTGGGGCTGATGTGTGTGCTGCTTGGTTGTGTCCCTGTGTCTGTGTGCGACGCATGCATGGCGCTGCGGTTGGCCTCTGCGTTGTGCGCATGTGTGGCGGCGTCATCGCCGCTTTGGGGCCGTGACGGGGTTGTTGGTTCCTAGTCCCAGGTGGTGTGTACACATGTGTTACGCGATGTTACGATTTGGCCTGTGTGTCATATGTGGATGCAATGGTGGATGTGTAGTGTACACGCGCTGGTGGGGGGTTGTCCGCTTTTCCGCCCTTGCACTGTGTGCGCTGTTTGCGTGCACTTGTTGTGTGTGTGCCTACCTGCGTCTCCGCGGTACGTTGCGTCCTTGGTGGTTCATCAGCAGGAGCATGGGGAGGGCCTGCAGTGCTGGATTCATGCTCGGGGAGCCGCTTCTTCGTTGTCCGTGCTCGGCGTCCGTGTTGCCGCTTCGGTTTGTCGTACGGTATCTCTTGGCCGTGGGAGCCGTTTGTTTGCGGCATCGTAATTTATGCGCCTGGGCGGGACGTGTTTCGTCGGACGGTGTGTGTCAGTTAGGCTGCGCCGCTACGTGTACGGGCGCACTTTGATGGCGGACGGTGTTGCTGGCTTGCCGGCGGTGTTTGGCCTACTTTTCGCATCGTAATTGGGCGGGCGTGTGGACTGCTGCGTGCCGGCGGTAACTGGTGGTTTTTGCATCCGCCAGCACGGCGGTTGTGCTTCCGCCCGCCATCGTAATGGGCCCCATAGTTGTTAATTAATGTTAGTTATTTGATATTTATTTTGGGTAATTGTTTATTTTTGTGTGCGTTGTTTTTACTTTTAAAGGGGTAAAGTGTGGGTATTAAATACATTTTAATTACTTTATTATTAGTTGTTAATGGTAATGGTTTTTAATTTAAAAATAAGTTTTAATTGTGTTTTATTATTTTATAGTTTAATTTAGGTGTGTGTTGTGGCTATTATAGTGTTAAAGTGTTTGTAGTCAATTAACGTTTATTAGTTTTTTAATTAATAATATTTTTTTAAATCATTTTTAATTATGTTAACTATGGAAGTAAATTTAATTTAAAATGTTGAAGTGTTTTGTTTTTGGTTTGGTGTTATAGGGTAGGAAATAAAATAAATGCATGTATGTATTAATTAATTTTTTGTTTGTAAATTTCTTGTAGTTTAAATTCTTTTTTAAATTTATTTATTATTTTATTTTATATAATATTTGTAGGTTTTTGTTATATGTAATTAATATTATAATATGTTTTCTTTTTATATATTTAATATATTTTATTATTTATTTTTTAAATATTGTTTATTTATTTTTATGATTTTTTTTTATATATATTATTTTTTTATAACTGTTTGAGTGTGAATAGTAATTTTTGTCTCTCTGCTAGCTTAAACTTTCCCCAATGTTGCACTCACTGGAGTGGGAATAGTAATTTTTATCTCTCCGCTATCCAACACTTTCCCTACTGTTGCACTCACTAGAGTGGAAATAGTAATTTTTACTCCTTAGCTATCCAACACTTTCCCTACTGTTGCACTCACTGGAGTGGGAATAGTAATTTTTATCCCTCCGCTATCCAACACTTTTCCTACTGTTGCACTCTTTGGAATGGGAATAGTAAATTTTACCCCTCTGCTATCCAACACTTTCCCTACTGTTGCACTCACTGGAGTGGGAATAGTAATTTTTACCCCTTTGCTATCCAGCACTTTCCCTACTGTTCCACTCAGTGGAGTGGGAACAAAAAAAGTACCCTTCCACTATCCAACACTTATTCTACTGTTGCATTCAGTGGAGTGGGAATAGTAATTTTTCCCCTCTGCTATCTAACACTTTCCCTACTGTTGCTCTCACTAGAGTGGAAATAGTATTTTTACCCCTCTGCTATCCAACACTTATTCTACTGTTGCACTCTTTGGAGAGGGAATAGTAATTTTTGCCCCTCCGCTATCTAACACTTTCCCTACTGTTGCTCTCACTGGAGTGGAAATAGTATTTTTACCCCTCTGCTATCCAACACTTTCGCTACTTTTGCACTCAATGGAGTTAGAATAGTAAATTTAATTCCTCCGCTATCCAACACTTTCCCTACTGTTGCTCTCACTGGAGTGGGAATAGTAAATTTTACCCCTCCGATATCCAACACTTTCCCTACTGTTGCAATCACTGGATTTGGAATAGTAATTTTTGCACCTCTGCAATCCAAAACTTTCCCTACTGTTGCACTCACTGGAGTGGGAATAGTATTTTGTACCCCTTCGATATTCAGCACTTTCCCTACTGTTGCACTGAGTGAAGTGGGAATAGTAAATTTTACCCTTCCGCTAACCAACACTTACCCTACTGTTGCACTCAGTGGAGTGAGAATAGTAATTTTTACCCCTCCACTATCCAACACTTTCCCTACTGTTGCACTTTTTGGAGAGGGAATATCATGTTTACCCCTCCGCTATCCAACACTTTCCCTACTGTTGCACTCTTTGGAGCAGGAATGGACATTTTTGCCCTTCCGCTATTTAACACTTTCCCTACTGTTGCTCTCACTGGAGTGGGAGTAGTAATTTTTACCCCTCTGCTATCCAACACTTTCCCTACTGTTGCACTCACTGGAGTTGGAATAGTACATTTAATTCCTCGGCTATCCAACACTGACCCTACTGTTGCACTCACTGGAGTGGGAATAGTTATTTTTACCCCTTTGATATCCAACACTTTCCCTACTGTTGCACTCAGTGGAGTGTGAATAGTAATTTTTACCCCTCCGCTATCCAACACTTTCCCTACTGTTGCACTTTTTGGAGTGGGAATAGAATTTTTTCCCCTTCCACTATCCAACACGTTTCCTACTGTTGCACTCTTTGTAGTGGGAATAGCAATTTTTTCCCCTCTGCTATTTAACACTTTCCCTACTGTTGCTCTCACTGGAGTGGGAATAGTAATTTGACCCCTCTGCTATCCAACACTTTCGCTACTGTTGCACTCTATGGAGTTGGAATAGTAAATTTAATTCCTCCGCTATCCAACACTGACCCTACTGTTGCACTCACTGGAGTGGGAATAGTTATTTTTACCCCTTTGCTATCCAACACTTTCCATACTGTTGCACTGATTGCATTGTGAAATTTAAGTTTAAATATTTTTTTAAGTTTGTTTTAATTTATTATAGATTTTTGTTTTTTATATTTCAAATCATTAATATATATTTTTATTTTTTATATTATTTAAAACTTTTAACAGAAATTAAAAATAATAGTTTAATTGTTTTAAAGTAAATATATATGTATAAATTTTATATTTTTGTGTTTATTTTTTAAGTTTGTTATATTTTATTAAAATGTATATTAAATGTATTTTATTTTGTTAAAATTATAGTTAATATATTTAATGTATATTTTTTTATTTTATAGTTATATAACAGTCGATATTTTATACATCTATATGTTTAACATCAATGTTGTGTCAGTGAACCAATGAAAAGAGATAGCATTGGAATAATATTTTAACAAAACAAAAACAAGGCATCATGGTAGTTGTAGTCATGTCAATTAAACATTAACAACACTTGCAAAATTATAAGTTAAACATAACTAGTAAAAATATGTCATAGAAATTAACAGACATTTACAATATAAAACACATATATGAAATATGTTATTGGGTGAAAAAAACACTAACAAGCACCATAACATCATGTGAAATTTAATGGGTATTAAATCCTGTTATCTTAAATACAACAAAGTACAT
Source organism: Calotriton arnoldi (assembly GCA_963921515.1). Lineage (NCBI taxonomy): Eukaryota > Metazoa > Chordata > Amphibia > Caudata > Salamandridae > Calotriton > Calotriton arnoldi. The sequence continues at coordinate 703,668 of CAWUFW010009740.1, read as the reverse complement.
TCTAACAATCAAACAAGATAAAAACAAAAACTAAAAAATGAAGAAAAACACACATATTGACTACAAATATTAGCAAATAGTGAAATGATAGAAACAACAATAATGCTACATAAGAAAAGAAAAAAATAAATTACATATAGGTTTATATGTTTGAAAAGATGTAACACACATTTGCAACAGCTAAATTAAAAGCAAAAATGACATTTAAGTTTAGTGACACATTCAAAAGTATAACTTACCAGTCTCCACTCCGCCAAGGATTCCTGTCAAGCCCTAAGGATGTAGGATCTGCAAGACCTTCTCCTCCCAGGGATAAAGTTGTAAGGGGGACTGGGAGAACCATCACCAGTCCTCTGGGCCTCCACGTGATGCTTGGAGGCCAAGCAATGCACTGCCCCCGCAGGTTATTTCACCTCTTCCCAATTTCATCCTGCGTGCCCAGGTTGCTTGATACAGCATTCACTCTGTCAACTATTCTGGCCCACATTTGCTTTTCTGAGCTAAAGTTGTATTGTGTACTTGGGTTCCAAACAATTGTGGATCTACTCTAATAATTTCATCCAACATGACTGACAATTCTCCCTCAGTGTAACGGGTATTTCTCCTCCCTGGCGTTATCAAATAACCGACTTAAATAAATTTAATGACCCACAAGTTGATAAATAAAAAATGAAAAATGAATAAGAAACAGAGAAAGCAAATGAAAACCTGACTTCACAGCAAAAGTACTCAGGAACAATTTTCTACTGCTGTGGAATGGCAAAGGATCATGGTATGAAATGGAGTGTGTTTTCTAGTGTGGTATGCAGGTGAAAATAATTAGACAAACACATCAGGTGTGTGATGCTAGCATCCATCCAAAACCCACAGGAATAGTACAATGTTGAACGTGTCCCATGATGGAATCCCTCCGTCGGGAATCCGCCGCTAGGACAAACCTAGCACAACTGAAAAATCTAAATAGGCTTGGTGCAACCAAGCCACCCTGATGGCGACTGGGTACTGTTAGCCAGGAGAGGAGTCAACCATGTCGAGCCGCTTACACGAGGAAAACACTAAGGGGCCGATTCCGATTTGGGCAGGAAATCTCTCCGACCGAGCCGGACCCGGAGAGATTTCCGACCGAATCGGACCCTAGCAGTCCGACCGAATGAGTACGATGCGTTCGCATGCCATCGGACTCGATTCGGTCGGACCCCCATTGAAGTCAATGGGAGCCGTTCGTACAACACGTACGCGGGCTCCCATTGACTCAATAGGTGCGAGGCGAACAAGGGCGCCCCCTATAGCGGGTACGCGTCGAAGCGGGTCGTGCCGTACAGGCACAGGTAGGGGGGACCCATGGGTCCCCCGTGTGTGCGACTCGCGCGACTAGGCGTACAGGGGGGTCCGACACGGACCCCCAAAGTGCGGCTCCGACTGCACTTTTGAGCCGGACGGCGCGAGTCGGTCGGACTGCTTGCGGCGCGCATCGTACTTACCCGGCCGGGAACGTCTCCAATGCGCGGTGCGAGTCGTGGTCCGTGCGAGTCGGTCGGAGCGGTAGGTTCCCGCGAACGAGTCGGTCGGCGATTTCGCATACGTTCGCATCGTACTCGTTCGCCCGGACGCACGTCCAACTCGGTCGGAAACAGGGCGTCCGAATCGGATCCGGTAAAGCCGAATCCGATTCGGAGCCCTATTGGCCGAGATCGGAATCAGCCCCTAAATGCGTGGACAAAGGATCAGGCAGCCCACACCTAAATACGGCAGGTGGGAATCCGTTAGCTTGACGGAGTACTTGCAAACACCACCACTGTGGGACGACGGTAGTCCCGCCAAGGTCTAAATCAGGTCCTAAGTCCAGCACTTAGCACCCTAGCAGTCAAAGCTTGTTTAATCATGTCATTAGTGCCCTCTACAATACTGTTCAATTCAACTTTGAAAGGGTTGCTGAACTGTGTATTTTTTTATAGGCTTTTCCTTAGAATCCTCAAATTAATTCAATCTCCAAAGTTGCAAATCGACATTGTATCCTTTCAAACAAAAAGCGGAGTCAGACACAATGAGTGTTGGAACCGTTGAGTCAGCTTTCTGTAATGCCAGAAGCAGGGCATGTAACTCTGCATGTTGTGCAGTACTGTCACTAGAAAGATTGATGTGGGTGCATTGTGGATGTATTCATCATTCTTTACTGCACCTTGCCCTGCTGCGCAAGCTGCAGAGTACTTACATTTGGTTCCTACCTCAGGTTGGGCAGAGCCATCTGTATAAAAGATGCTCTGATAAAACTCAACAGGTAACGTGTCAGGAATCGGAACAAAGTCGTGTTAAGATTAAAGAAAAGCTTGTGTACAGAGAGAAGGATTGCACTGGAACTTTATGCCCACTGCGCTTAAAGAAGCGGCCCATTGTACCCATCTTGGGTGTAGGGTACAAGCATTGGGAATGCTTACTTTTATTGTAAATATTTAGGGGCCGATTCCGATCTCGGTCGGAGGCGCACCCAATACCATTCGGTCGGGAAAAAAGCCATGCGAATGCCTGTTTCCCGACCGATCCGTACAGCACACCGAACGAGTAAGTACGATGCGCACAACAGCACAGAATCCGGCCGAGTCGTACTCACCCAATCCAGGTCCTGTTCTCCGACGAGGCGAATCCGGAAACGCAGAATCGAGTCGCACGGAAGGGAAAATGCAGCTCCGTCCGGCCGAACAAGTACGATGCGCTTTCCGTACGCGCCGAACCCGTCGCTACGCACGGCACGACAAAGCATCCGGGAGAGGCGCACAAAAGCTCCGATTCGCGCCACAACACGATCCACGGCTACGAGGCGAACACGCCAGCGACGAGGACGACGCGAAGCGACGAGGACGACGCGAAGCAACGAGAAGGACGAACGACACGAACCAACCATGAATCCCTTCGTCCCGATCATACCAATATTCTACATTTACTACCGGAACAGGCACGGACGCGTACGGCGCAGAAGGTAAGTCAGACACCAACCACAAAACACATACAACACGTACACGACACATCACACACACACAGAGGGATGCAGAATTTACTTACACCAGCAACAGCAGCACCATAGGGGCGGGATGCCCATCACCAATGCCACATATGCACACAGGGGCCTGAATCCGCACCACCACCCCTACCCAGGGGGGGCCGGATGCCAACAACCACTACCACCCTTAGCCAGGGGGGTGCCAGATGTCCACCACCACTACCACCCTTACCCAGGGGGGCTGGATGCCTACCACCACTACCACCCTTACCCAGGGGGCTGGATGCCTACCACTACTACCACCCTCACCCAGGGGGGCTGGATGCCTACCACTACTACCACCCTCACCCAGGGGGCTGGATGCCTACCACTACTACCACCCTTACCCAGGGGGGCTGGATGACTACCACTACTACCACCCTTACCCAGGGGGCTGGATGCCTACCACTACTACCACCCTCACCCAGGGGGCTGGATGCCTACCACTACTACCACCCTCACCCAGGGGGCTGGATGCCTACCACTACTACCACCCTCACCCAGGGGGCTGGATGCCTACCATTACTACCACCCTTAGCCAGGGGGTGCCAGATGCCTACCACCACTACCACCCTTACCCAGGGGGCTGGATGCCTACCACTACTACCACCCTCACACAGGGGGGCTGGATGCCTACCACTACTACCACTCTTAGCCAGGGGGGTGCCAGATGCCTACCACTACTACCACCCTCACCCAGGGGGGGCTGGCTGCCTACCACTACTACCACCCTTAGCCAGGGGGTGCCAGATGCCCACCACTACTACCACCCTAAGCCAGGGGGCTGGATGCCTACCACTACTACCACCCTTACCCAGGGGGCTGGATGCCTACCACCACTACCACCCTTACCCAGGGGGGCTGGATGCCCACCACCACTACCACCCTTAGCCATGGGGGTGCCAGATGCCTACCACTACTACCACCCTTACCCAGGGGGGGCTGGATGCCTACCACCACTACCACCCTTACCCAGGGGGGGCTGGATGCCCACCACCACTACCACCCTTAGCCATGGGGGTGCCAGATGCCTACCACTACTACCACCCTTACCCAGGGGGGGCTGGATGCCTACCACTACTACCACCCTCACCCAGGGGGGGCTGGATGCCTACCACTACTACCACCCTTAGCCAGGGGGTGCCAGATGCCTACCACTACTACCACCCTCACCCAGGGGGGCTGGATGCCCACCACTACTACCACCCTTAGCCAGGGGTGCCAGATGCCTACCACCACTACCACCCCTACCCAGGGGGCTGGATGCCTACCAATACTACCACCCTCACCCAGGGGGGCTGGATGCCTAAAACTACTACCACCCTCACCCAGGGGGCTGGATGCCTACCACTACTACCACCCTTACCCAGGGGGCTGGATGCCTACCACTACTACCACCCTTACCCAGGGGGCTGGATGCCTACCACTACTACCACCCTCACCCAGGGGGGCTGGAGGCCTACCACTACTACCACCCTCACCCAGGGGGCTGGATGCCTACCACTACTACCACCCTCACCCAGGGGGGCTGGATGCCTACCACTACTACCACCCTTAGCCAGGGGGTGCCAGATGCCTACCACCACTACCACCCTTACCCAGGGGGGCTGGATGCCTACCACTACTACCACCCTCACCCAGGGGGGCTGGATGCCTACCACTACTACCACCCTTAGCCAGGGGGTGCCAGATGCCTACCACTACTACCACCCTCACCCAGGGGGCTGGATGCCTACCACTACTACCACCCTCACCCAGGGGGCTGGATGCCTACCACTACTACCACCCTTAGCCAGGGGGTGCCAGATGCCCACCACTACTACCACCCTAAGCCAGGGGGCTGGATGCCTACCACTACTACCACCCTTAGCCAGGGGTGCCAGATGCCTACCACCACTACCACCCTTACCCAGGGGGTGCCAGATGCCCACCACTACTACCACCCTCACCCAGGGGGCTGGATGCCTACCACTACTACCACCCTCACCCAGGGGGCTGTATGCCTACCACTACTACCACCCTTACCCAGGGGGGCTGGATGCCTACCACTACTACCACCCTTACCCAGGGGGCTGGATGCCTGTCACTACTACCACCTCTACCCATGGGGGCTGGATGCCTACCACCAACACCACCCCCACTCATAGGATGGACAATGCATGACACAACCAGCACACCACAACCTAGGGAATGCAAGAAAAAGACATCCCCCAACACCATGACAAGCGTGTGTAGACTGTGTCAAATGCCTACAACACTGAACATGACTTTGAACATACAATGTGACCCCCTAGCACATGTGCCACACATATATGTGTGTGGCCCCCACAATGCAAGCAGGCCATGACCATTGTGGCAATGGGGTCCAAACCCCCATCATCACAGTGACCAAAAGGTAAGTGTGGGGTCCATAGCTGAAGCACATTTTGAACAGTGTGGCAATGGGGTCCAAACCCCATCATCACAGTGACCAAAATGTAAGTGTGGGGTCCATAGCTGAAGCACATTTTGAACACTGTGGCAATGGGGTCCAAACCCCCATCATCACAGTGACCAAAATGTAAGTGTGGGGTCCATAGCTGAAGCACATTTTGAACAGTGTGGCAATGGGGTCCAAACCCCCATCATCACAGTGACCAAAATGTAAGTGTGGGGTCCATAGCTGAAGCACATTTTGAACATTGTGGCAATGGGGTCCAAACCCCATCATCACAGTGACCAAAATGTAAGTGTGGGGTCCATACCTGAAGCACATTTTGTACAGTGTGGCAATGGGGTCTAACGCCCCATCACCACAGTGACCAAAAGGTAAGTGTGGGGTCCATAGCTGAAGCACATTTTGAACATTGTGGCAATGGGGTCCAAACCTCCATCATCACAGTGACCAAAATGTAAGTGTGGGGTCCATAGCTGAAGCACATTTTGAACATTGTGGCAATGGGGTCTAACGCCCCATCACCACAGTGACCAAAAGGTAAGTGTGGGGTCCATAGCTGAAGCACATTTTGAACATTGTGGCAATGGGGTCTAAACCCCCATCATCACAGTGACCAAAAGGTAAGTGTGGGGTCCATAGCTGAAGCACATTTTGCACATTGTGGCAATGGGGTCTAACCCCCCATCATCACAGTGACCAAAATGTAAGTGTTGACATTGAAAAAGCTGCAACTGCCAAACTGCATGGATGATTCCTGGTCACAGAACAACAAACACATCAGTGGCAAAGTAGTGCTTGTGTCCCATAGAAACATAGATTGGGGGAGGCAAACAGTGCAGTGCAAATAAGACATACCCTTGGCCATGTGCAGACAAACATCAGCCATGGGGGCTGACACTGTCAACATCCATCAATGACACAATAACAGAAGTGACCATCATAATGCAGACCCCCATATTTGCACCAATGGGCACACTAATGTAGATACCCTGTGGAGACTGTAGATGTGAGGTGAACAAATAACATACCATGGCAGCAAGGGACACACAAACAATGATCATTGTGCTGACTGATGACCTAGGAGTCCCAGGGACAGCAGGTGAAACCCACCAAACAACATACAGCCAATAGCACATTAAAGATATGCCAATGCAGTGGTGCAGATGCACAAACAGGCAGACCCACACTGCACATCAAACACAACAGGTGAGGGGGTGCCAGTGTCCCCAGGCAACCACACAACACATGATGAGGCCTCAATACCAATTTCACAGATGCACATACAGTGCCACACAAACGTAACTCATGGATCCAAATCCCCTATGTGGGCAATCAGGCATTGTTAGATGAGAGGGAGCACAAATTACACATGTCACACAAGCTTGTAGGAACAGCAACTAACACAGCAAGAGACAGACCCACCACAGCATTACCCCCAGGGACCCCATATTGTGCTGACACTAGCCTGCATGACAATCCCACTGTGATGACAATGTTAGATGTCGTTCACACTGTGAACCCCAGCCATGTGTCCTGAGCAACTAACTACCATCACACCTACACAAGCTCCAATCAATCAGCACGGCCTGCCAGCCAAGGCCAATATGGAGGTAGGGGTCTGGCCATGCAACAACTCACATTTGCACACACTCAACACCACACACCCTGATCTCCACCAATGTGCAGCAGTGAAGCTCACATGGACTGGTGACATTGCACATGCACCCATGACAATCCCAGGGGTGGTGGTGGGAACCAAGGTGCAGAAACCCATCACACATGGCCAGTCAACAAGACTTGTCAATGTCTGACACACAGCACAGTATGCTGTACATGGGCATGATGTGAAATCCACCACAATCAATGGGATCCTGGCCATAGTCACACACCAATGAAGAAGCCAAGGTGACACACGAAGAACACACGTACACAACTACCAACATTGCAGCTCTGACCCTGAGGAGTGGCAGCTGTCACACACACAACGTGTCACAATCACTGTAAGCTAACACAAACTGTAAATCACATTGCTCGTGTAAACAACAAGTGCCAAGGGGAATCCTGAATGTGTCCCATCTGCGTTTGCCCGCATCCCCAGCACTGACAACAAAGACAACCTGGGATGACAACCTCATGCACATTAGTTTGCCATGCACCCACATCACAGAGAAACCAGGTCCAAGATGCTGGATGAACACAGAACAACTCAGCAAGCATCACAAACAAGAACATCCCTAGGGACACAGCCTGTGTATGAAAAGGGAAGGGAACACGCACAGACATGCTTACACAACACAGGCCCACGCAATGTCACCAGATTACACACTGCCATGAGGGCACACCACTCCTGTGGAAGGTCCGCTGTGCCAAACCTTGTCTGTGCACGACCCAAACATGTCAGCAGAACACTCCGTCAGTGAGTCAACAACCACAACACACAGAAGGCTCTGCTCACATCAGCCTGGGTACGGGGGTGTCACGTCAGTCATCTGCAAACACACCAAACACGTGTCAAGCAAGTTGCACTGTATACACAGATGAGTCCTTCGACATTGATGTGCAAAACTGCATGTCCAGTGGAGCTGGGCACACAGTCAGGGAAATTGGAACATTGAACAGTGGTAAGCCCCCCAGATGTGCATCGGTGTAAGACAAAGATGTTCATTTACTAATGCAAAAGGACATCCCTGTGTCAAATGCTGAACATTACACCCTCAGACTGTAGCAAAGGATGCCATAGATCCAGAATACAACAGGACACATATCCCATGGACCACATGGAGTCCATCACTGCAACACTTCATCGTCCTGATGTGAACACTATTACAACAGCAAATGCAGGATGCTACTCATCCACATCATGTACATAAAAAAAAAAAAAAAAAAGTAAACAAAAAGAGGCTTTATTCAGCAAATGTCAGGGTAAAAACGGAAGTCCAAAAGAAACTAAGGCCAATGGCCAGTCCAAAATCACAGTACCAACGGGGTGAGAAGTGACAACTGGTCACACATTGCTTGCCTGCACTGGTACGGTTGGGGGACATCACCCTTGGAGGGGCATACAAGGGGCAGGCCAGGCACCGCAGGGACAGGATCAGGGGATGGCAGAGTGAGGCAGTGAAGGGGTGGTGGGTGCAGGAGTATCACCGGCAACTGCAGTGGAGGTGTCTGACTCAGGGGGGGCCGGCACCACCGTGGTACACAAGTCAGTTGGTGTGGGTGCCGCAACCACTGCAGTGGGCTGGACTGATGTAGTGGACTGGGTACCCACTGCAGTGCCCGAGTCAGACGTGGTGGTTGTGGACTCCACTGCAGTGCATGATTCCAAGGGAGTGGAAGGGTGGGCAGATGAGGTGGGCAGGACAGAGGGGGAGGACCCGGTCCCCACAACAGTGCCACTAACAGGCAGAGCATCTGGGTTGGGGTGGAAGAGCAAGTGGCAGGCCTAAGCAGTCTGGGGATGCGGTATCGGTGAGTGGGGGAACCTGGGGCAGGGTGTGGCGGGGGAACCTGTGCAGTGGTGGCCTGGGGGATGGAGGAGAGAGACTGGGCGCTGGAGCTGCGTGGTGGTGGTGGTGGGGTCTTGCTCTTCCTGCTCCGGGGGGACTTCCAAATGGGCTCCTGTGTCTGCCTGGGGGAGGGTGTCCGGGGGCGAGGGGCACTCCTCTCTGTGTGGGTGGACTTCCTCTTCCCCTGGTGTGCTGGGTCAGCACAAATGGTGGGGAAGAGGCCGAGGTCACACAGGAAGACCTGCTGTGTATGTGGGGTAGCAGGCGAGGCAAGGGAAGGGGTCTTGGAGGGAGAGGATTTGGAGGACTGCGGAGTGAATGTGGATGCCTGTGTGTGTGTGTGTTCCCCATCCCCTGTGTCTGTGGTATCAGTTCCCTGAGGATGCTTGTGTGCACGTCTTGCCTTACTCTTGGGTGTGTCTGTGCTGCTCGTGTCTGTGTGTGTGGATGACTGTGCAGGTGTGCATGTGCTTTGGACAGGTAGGGGGCAGGAAGTGTGGATGGGGCAGAGGTGGGAGGGGTGAGGGACTGTTGGAGGAGGGACACTGCTGCCGTCAGGGAGGAGACCATGGACCTATTGCTCCTCTGTAGGGCAGACATACCCGTCGAGATGCCCTCCATGAACGACACCAGCTGTGTCAACAGAGTGGTATGTGCATGGAGGACACTCAGCATTGCTGTCTGCCCTACATGGAGCTGCCGAAGGAGGTACACAGACTCCTCACTCAGGGCAGCAGGGGACACAGGGGCAGGGGCTGCGGTGCCTGGCACGAAGGAGACATGCTCCCGAGCACGGGAGCCTCCACGGACCTCAGGAATGGGAGCCGATGGGAGGGCGGTGGTGGTGATGGTGGTGGCGGGGCCAGACAGACTAGCTGGCCTTTGGTGGCTGCCGAGACCAGCCTCCACAAGGGAGTCATCCTCCGAGCTGCTGTGGTCCCCAGCTGAGGTGGATGGTGCTGAGGACTCCTCGGTGTGGCTCCCCTCACCCTCCGTGCCACTGGGTCCCTCTGACCACTCTTCCAATGCTGACCCAGTCTGGCTCCGCTGCTCCTCCTGGTCCATGGAGCTGTCCCCTCCTGTGGCCGTGGATGTATCTGCAAACAATTAGGGAAACAGACAAACATCAGTCACCTGCACTGACCGCACACACCACAGTAAGTACAGCACATTACAGAGCAAGCCCTGGCATCCTTAGTTGAACATTGCCTAAAGTCCTCACACAGATTCGGGGAAGCCAATTGTCAGGTTGATGGTCAACCATGGGACTCACACCCCTCCTGCCCTTACACCCATCTGTCTGGTGCCTGTCTGATGGTAAGACCCCAGTGTGGACACATGCACCACCTACACAGTTGTTGGACATTGCAGGGAACACGGTGAAGCATGTGAACATACACACATCACATCTCTTGCCACTGAGTCAGTGCAGGTGTCCGGATGAAGGGATGGCCAGATTCTAATTAGGAATGCATGTGATGCATACCAGCACCAGACACCATGATGCACCCATGTCCGGATAGTCAATGCCACAATGGGGTGCATGTTGCACATGTCACTCCCCTGCAGGATCAGTCCCAGGGAGTTGAATGCCATGACACAGGAATGCGTGCAAAGTCATACATAACTGTCTCAAGTCACATGGCCATGGCAGCCAGACAACAACAGTCTGCACTGTGTCACAATCCGAGGGCATGGGGAATGCAAGTTATGTGACTGACAAGTGCACATGTCCATCCCCCAAAACCACATCATCTGTACTACTATTTGTCCACGTCATACCAACTGGACATATGGGGAACATGAAACACAACTCTCTGAACATGAGCACCTCACAGTGTGCTGTGAATGAAAATACAGCTGCTTGAAAGTCACAGTCGCAAACACCTGTGTGCACAGTCAAGTGATCAGACACCTATAAGTCACAGAAGTATCGTCTATCATGGTCACATCTCAGATGGCATGCTGAGCCACAAACGATGAACATACCAGTAGTCCTGACAACGAAGACACAGCACAATGAGACAGAGGCAGACACCTGAGGGTACATTTCACTGACCACAACATGCCAGATGATAAACGGGAGTGGGAGTACAGAGTGTATTGCATGCACTGGAGTAGGCATGACTGTCCAGCTCCACCTGTATGAGGGATGAGTCCTGGACAGTAGGCAGGTGGATAAGCATGTGTGACACACTGGATACACATACTCCTGAGGCCCAAATATTGTTCCCACCAGCAGCATGGGTGTGTGCCACATTCCCCAGGGACATGTGGTGAGTCAGAGCAGCAAGCGGACCACATATCAAAGTTACACGCAGATCACATGTCAGAACTTAGGCATTGTGTAAGCAATTGACCCACCCATGAATTGCACAACATAGTCACAGGAACAAATGCTGTCCCCCACCTTGAGCAAAGCAAAATGCAATGACACAGTCCCCAAATTAGACAATTTCATGACTATAAGGGCCACCCATATGCGTATCAGAGGAGAAGTGGGCATGTAACAAATGAGGGACATGGGTCCTGGACCACATGACTGATGTACTGTGGAAGTTTAACCAGGCCAGAGGAGGGCACATAGCATGGCAGAAAAAGTGCACAGTGCAGTCATGGACTCACCCCCTCCTTGCTGCTGTCTGTCCTTCAGCTGCCCATCCAGGTCAGGGAAGACCACCGCCAGGATCCGGAGCATGTGGGGAGTCACGGTCCGGTGTCCGCCCCTCCTGCGAGGAGGCGACAGCTTCAGCTGGACCCTTGCGATCCTCCGGGTCCAGCCACGAAGGTCCTGCCACCTCTTTTGGCAGTTGCGGATCCTGCACCTGTGGACCCCCACGGATCTTACTTTCCGGGCGATGGTCAGCCAGATTTCCTGCTTCTGGTGGGCATCAACCTGTGAGGATGACAAAGTGAAAAGGCCATTACTACACATGCAACATATACGTGCATCACACAGTTGGATATACATGTCTCAATCACAGGGGCATATGATGTACACAGGCAGTGCAACAATGGCTATGAACAGTTTGCCAGCAGTCACTACATGGTATCATTGCATGGGAAGTAAACCTAGTTGGAATGCACTGTTACCGCACTGTACCAGTTCTGTGCATGTGACTACACACTTTGGGGTGTGACAACTACTCAGTGGGCATGCTAGCCAGTGGTGTGCACACTGAAAGCCCTGCTAGTCAGACAACATGCATAATTAGTGAGGCAGTGGACAGCACACTCACCTGCTCCCCTGGTGTCCCATACAGCTTGCTGTACTGTGGAAGGAGGCTGTCCAGCAAGGCCTGGTTCTCCTCAAGGCTGAAGGCTGGGGCTCTCTCCACAGTACGTGCCATTGCAGGAGCCAGAGGATGCATAAACAGCAGCAGTGTTGGTGGCAGATGTCGTCCTGGAGCATGTAGTGCAGGCAAGTGAGCTCTCAGGGGAACAGCCAGCATTATATGTGTGCTGCAGAGGCAGATACTGTCCCATGTGTGCAAAGTGATAGGTCCAAGTCGTTTGCATCTTCTGAATTTGACCTATCCATGGAATTGCAGCACTAATACACGCCCACAGCATCCTTCAAATCTTCAACTTCATGACACCCATGATTTTGCAACATTGTTGTGGCTGGCCAACTGAATTCACTGCATCAGACTCGTTGGAGCTTCGAAAACGCGTCCGTTGCCATGCCAGGCCCCAGCCAATGTGTGCGCACCGATCGGCCCATTGCTGTACAACGCGTACCAGGCATACAACGCGTACCCGCTCACATTCAATGCAATGGGCCGGCCGGGCACACCGATCGGTCCATTGCTCTACAATGCGTACCAGGCATACAACGCGTACCCGCTCACATTCAGTGCAATGGGCCGGCCGGGCACACCGATCGGTCCATTGCTCTACAACGCGTACCAGGCATACAACGCGTACCCGCTCACATTCAGTGCAATGGGCCGGCTGGGCACACCGATCGGTCCATTGCTCTACAACGCGTACCAGGCATACAACGCGTACCCGCTCACATTCAATGCAATGGGCCAGCCAGGCACACCGATCGGTCCATTGCTGTACAACGCGTACCAGGCATACAACGCGTACCCGCTCACATTCAATGCAATGGGCCGGCCGGGCACACCGATCGGTCCATTGCTGTACAACGCGTACCAGGCATACAATGCGTACCCGCTCACATACCATGCAATGGGCCGGCCGGGCACACCGATCGGTCCATTGCTGTGCAACGCGTACCAGGCATACAACGTGTACCCGCTCACATTCAATGCAATGGGCCGGCCGGGCACACCGATCGGTCCATTGCTGTGCAACGCGTACCAGGCATACAACGCGTACCCGCTCACATTCAATGCAATGGGCCTGCCGGGCACACCGATCGGTCCATTGCTCTACAACGCGTACCAGGCATACAACGCGTACCCGCTCACATTCAATGCAATGGGCCGGCCGGGCACACCGATCGGTCCATTGCTCTACAACGTGTACCAGGACAGGTCACATGCATATGTCACCATGCTGGTCACTGGAGAACCTATGCCAGCCACATTTACTTTCCAGGGACTCAGGGGCACACCTACAACACCACATCCAGTCCACACTGTCTATGAGGCATGTGTGGCAGCATAACCTTATCTGTGTATGGGGGTGAACATGTGGATTTTGGGGTGGCACTTGGGGGCAGACACACCCAGGCTGTGCACGTGTTAATGGGGGCAGGGACCTTTGTGTGTTGTGCACCTGACCACTGTGGTGTGCAACTTTTCATTTCTGAGCATGTGTCATGGTCACATTTCCAGGTTGTGTATGTGTATGACATGTCACATACCCCCAGGCTCACATGTGGGAAGGCATGTACGTCACAGGGTGGCCCATTCCAACAATAGTGATGTCCCTCCACAGTCTGTGTGCATGTTGTGTATCACATGTCTCTGACTCCATGTGCACAATGGGAGACAGTCTCCACATCCACGTGGTTTGTGCATGAACTTTGATGGTGTGTGTGTGTGTGTCACAGACGTCCATGTCTGTCCTGCAGAGGCTACAGGGGCCACCACCTGTGGGTGTCATGTTTGTTTTTCTGACGTGTACGTGATACACCATGTCATGCCAGTGTCCATGTGGCAAGACAGGCTCCTGGGAATCTACCTGTCAATGAGCTGTGATGCCTGTGGAGCATCTGTCCAGACATGTCACTGTGGTATGTGTGTGGAACGTGAGAGCAGTTAATGGGTACTGTGACACAGCCTAATGGTGTCCCATAGCACACCCTGGAACCTGTTGTCAACACTTGTTGAACAGAGATGTTAGATGATGTCCATGTAGGTGCCATATATGTCCAAACGGGACGACACACACATCAAGTACTTGTGTATGTTGATGATGTATCATGTGAAATTGAGTATGGTGAACGGCACATAGGTGGGGTGGAGCGGCAGCTGACTTCGGAGCACAGGTTCACGGTTCGATCCCTGGCTCCGGCGGCAGCTCAGCTCAGCACCATGTGACTCTGGGCAATAGCTCACTTAATTTCCACTACGGCCCCCAGCGCCTTGAGACCCGTAAGGGTGAGTAGCTGCGCTATATAAAAACGGACTTACTTACTGACAATCTTGCTTTCTTCACCTATGCACTGCAGGGCTCCTGCTGTCCATCGACCATTCCCAGACCTGGCAACGATGGTGGAACGTGACAGCATCCGACGGTACCACTTCACCAGGCAGCTGATTGAGGATTTGGCAGTGCGGTTGGCCCCACATTTGCAGCCTGGCCAGCCGTATCCTACAGCGCTGACCCCCAAGGTGAAGGTGATGGCAGCCCTACACTTCTTTGCCACCAGTACCTTTCAACACACTGTGGCAACTACTGGTGGGATGTCACAGACTATGTTCAGCCATGTGCTACGCGATGTTTTGGGGGCAATGTTGAGATACCTCAACCAGTACATCTATTTCCCAACACGTCAACGACTCACTGACGTCAAGAGTGACTTCTGTGCCCTGGGGAGGATGCCACATGTAATTGGCTCCATTGATGGGACACATGTGTCTTTGATACCACCACAGGCACATGAGCAGGCATACCGCAACCGTAAACATTACCATTCGATCAATGCTCTGGTGGTATGTCTTGCAGATATGACCATCTCACATGCGTGTGCCCGTTTCCCCGGTTCTGCACACGATGCCTACGTGATGAGGAGTAGTCGCATCCCGAGGATGATGTCACAGATGCCGAACCAGCGTGCCTGGCTTGTTGGTGTGTACTGACTTTGTACCATTGTGTGTGTTCTGCTATGTTGTTTTCCGCACACATTTTCAAATCGGCTAATGTGCAATTGTCTGTCTGTAGGTGACTCGGGATACCCCAACATGCTGTGGTTGCTGACACCCCTCAGGAACCCTGTGACACCAGCCCAGATGCGCTACAATGAGGCACATGGTCGGACGAGGAGGGTGATTGAGTGGACCTTTGGTCTCCTGAAGAGCCGCTTCCGCTGCCTGGACAAGACAGGAGGGGCCCTCCCATATGCCCCAGCAAAGGTGTGCAAGATTGTCATCGTCTGCTGCATGCTACACAACCTGTGCGGAAGAGTTGCCTCTCATCCTGGATGACGATGACCAACGTCCGCCACCTGTGGAAGATCCTGGCCTGGGTCACGATGCCCGTGAAGATGATGATGATGATGATGGTGATGTCCGCACACAGCTCATCATCAACTTCTTCAGCTGAATGTGAGTCTCCAGAGGGTTGTAATGTCAATGATTTGAGTTTGCATGATATGTGTGTGTGGTGCTCTGGTGCTGTTTGAGTGTGGCCATGTGCTACTTGACTGGATGCGTGCAGCGATGTGTCCTTGCAGGTGGTCTGTACTGCCCAACAGTGTTGACATGCTAACTTGGTTTTGTGTAGTTATCTCGTGACATGTATTAGACATGAGTATTGCCGTTCTGTGCTGTTCTTCAGTGGTTTTGACTGTGTGTCATGTCTGTCCTTCACAGGGTGCTGCTGGAGTTGTCTGATCAACTTGGATCCCCCGAATCCATGATTCAACTTCCAAGGTGGAAGCAGTCGTTTCCCTACAGGTGATGTGCCACACACCCCTGGACTTTCTATCTTCTGCACTTTTTGACTTTGTGGCCACAGCCAGGTTGGATTAGCTTGCATTTGTAGTGGAAACTACATGTTGGAAATGTGTAATAAACCTGTGCTTCACTTTGGGATGTGCGTTGTCTGTAGTCACACATCTGACTGACATTTGCTTACTGCACCTGTTGTCTAGTTGGCGTGTCTGTACATTCCACTGTATTTCGTTGCAACATCAGTATAGGTGATGAGTCTGATGGCCCTGGTGTGTATGTGTTTTGTGGCCCTAGTGGTGTGTCTCCCTCATATGTGTCACGTCGCCATGACTGACATGACAGTGTTGGACTTGCTGTAGCAGTTAGCATGCACAGTGTAATTTAGCAGATCAACATCTACATGACAAAAACCACGTTGGAATCACAACAGAGGCAGATATGGTGTATTGGTGAGTTTATTTACATTCAGGTGTGAGGATGGTGCACAGGATGGTGGGTGCTGTACATAGAAATTTGGATCCAAAGTTCCCATGTGAATTGGAAGTCTTGGTAGCTGAAATGTCCAGAGTAAAGTCCACAGTCATCTGATACATTTGGTCAACTAGAGCTCCCCATGTCATGTGGGAGAGTTGGCTTGGCTTCGACAGGACGTGCAGTATGCACACAGAGGAAAAGTTCCAGAACAGGTGTTGGCTTCCTGGGGGATGTAGATGGCCATCGGCCTCTCAGTTTGGCCTCCTCGGACGGCCCCTCTTCTTGGGGGGACGGACCCTCAGGTGCAGGCTGCGGTGGTGCAGGGGACTCTCTGCCAGAGTCCTCCTCCCTCCCTGTGGCATTTGCAGTTGTTTCAGCAGCAGATGTTGTGGGCACACAGGGAGGTGAGGCCATGTTGGTGCTGATCTGGCGGAGGCATGTCAGTATGTCCCTATGCACCGCTGTCAGTTGTTCCAATGTGTCCCACTTGGACTCCATGCCACACATGTGTGTCTCGACACGTGACATGTGTGTCTCGACACGGGACATGTGGGAGTCCAAGCGGGCATGATGGGCAGCCTGCTGCTGTTGTATGTCCTTGAGGATCCCCACTACCTGGCTGACCTCTCCGGTGCTAGTCTGGTACGCATCCACGATGCGTGCCAGTTGTGGGTCATCATGCAGTCCAGACCCCTCTGCAAGGAGTGACCTATGTCTACCACCCCTCCCACCACCCCTGGCGACACGTGCAGGACCTGCAGTGGCCTGCACAGGTGACCGTGGGCCCACTTGGGTGTTGTTCCTGGGCTCGTTGTCACCAGCTCCAGTTTGGGCCTGGGTCCCTTCGCTGTTGTCATCTGTGGTCCTTGGTGTGTCCATGTTGGCAGGGGTGGCCTGTGTGTTGGCAGTTGTTGGAGGGGTGGGTGCAGGGGGTGCAGATGTTGGTCCTGCTGGTGCTGCATGATGACTCACACCGGAGGGTCCAGCTGGTTCTTCGCCATCCGAGGAGTGCAAGGCTGATCCACACCAGTGAGCTCAGTGTTCCCCGGAGCCTGGGACAGGGAGTCCTCCTGGTCTGCTGCTGTGTTCCCATCATCACCTGTTTTGGGGAGAGACACAGATTGTATGTTATGTTTCTACTGGCATCAATTGTTCAAACACCTGACAGTTGTGACTGTACCTCTGGATGTGGGCCAGGACATTGCATTCTCCTAAATAGTGACAGTCAGAGAGTGATATTGGTGTAGCACATTGTCCTGCCTACCTGTGGCATGTCAATGTGAATGTTGAGGTGTGTGCATGACCAGCATTGGTGGTATTTGGTTACCATCCAGGCCTCCTTCTCCCCCCAGCCCAGTTATCCCACCATGCAACGTGCTTGCATTGCAGGGAGTGCAAGTTGGCTTTCAGGATGTCAGGCAGTGGTGTCCTGCTGTTTGTTGTTGCACAGTTCCCAGCAAGGCCTTGTGCTCCCCACAGCAGTACCCAGTGTCAGCCATCTTGTGAGTCCTTATCCACTCCCTGTGATGTGAGCATGGTTGAGTGTGGTGTTGATGGGCCAATTGTGAGGGTGAGCAATATCTGTGCCTACAACTCCCATCATTCTATTGCCTCCACCCCCCTTCCCAGCATGCCCATCCTTCCTTCCTTTTGACTCTGCTTCCCTGTGGGGTGGGGTGCCTGTGCTGACAGGATGGCTGGGAGTGTTGTCCTGGCAGTTGTTTGGCTACAAGTCCCAAGTGTGTCCCTGTGCTTCACACAGCATAACCCAGGGTGGTGGTTCTTTGTGGGATCTTCAGTTAGGCTGTGAGGCATTGCATTCTCCCAGGTGGGTTATGTGTAGTTAGTGTTGAGGGTGTGTGTGAGGAGAGCTGCTTGTAACTATGGTCAGTGCTGTGTGTCCTCATTCCCACCCAGCCAGAAATCCCACCATGCAACGTGCTTGCATTGCAGGGAGTGCAAGTTGGCTTTCAGGATGTCAGGCAGTGGTGTTCTGCTGTTTGTTGGTGCACAGTTCCCAGCAGGGCCTTGTGCTCCCCACAGCAGTACCCAGTGTCAGCCATCTTGTGAGTCCTTATCCACTCCCTGTGATGTGAGCATGGTTGAGAGTGGTGTTGATGGGCCAATTGTGAGGGTGAGCAATATCTGTGCCTACAACTCCCATCATGCTATTGCCTCCACCCTCCTTCCCAGCATGCCCATCCTTCCTTCCTTTTGACTCTGCTTCCCTGTGGGGTGGGGTGCCTGTGCTGACAGGATGGCTGGGAGTGTTGTCCTGGCAGTTGTTTGGCTACAAGTCCCAAGTGTGTCCCTGTGCTTCACACAGCATAACCCAGGGTGGTGGTTTTTTGTGGGATCTTCAGTTAGGCTGTGAGGCATTGCATTCTCCCAGGTGGGTTATGTGGAGTTAGTGTTGAGGGTGTGTGTGAGGAGAGCTGCTTGTAACTATGGTCAGTGCTGTGTGTCCTCCTTCCCACCCAGCCAGATATCCCACCATGCAACGTGCTTGCATTGCAGGGAGTGCAAGTTGGCTTTCAGGATGTCAGGCAGTGGTGTTCTGCTGTTTGTTGGTGCACAGTTCCCAGCAGGGCCTTGTGCTCCCCACAGCAGTACCCAGTGTCAGCCATCTTGTGAGTCCTTATCCACTCCCTGTGATGTGAGCATGGTTGAGAGTGGTGTTGATGGGCCAATTGTGAGGGTGAGCAATATCTGTGCCTACAACTCCCATCATGCTATTGCCTCCACCCCCTTCCCAGCATGCCCATCCTTCCTTCCTTTTGACTCTGCTTCCCTGTGGGGTGGGGTGCCTGTGCTGACAGGATGGCTGGGAGTGTTGTCCTGGCAGTTGTTTGGCTACAAGTCCCAAGTGTGTCCCTGTGCTTCACACAGCATAACCCAGGGTGGTGGTTCTTTGTGGGATCTTCAGTTAGGCTGTGAGGCATTGCATTCTCCCAGGTGGGTTATGTGGAGTTAGTGTTGAGGGTGTGTGTGAGAAGAGCTGCTTGTAACTATGGTCAGTACTGTGTGTCCTCCTTCCCACCCAGCCAGATATCCCACCATGCAACGTGCTTGCATTGCAGGGAGTGCAAGTTGGCTTTCAGGATGTCAGGCAGTGGTGTTCTGCTGTTTGTTGGTGCACAGTTCCCAGCAGGGCCTTGTGCTCCCCACAGCAGTACCCAGTGTCCGCCATCTTGTCAGTTGTTTTCCACTCCCTGTGATGTGAGCATGGTTCAGAGTGGTGTTGATGGGCCAATTGTGAGGGTGAGCAATATCTGTGACTACAACTCCCATCATGCTATTGCCTACACCCCCTTCCCAGCATGCCCATACTTCCTTCCTTTTGGGTGGACTTCACTGTGTGTGAGTGTGACAGCAATGGCAAGATGGCTGACAGTGTGTTCCTGTTGTTTGTTGGTGCCCAGTTCCCAGCAGGGCCTTGTGCTCCCCACAGCAGTACCCAGTGTCAGCCATCTTGTCAGTTGTTTTCCACTCCCTGTGATGTGAGCATGGTTCAGAGTGGTGTTGATGGGCCAATTGTGGGTGTGACCAATATCTGTGACTACAACTCCCATCATGCTATTGCCTACACCCCCTTCCCAGCATGCCCATACTTCCTTCCTTTTGAGTGGACTTCACTGTGTGTGAGTGTGACAGCAATGGCAAGATGGCTGACAGTGTGGTCCTGTTGTTGGTTGGTGCACAGTTCCCAGCAGGGCCTTGTGCTCCCCACAACAGTACCCAGTGTCAGCCATCTTGTGAGTCCTTATCCACTCCCTGTGATGTGAGCATGGTTCAGAGTGGTGTTGATGGGCCAATTGTGGGTGTGACCAATATCTGTGACTACCACTCCCATCAAGCTATTGGCTACACTGACTTGACCAGCATACACAGAATTCCTTCCTTTGAGTGAGCTTCCCTGTGAGGTGGTGTTCTACTGGTGGGTAAATATCTGTGAGTGTTTGTTGGTTCTATTTGTGCCATTGCCTTGCTGTATTTGTTGTTAGGTTTGTAGATGTCATGACACAGTTACATATCACTATGAGATGGCAGGTATTGTGTTTGTCTGACTAGCATTCACATCTTGGGATGAATATCATTTGGTTGCTGTGTATTTGCTAAGTGTGCATGGTTTGCCTATCCCCTTGACTGTGATGTGTGTGTGTTGTCACACCATATTGTATATATTAGTTGTGTACTCACCAGGCTCTGGGATGTCTGTTAGTCCGTATACGCTCACTGGTGGTAGGATGGCCCGCACCTTCTCCTCCCAGGGCCTGAGGTATACTGGTTTTGCAGGAGGGCCACTGCCGGTGTGCTGGCTGAGGAGGTAGTCCTTTTTGAGTAGGTCCCAGACCCTCCTGCGCATATCATACCACCTGTTCTGGATGTCTTCCTTTGTGCACAAACATGGTGATTGTGTGTTCACCCTGTCGACAATCCTCACCCACATCTTGGTTTTCTGCGACATGGGGGTCTGTTGTACCAATGTACCAAACAACTGTGGCTCTACCCTGAGTATCTCGTCTACCAGGACTTCCAATTCACAATCTAGGAACTTATGGTTCTTCTTTGGGGGCATGGGGATGGGTGGTGGTGGTGATTGATGTGTGTGTGTGTGTGTGCAAGTGGGGGTATGTGAGTGTAGGTTTAGCTGGGTGTGTGTGAGGGTGCTATTTGTTGGTGTGGTAATGGTGTGTGGCTTGTGTGATGTATGAGCTGTGAGTGTGTCTGTGGTTGCTGTGTGATGGTGTTGTGTGCTGGCAGGTCAGTAGAATTTGCAAAGGATCATGGTAGGGATTTGTGGCCTTTATGTAGGTGGAGTTGGAGGTGTGTCCTTGTTCCATTTTTTTCCCTCCCTGTATTTATTGGCTTAGTGGTTGCTTGTTTGGCCCTTTTTTTCTAATTTTTCCTTGGTGTTTTTGGTGCATGTACGAGTCGTTCTTGTGTCCGAGTAGGACGCTGCAGTTGTCTGGTGCGATCTTGTCCGACTCGTTCCCGCTGTGAGTCAGCTAGGTTTCATATGCGGCGTACGAGTCGGTCGCGGAGTATTGGGTTGCTTCGGCTGGGTTTTGTATGCGTGTCGGTCGTACGGCTTGTGCTCCGGGTGAATCGGTCGTGTTTTGCACGCACAGCATCGTACTACGCGGGTCGGAGTTCGCGGGTACGTTTCGTTCGGGTTCAATCCGAGTGCGTGTCGGTCAGTTTGTTTCGCGTGATTTTCCGGCAGGATGGCTTGTTTCCGTCCGGCTCGGTCGGTCGTTTTGTATTCCGTCCGAGTCTGTCGGATTTCACATGCATTTCATCGTACTACCCGGGTCGTGCGGCGCCGGTCCGAGTCGGTCGGACTAAATTCCCGTACCGATTCGGTCGGTACGTTTTCCGGCCCGAATCGGAATCGGCCCCTATGTCTTTGGTCAGGCCACCAATAGAGTTGTTTCAACAAAGAAACCGTTGCCGTCACTCCTGCATGTGCAGAACCTATCCCTTCATGTGCTGCTAGAATTAAATAACCTCAATCCATGTTTGGAATTACTCTATCCCCCATTCCAGGAATCTGAGCAAATGGAATATTATTGGCATCTAACTTGTAGGAGTACTTGAGTGGAAACTTTTTTGGTACTGCTCCGCTGTTTTTGCGACAAGCATTTATAGCTACCATAATCTCACTGTCTATTCTCGTTCGAGAATGAGTGATTGCAGCTACGGAAGCCATGCGTACAGCCCCCTTTGCGGCTTCATCAGCCAATGAATTCTCTTCAACGTGAACGCCATCACGTTGATGACTCAGTGTATGTATCACTTGTGCTCTCGGTAGTTCGATTTTCAACTTCACTGTTCCCATTGCATTTTATGCTTAATTGTGCCATCTTTCGCATCTTTGAATCCGTTTTCAACCCAGTGCTGCAAATATTCATTGTAAGACTGCACACAGTAAAAGGAATCGCACACAATTAGTGTGGGGAATACTCGATCCGTATTTACCAGTATCAGCGCTTTTAACTCTGCCAGCTGTGCCGTGCAGTCTCCTGGAGATTGCGATTTTGAGCAACTTGGGTGGAACTTTCCATCCCACATGCGACCTTTAATGATTGCGCATGTCGCGCTATATTGTTGCTTACTTCCTGTAGACGGTTGAGCAGATCCGTCAGTGTAAATTATATATTCATACTGATCTAGAGGCATTATTTCATTTGGTAGAGGATATTCTTGTTCGTATTGCAGAAATGCTTGTGTCGTTAAATTTGGGTCGTACCTGTGTTCTACATCTGATGCAGTGAGTGAATTAGCCCATTGTATCCATCTTGGATGTAAAGCTTTAGCATTAGGAATGCTTGCCTTTGTCGCAGCCTCTAAGGCTGGAACCGGAGTCACTACTATTATTCATTTCCCCTGAGCCAGTGCTCTTTCTCTCACTACAGCAGTCTGTACTGCTGTCAGAATCTTTTCTGTAGATGCAAAGCACATCTCAGCATTTGTGTACAAATGTGATTTGTATGCAATTGGTACTGTCTCACCTTCATTATATGTTAGATAGGTGTACCCAGATTGACCCGCAACCATACGGATCACCAGGCTGCGTACGTTTACGCCTGTCTGTAAGCGTTTGGAAGCTATCATGTCAGCTTGTAGGGAACGAAGTGTATCTGTGTGTTCCTGTGTCCATTGTCTAACTGAAAAGTCAGGTTTTATTAAATCATAGAAAGGTTTTACTCTTTCTGCGTAATCCAAAATGTATGTTCTACCAAAATGTAGGAATCCCAGGATTGATTGTAAATTTTTCAATGATTTTGGAGGTTGGAGCAGCACGCATTCTTCTAAAAAATTGGCTGCCAGGCTTTTTCCTTCACTTGAAAACTCATATCCTAAAAACAGGACACTGAGGTGGGCAATTTTTGATTTTTTAAAGTTGAATTTGTAGCCCTCAGATGCAAATCCCAAAATTATGGTATTCACTCTGCTCAAGTGCTCCTCTAGGTCATCGTCCATTAGATAAATATCATCCACATAGGACAATGCCTCTACATCCAAATTTTGAAGTAACTCAGTTACTCTGGCCGAAAACAACCCCGGGCTGTTCTTATACCCCTGGGGGAGTTGACAAAATTGACGCTGGGACCCTAGCGCTGAGAAGGCTGTTAGATACCTGCTTTCAGGCACTATATTTTGGCAGAAAAATCCATTTGAGATATCAAGTGTTGTTTTATATTTTTTCCGCACAATGTTATTCATTAATGCGGCACTGTGTGCATTCTGGACTGCAAATGTCTTAGTGCAAGTGTTTAAATGTCTATAATCTAAAACTAAACGATATGTCTTGTCAAGTTTCATGACCGGAAACAAAGGATTGTTCATTGATGAGTTGGAATTTTCGATCACCCCTTGGTACTCAAGTTGATCTAAGATCTCCCTGACCTGTTTTTTAGCTTCTTGCTTTATTGGATACTGCCTCTGTGCAGTTGGAGTATTTTTTAAATGAATTATGTGATGGGTTGATTCCTCATCCCATCCAACATGGTTTTTGTATACTGCCGGAGCCTGGGCTACCGCCCACTCCTGCACATAAGTGTGTTGCAAGTGCCTGGGAATATGGTGTGAGAAGGCCGGAAGAATTACCGTCTCTCCTTTAGGGCAATCCATGACGAATGCTGGCGGCCAATCTTGTTCAGCTAATAAAATATCATAACCAAACATCAGGTTCTCCCAAAAGAGACCTCTTACTGTTCTACATTTATCCCCCTCCATTTGGAGTGTTATTTCATATAACTTATGTGGGACACTTACCCTAGTATCGGGTGTCTCTACCGTGATGTAATCATTCAAGTCCGCTGTCACCAGAAATTCCATAGGTTCTGGCAAGCTATTGATATTTCTGCCGCACTGTCTAGCATCGTCAGAGCCCATTCCCCGTTCAGTAGTCAAGTCCTCAGGATTCTTGGCATGTCTGATCTTTAGACCGGCAACCTTCTTCTTTTTGAACTGTGGCTTTTGCTTTGGTTTTTCTTCTTTTTTAGAAGTGTAATCTTGAGCGTGTTGCTTGTCTCTGGACTTTGTACGCTCTTCTTGTCTGTCTGACTGTCCTTCCCTCTCAGAGTTTTTCGATGAACCCTGAAAGGAACGAGAGGAACGTGTATCAGTATCCTGATACCTGTCAGGTTTCCTAATATGATCCCTATTGCTAAGGTTATACCTCTTTTCAGAGGGCTCCTGAGGAGGAGATCTACCTCTGGATTGAGATCTGTTTCCTTTAAAGCTTTGTTGTTTTTTATTGTCCCACTTCTTCTTTGTAGAAGCAGGTGTCTGCTTAGAAGTGTCCTTTTCAGGACTGCCCATCAGTTGTGGTTTTAAAGCTTTCCCACCCACACTGTCTCTGCCTAATTCTGCATATGCAGTTTCAATTATTTTTGGTAGTTCGTGTTGTTGTTCTAAAGGACTGAACTCCCTTAGGCGTTGGCGGATAGCCACTGAAGCTGCTTCCCCTTTAATATTAGCTAATATTATGGCTAATACCTGGGCATAGTTACCTAGTAACTTCATCCCTACGTTTTGAGCAGGCTCTGCTCCGTACTCATTTTGTATTTGTCTCAATACATCTGGTACTACTGCTAATGACGGGATACCATGTGTTCTGGTATAAATGGCAGCAAAGACTGTACCCCAAGTGATACAATCCTCTATTTGTGGTGTTATCCCCATGGGCAAGCAGATTGTTAGCATTCTGTGTTTTTCATACGGGGTAGTATTCGGGAATACTGCCTCTAGCTGTGTTATTTTCTGAGCTACCCAGAATGGCATTTGTTCACATTTTGTGGGCATTTTACCCATTACCGCGTGTAATATTTGTGGTGTAATTTTAGATGCTGTACACTGGATTTGAGTTCAATTAGTTGCAACTATTGCTGGTTGGACTGTAAGTGTCCTCATGACGAATTGCGTCAAGTTTCTGTATATTTTAATTAAATCTTTGTGCTGTGTGAGTAAGTCTCCTGGTGGCATTGTTTCAATGTCAGGATGTGGTGTGTAGGCCGCTAAAATAGACCATGTGGTCCCTTTTCTTCCGAGCGGGCCGAGTCTCACTCTTCTTCTTATATGGGGTAGGGTGCCTTTAAACCAGTATAAGTGTTCCTGGTATGTGAGGGAAACTCAATGTCCTCGGATGGACAATATTCCGCTGGTGCATTTCCTTCTGTGTAGGAGTGAAATGTTTTTGTTCTTGCATTTGCTGCTGGGAATGTAACCCACGAATAAAATACCTCCGTTATGTTTGATTCATGTGCCTCAATCACAAAAACTACTATGCCACCCCTGGATGATAGACCATGCTCTAGCAGTCTCAGGGTGACCGTATTTCTAAAGTTTGGTGCAATTTCTATTGTGTCTGCATCTTCCTCCTCGTCTGAGAGGGGCTGTGCTTGTTGCAGCCGGTCTAAGACCTGGTTAGTCACTGTTTTTAGAACACTGAAATAGTTTTTCAAGGGAACCAAGATAAGGTGTTATGCACTATTTTAGGAACACTGTGTCCTTCAAGCTTGATTAACCAACAGCCAATAAATAGGATTTTGTAGCCTACTCAGCTGTGGCGGAGTTTGTGCCCACCCACTCCAGACGTCTTTGGTGTTTTGTGAGTAGGGGTCTCTGAGAATAGCACGACTGAACTACTCAGATTCTACTGTTAAATTAGTACCCAACCCACGTTGGGCGCCATGTTTTGTAGTTCCTATATTACCTATACAGGATCTGCGCGTTTGGATAACATAAACTGCGGGATTGGTGGCAGACTGATTCCATGCACCCCCACCGGATACATTAGCCTGTCTGTATTAGCTAGCTCACAGTGCCACTATAATCTCCTCTTACCAAGGAGAGAATAGATTTTGGCAACCTCAGAACATGACAACCCTGATCCCTCAGAATTGTGAAAACAATATACTACTTTTCGCTCAGTCACTCGTGCTTACTTAGTTTGTCTCAGAGAGATACACAGAATAAACAGGCTGGGCGTTTTCAATAAGTATTTATTGAACAGTTGTTATTCTAGTGTAGAATAGAGGAGCTGCAACAACCATTAGACAGTAGCAGAGATATATGATTAGCAGTACTACGAAAGTAAAGGGATGGTATAGTTCTACCATCTTGCAGAAATCATGAATATATACACGTACATAAAACACATGATAAAAAGTGCGTACTCCTACGATGTCTCCCTAACTAGATGTACCTAAATGTACCTAGCATCTGTGTAGGTGTTATGCCAAGAATCCCTCTAGGATCTAGTCAACCCCATTACCTCAGAATGAGAAAATATGGGACCCCGGCCTGGTCTCGAGTTGGACACCCCGCAAGGGATGTTAGACCGCTGCGAGCTGGAGTGTCTGCATGCAGGAACCTCAGTGTCTCTGGTCAGTGTGTCAGCTGGGAAGTCTCGGTCTCCTCTATCTTCCTAAGCAAGATGTGCTGTATATATACCCATAGGTCTCCCCAGGGGTTTTACCTTGCTGTGTTACTGTGTCGGCCTAAAGGATGACGTTGGGCCTCGACTTTATACAGAGATATTATACAGGAGATGGTAATCCTACTGTTAGTCCTGCTGTGCTTCCAAGAAGCCTCATGCTTAATGTATGAGATTCGAACCAGGGAAAAACCCGCGTTCTGAATGCAGTATCATATCTAGGTAAAAGGTCAGTACCCAAGAACCGTTATGTGTGTAATGTAGGGAAGAATATAGGTGAAAGGTTACAAGGTTACCTGTGCCTATATAGGTTACCTATATGGAATATAACACTATACTCAATACAACAATAGAGAAAGTGTTGGATTGCAGAGAGGTAAAATGAACTATTCCTAATCCACTCAGTTCTACAGTAGGTAACATGTTGGATTGCGAAGGGGTAACATTTACTATTCCCACTCCAATCAGTGCAAAACGAGTGAAAGTGTTGGATTGCAGAGGGGTAAAATTTACTATTGCAACTGCAGTTAGTTCAACAGTAGGGAAAGTATTGGATTGCAGAGGGGTAAAATGTACTATTCCCACTCCAATGAGTGCAACAGTAAGGAAAGTGTTGGATTTCAGAGTGGTAAAATTTGCTATTCCCACTTCAATAAGTGCAAAAGTAGGGAAAGTGTTGGATTGTGCAGGGGTAAAATGTACTATTCCCACTGCAGCCAATGCAACATTAGAAACAAACTAATTCTCATCAACACAATAAAATAATTTCAAAAAGCATAGTAAACAAATAAAAATATAAATATGTTAAAAAATTACAAATATATTTTATATTAAAAAATAAATTAAATAAATGCATATTATAATGTTCATAAATAACTACAAATACTATTATAATTAAAATAATAAAATATTATTCCTTTTAAATAAATATTTTTATTTATAAATTATTTATCAACAAAAAACATTCTTAAATAATTTTAATTTAGTTACTTACCACCATATACCCCTCCAAATCTCATTGTATCTATTTTGCAGCACTTCAGTCTAGGGTTTGTGTTGTGTGTGTGCTCTGAAGCTACACTTTTTCCCTGTCGCTAAGCAGTGAAGTCCCGTGGGCTGTGTGGAACAATCAGTCTACATGGGATTAAGTAGCAGTTTAAGAGTCTGAAGAGAAACTAAAAAATAAACAATATGCAGGTGCTGCTCTGACCGAACACAGACTTCATCTGCTGCAGCTGCAATACTTCTATGAAGCAGCATGAAAGGGTGCATCACATGTTGCAGGTGGTGCCCAATGAGGGCTGCTACTGTGAGCGTTCAGGATTAGCTGGGAGCACGAGTCAAGAAGCTGATCAAGTGACACAGTCACTTGCTATGTGTGAGAGGCAGAGAACGTGAGGCATGAGACGGGCCAGTGATCAAGTTGCAGAGTTGCGAAGAGCGGTCCACGGAGCTGCAGAGAGCCGTAGAGAGGAATCGCCGATCTCGCAGCTGCGGGTATTATTCCGCCGTGCCTGGCCCCCCTCCCGAAGTCTCCCAGTGATCGAGCAACGGAGTCCTGAGCAGGACCGCAGGTCCGTGGTCTGAGAAGCAGGTCGCAGAGAGGCATCGTAGCCCCGCAGCCATTTTTTGAGACAGCAGGACATCTGGTGAGAGGCATCAAGGGGGTTCAGCCAGCTGTCAAAAAATGTTGAAAAGGCAGTCAGAACCAGAGTTTAGTGCAGCGGAGAGCAAGTGCTGCGTGTGCTGTTCCACTATTACGCTGTGCCTGGCCCCCGAGGTCTCCCAGTGGGTTATGGTGCATAGGGAAGAGCACAGGGTAGAGTAGCAGCCCACCCGATGAGGTCAATAATCCCTAAACCTGCGCCCACATGATCCATGATCCAAGTGCATAGTGGATGTGGGAGACCCTAATTACTTATAACTTACAACTACTTACAATGCTGCACATTGTAGTCACGTGAAGGAGGAGGAGGAGCGTGAGTCAGAGGGTCAGGGGGTCACACGAAGAGGAAAGAGGAATAGAGCGGCCCGGAGTTTCTGAGCAGTACCGGAAACAAGTGCCGTTACAGGCAGGGCGGGGTAGCAGGTGAAACGGGCTGGGCAAGTCCATTGTTGTGCAGCAGTTGCAGCCACCAACTCGCTGCTATTGTTGCTACCTCCTTCATTACCACCACAGCCCCCGCACCCCCACCCTACTCAACAGCCCGTAACCCGTAACCACCTAGCGGGTGAGAGAGCATGCGAGCGGCGGCTAGAGCCATGGATTCCTCCTATCTGCACGGAGGCGGCTGGTGTTAGACCAGTGTGGCTTGCACGTTTAGTGGGGTCCACTCCCGCAGTGGCTACGGTTATCATTTGCCTCCTCAGATTCTACTCTCCTAAATCTTTTTGCAGTGACATTCTACTGGAAAATGTCATTGTGTCTCCCCGGAAATGTTGGTACACTGCTAAGGTGCGGCAATGAAGGGAGACTTGCTGTCGCTATTCAACTTAATTCTTTGTACTCTAGAGGTCTACCTGGCGAACTGCTACATTATGAGGTCTGGTCACCTAAGGGGATTGGAACAGTCACAGTTACAGTTGTTAAAGATTGCAGGAATCGCTGTTAGCATGAGCTGAAAGCCATTTTGTACTTGGCAGCCATTTTAGTTAGCCATGTGCTCGCCATGTGCTTTCTCCCTCTTCCAGAGTCTTGCACATGCTCAGAGAGGCCTAGCTGGTAGAATGCACCTGCTCCTAGTATAGAACTGTCAGGCTATTCTTACTGATGTAAGCAGTTTAGTCTCCCTCCCACTTTGTGGAGCAAGCACATTTTGTATACCCATATTAGTCAATAAGCATGCTTGTATGTGCTAGGACCTCCCCTTGATTTTATGCTGACTATATAACAAATGCATATATAAGGACCCTGTTCTCTGCACTCATTAGAATGCCTCCTACAGTGGCCTGCGGGTACCGTAAGATGCAATCTCCCTCATCTGAGGTTAATAAAACATGTTTTTGATATTACAGCTTCTGTGCCAATCTCTTCTTTGTTGGTCTTAAGGACCAGATGTATCAGTGAACCCCTAAGAAGGTTTTTATTTCTACAAATGGCGCCCGAAAGTGGACCTCATTCTGTGCAGCGGCTATCCAAGGGAGTGGTCTTGAAGGGAGACAGAAATCTACTGAGGAGTACAGGACAGGAATCTACTGAGGAGGTACCCTGCGCACGGAGATTGTTTGTCTTCCAGCCCAGTATATTTCTGGTCTTCCTGATCTGATCCTCCAAGTGTTTGCCGCTCCCGACTGAGAACTTCTTTGGCGTGAGTATTTTAAAACGACCGTTAGGTCACTCAGAACTTGGCAGTTGGAAGCTGGAGACTTTGGTTTGGTAAGGTTGCTAAGGCAACACTTTTGTTTGGAATGACTTGGCCAAGATTTTGGTTTGTTTGTTTGTTTTGCTGCAGCAAAAGAAGGCAGGTAATGAGGAGATTTTTCTCTAACTTTGAAAACTTGAACGGCACACATTGTGTTAAGTGTCACTTGGAGTATAATATTATATATGCTATAATATTTTTGACATGCCTGCTTCTAGCACACTTTGTTGAAAGTGTTGCTGTCTTGGAGGTACCGATATGGATTTAGGAAGTACTCAGCTGACTCCCTCAGAGGGGATACCTAAATAGGTTTAGGTATAGTAAAAATATATTTCTTCCTTGGTGACTAAGTACCCCATGGAACTAAATATGTACATAAAACGGATCCGGATCTGCGCACTTAGTAACATTCATAAGTGGTGATATGCAGAGCGCTTTTGAGTGTTCTACCAGCCAAAACTGGCGATTTTGGTGTATTTTGGCTTCTTGACCATGGAACAGTTTTTTTGGGCTACTTTTGAGAGCTCTTCTTGTAAATATGACTTACAATTAGTATTTACAAATAGGTTGGTCTTGCGTACAGTTTGTAAGCTGTCTTAAAGTCCTAAGTATTGATTTGTGGGTTAAATGTTTGTTTACATGTCTATGTGGGGTTTGTGGTTTGACATTGGTAATATTTGTGTGAGTACTCTTTGTGTAAGAATGGCTAGCTTTAAGCGCGCTGTGTTGTGTACTCTGCGTGTATGACCCCCCTTCTGTAACTGTCTGAATGAGCTCAATGAGTTTGTTTATGTTTTTTTGCTGTCATCATTCTGTTATGCAAAATGTCATTTAGTTACTTACATATTAAATAAAAATCCAGAAATGAATTATATAACATATGCTAAACAGCTGCATGTTACTATTTAAATTGACAGAGTAAGATACTATACATGTGTGCAAATTGCCACAATGCTAAAGATAAAATTAGAATTCGTATTCAATAGGATTGAATACGCCTCATACAGAGGAAGGAAAACGAAATTGTGTGTTTTGTAATCAATAGACTAAAATACACGTTACAGCATTTTCCTTAAATACATTGTATTAGACATTAAAAGGCATGCACATCATTTGAGTGAATTTGGTCATTGCTGAACTAAATACACATTATAGAAAGATAGATTTGACTGCATTGAAAGGCCTCAGTTTTTAAATAGACTGTGACATGCTTTTCTTTCAGCACCCGAGGAAAAAGCTTTCCAACAGCTGTGTTTAAACTGACTAACTGAAAAGAAACTGTTTGACACAACAAATGGGGATTTAACTCTGTCAGGGTATTTCAAATAATAAAGGGGTTTTTTCCAGAGAAAGGCGTGAAAATTCGACGCCTGCTGACAAACAACAGCTGCATAAATAGCATATGGCTATTCCTGATCATGGCCACAGACAGGAATGCTGAGTCAGTGAAATTTTAAGTCAGTGTAAAACTGGTATAAGGGCCTGCATTATTTTAAAAGTTTCAAAAAACCAGTTTCATTATTTTGGATAACAGAGAACAAAATTGAAAGTAGGATTTCCTTTCTTAATGCCTTCTTTACATAAGTACATCTGTGGTTCTGATGTTAAATGATAACTGTCCTTTAAAAAGTGGCGCAGACTTTTCCTGTTTCAAGTAAGGCTTCTGTGCTTAGGGTTATGAATGAATGTGTTTAAATATGATAGGCTACGAATGAAGCTTGCGTTTCCCATGTGGAATCATCAAAATGGTTGGTTTGATAAAAAATTTTTTTTAATTATATGAAAAAATATATATTATTAGAAATAAATGCTTTAAATTCGTTTTTTCATCTTTATAAAGCCTACTTATCATACTGTGAATTCCTAGCATCAAAGTTGGATTTAAGCAGTGCTGTACCGCATTAGCAGGAGCCTTAAAAGTGAACTGTCACTTTACCCAGCCGTACAAAACTCATTTTTATAAGGGTATATCTTATACATTTCTGATTTCCCATTCCTGGGCTATCTAGAGAACACTCTGGGGGTTCCTATTATGCAAAAATATTGTAGGATATTCATTTTTAAGTGCCCCTACCACCAAAGTCGAAATTGAGCTAATTCACAATTTTACAAGCAGTTCTACCACTCAAGGCAGTTTTAACGTGCTCTCAGGCTTCAATAAAGTATATGCAAGTATAAAACAAACAGCTGATCTCTGTATTACTAGACTGCACACCACACACTATACACAAATGAAAATAAGTATACAGAAACCAGCAGACGTTATTATCCTACCTTTAAATTGCTGGCAAACACATCGGACAGGACTTCCTTTGAGCTGTGATTCTCCAGAGTTGCTTTGCATTACGAAAACCGCATGGCAAGCCTTGCACACAAAAACGAGCAGCTGCTGAACGGGTCAAAGGTCGGAGTTCTGCATTTAGCAACTTAGCAGGGTGAAGGGTAATGTTTGCTGGGACACTTCGACCTTCGAAAAGTTTTTGAAAGACGAGATGATAGCGCAAAGAGAGAAAGAGAAGCTTTGCTTCCTATTTTTGGCAAACACACGTTTTGCGCAGTCATATGAAACGAAGGAAAACAGCCTTCAGTTGAGCATTGATCTGCCATGTATATAAAAATAATGGTTTTAGTTTAAAGAATACTGTGTAGGGGCTACGATAAGGAGGAAATGGATTTTAGTTTGCATTCATGCGCCCTCATGTTAATCTAGTACAATTGCTCAAGAAATTGATACATTGGTTTGTTTGTGCCCAGTTGCTACAAATAGGGGTTGAAAGTGTTGACAGAAGTAAAACCTGTTTCAGGTTTTCCTACTGTCAAAATGGGGGAAGGAGGCTAGCTCCTCTACAAATTAAGGGTAGGCAAAATTATGTTTTCTCTCTTCTTTTTCTTACTTTTTTTAGTCTGTCTAAGCTGTCTGTGAAATAGCCATGAGACATTTCATTGGCTATTCAGTAATACTGTTTTAAAAATTGTTAGCATTAATAAAATGATAAAATCTATGTTATGTTACTGCCCATCCTGTATGAAAGAATGAGTAGAACAGATTGATGTTCCCTTATTTGATCTTTAAGGAGAACTGTATAGTGAGGGTTTCTGTTCAAAAATCTCAGGTGGCAATCCTATTATTGTTTATGTTATTCTCATGTTCTATACAGTTTTGCAAGGGCATTGCTAGTCTTTTATTAGCTAGTCTCTGTCAATAAGCTGACAGCCCTTATTAGAGCTGGAGATAGGGTTTTTTTCCTTTTGAAAATGATGTTGCATAGTCCAGATCGTGAAAAGTACAATGCAGGAAAGACGCTCATGTGATCCTTAGCAAACATTTTGAAGGAAAATATTGTTTTATAGGAGTTTGTTTGTCATAACATGTTCTGCTGGAGAAAATGTACTCACTATGTTGAAGTTTAGTTCTTTTTGCAATAAGAATCCCTGTTAAATTAGCAGTTTTAGATTTTCCTGCTGCACCTATAACATGAGAGCATGGTCCTAAGCATAACATGTAAGAGAAATTATTTTACAAGTGTCTGCAGTCCTGTACAAGTAATGTAAAATCTATGAGTAAAAGTGTAGAACATTTCCTTTTTCTTGAAGGTTCTTCAGATTGGTAATATAGGAATACACCAATGTAAGTATTTGGAGTATGTCTGTATTGTTTTCTCTTTTCCTCAGAATTTAGTAAATGAACACAGACTTCCTTGGCTGTTTGGGATTGGGTGATGTATTACTCTTGTCAGTTCACCAAAACGTTCCTTTTATACTTGCCAATAGGTCCAGGGTTTTTACTCTCAGATAGATGAAGTGGCTCTTGGGTGCCTTGCTAATGTATGGGGCGCCCCGAGACTAAGGAAGTATTCTGAGACTATCCTCTCTGTTGTTCGATTATTTCTGTGCCTTGTCTAAAGACCTCTTGTTCTGTCCACCAATAGATATTTGCTGCCTTACAACCATTGCCAGAGGGGCCCGGAACTCAGATCCAGCCTGGGAGTCAGCACCAGTCCAGTCTACAGTCAAAACAAAAGGAACCAGCATAGGCGTTGCTGGCAACTAGGACCTCAGTGAAGGCGGAAGCACTGGGACGTGAAGTGTGTACCCCTGCCACTATCTTGGGCGAAAGACGGGGTTACAAATCAGGATGGAGAAATCTTTGTGTGGATCCAGTTTTTGATGCCCAGCTGAGAGAGTCACAGAGCACCAAGGACGGCAAGAAGGCTTTTGCTTGAGGTGACCCCCTTTGAAACAAGGGTTGCTTCAGGCCTTTGAGTCCTGGTCCCAAGTGAATGCAAGTCTACGCCTTTGTTTGTTGATCAAGGGATGCCTGAGCATATTGGCTACAATTTGTGGCCCCAACAAAAGAGCAGTGCGCCAGAGGTGCAATACAGGAGTTATGGAAGGACTTGAGTTTAGGGTACAGGTGCTGTGCCCTTGGTGCCTGTTAGATTAAAGTGAAGAAAACTGGTGCACTGCCTGAGACACTGGACAGGATCATTGAGGGTATTTGCCCTGGGGGGTGATTGCCCTATCCTGAAAGAAAGACTTTTCCTTCTCCGTGATTCTTGAGTTGCGAGTTGTGCAGCTCCACCGTGGGAACAACAAGAGCCTGCCTGTGAGGCTCAAACGGACACAGGGAGAAGACTCCCTCTGGCTGGTTGGTTCTACAAATTCCCAAGGACTCTTTTTTTTTGTTAGTAATGTACCCCTTTGGTCGTCCCATTTTTTTTGGAGGAGCAGCCCTTTGCGGCTCCTTGTCCTAATTCCTATGGCCCTGTGTGGTCTTCCTGGGCCCCGGAGCCAGGATTGTTTTTGTAATAATATGTCTGATTGCTTTAATATTTTTTAAGAGTAATGTTTATTCTGCACGAGAAAAGTTCATCTGAGCATGTTACTTTACTCTTTCCTTAAGTATATTAATTGATAATTTATAGGCCTCATAAAAAATACTGAGAAAGTCTATTGAAAATGTTTTTATTAGGTATGTGCTGTTGGCTATTTTGAAATTGACATAAATAGTCACTGAAATACATCAGAGCCCTGAAACTTAAAATTAGACTAGATGGTTTTGGTATTTGCTTTCTGCTTAGGATTGGAAAATATTGAGATTTCTGTTTGAGATAATAGTCATTATTCTCTCTTGCTACCTGTATGACCCAATGCTCTGTTCACTTTGTACTCCTGCTTATACCTTGTATATACCTGCTTAATTAAATGTTTAGAATGTAAATGCCCACCTAGCATAGGATATTGATGAATTTATGAGAAGAAAATGTGCTAAATATTTTCTATGTCTCTACTAGATCATGGGAATGTCTTTAGCTCATGCTAAAAGGATCATCTGTTAAAGATTGCAGGAATCGCTGTTAGCATGAGCTGAAAGCCATTTTGTACTTGGCAGCCATTTTAGTTAGCCATGTGCTCGCCATGTGCTTTCTCCCTCTTCCAGAGTCTTGCACATGCTCAGAGAGGCCTAGCTGGTAGAATGCACCTGCTCCTAGTATAGAACTGTCAGGCTATTCTTACTGATGTAAGCAGTTTAGTCTCCCTCCCACTTTGTGGAGCAAGCAAATTTTGTATACCCATATTAGTCAATAAGCATGCTTGTATGTGCTAGGACCTCCCCTTGATTTTATGCTGACTATATAACAAATGCATATATAAGGACCCTGTTCTCTGCACTCATTAGAATGCCTCCTACAGTGGCCTGCGGGTACCGTAAGATGCAATCTCCCTCATCTGAGGTTAATAAAACATGTTTTTTGATATTACAGCTTCTGTGCCAATCTCTTCTTTGTTGGTCTTAAGGACCATATGTATCAGTGAACCCCTAAGAAGGTTTTTATTTCTACACAGTCACAAAAAGGCAGAAGACTGTCAAAAAATCCCAAGCTCAAAAGGTCTTACCAATCAGAAATTAGATGGAATCCGAGGAACCGCCAGTTCACATTGAAGCTTCATCTAGTAAAGAACTTGTGAAACTGGTTCCCAACTAAGGGCCTCATTACGATGTCGGTCGGAAAGGCTCAAAATGGCATTTGGTTTGACTGAATCCGTGTTGGAAGCCAAGTTTCCGACCGACTCGGAAACATTTCGGACAGACCAATTACAATATATGGTAGTCGGTCGGTCATTCCAAATCGGTTCCGACCGGCATTTGGAGAGTCCGAGTCAGTCAGAACCAAATCCTAGAGCTTTATGGGCCACATTTACGACAGACTGATTGCGATGTCAGATTCCCACAGCTGTTCCGACTCAGTCTTCCCGACACAGATCAGCTGTCAGAAACCGACTTTGGGGGCCCGTAGCAGGCCCCCTTCTCCCAGAGGCCACCGATTGGGGCCCGTGGGGGTACCCAAGGGTCCTCTCTTTCCAACCATGCTCAGTGTGGCAGGCACCATGGGGTGCCCGCCACAGGGTGCAAGGTTTTCCGCACCCACCCCTTTTTTAAATGGGAGCCTGTGTTGTCAGTCGGAACACAGGCTCCCATTGAAGTCAATGGGAGTTCGACCGAACGGTGTTCGGAACCATTGTAATCGGTCAGTTGGACTCCCCGAACGCGAATCGGTTTGAAACCATCCCGACAAGGAGTCAGTCTGAATGCTTTCCGACCGACATTGTAATGAGGTCCTTAGTATCTAAGACTGCATTTAAGTCTGTTGTTGACAATGGGGACTAGCTTGTCCAGTCCTGTATTATGGATTTTTTAAGCATGCGGATAAAGTGCAAACTGAGGATGGGTTGCCTTTATCCACACCCACCACTGCAATAGTCTTGTCAGTGTGCGATGGTGTGTTATCCCATGGGGTGGCGGCAGGTGATCGTTTGTTCCAGTGTACCGAAAAAGTTGTCCCATGTTGAAAAACGACTGCTATCCG
Organism: Calotriton arnoldi; assembly: GCA_963921515.1. Taxonomy (NCBI): domain Eukaryota; kingdom Metazoa; phylum Chordata; class Amphibia; order Caudata; family Salamandridae; genus Calotriton; species Calotriton arnoldi. The sequence continues at coordinate 666,445 of CAWUFW010009740.1, read as the reverse complement.
AATTAAGAGAGGGAAGCCTTATGTAACGGTGGCTGAGGCCCAAGTACATTAGGAGCCTGATCGTGATCCTGCTGCTTGTCAACCAGACAAGTCAATAGAACAAATAATGCCATCTGTTCAAAATATCCATCCTTCAAAGGCAGAAGGTGCAGCGCAGGCTGTCATTGGTTATTATAGTGATGTAAATGAAAGTGAAGGTGAAGTATCTGTCATTTGTTTGGATGATGTGAAATCAAACCATAGTCTCACCAAATCACCTATATCTAAGAACTTAAGTGCTTGTAAGAATGTGGGAGTATTTATAAATAAGTCACTAAAGGAAAACATCAGTATGAACCCATGTATCCCCACTATTGGGGAACGCGACCAATATTCTGACTTACAACCAACTTAATTTCCTCAAAAAGTTAAATTTAGAGATTCTTTCCAGGGGCTTAGGAAGGCTGACCAAAAGGATAACTCCCTGAATTCTGCAGATCTTTTGTTTTTGGATAAATATGATGTCTCCACGTTAGTAGAAGAGTGTCCCCCTAAACATCAAAGCTTATTGGATAAGTGAATAGAGTGAAATCTGCTGCGTACAATTTTTTAATTTGTTTTTTAATATATTTAATTATATAGCGCACTACTACCCTAGGGCTTCTAAGCACTTGGCAACTAAACATACAAACGCACCAAAGATTTGGCTGAGGCGTACAATGGATGCAATAACAACAGCGCTAAATTTTCACTCTAACAAACTTGAAATTCAAGTGGATTTATTGAATACTCTAGCAGTATACGTAGCGGGGATTGATACAAAATTGCACAGCTTAACTAACCTGCTGGTTAGAGCACAATCTGATGTAAATAACCAATGAACAAAATGTACATGTGCACATATTTTAGACAATGTGTCGGAATTTACGAATATAGTAGGGTCTCTTGTTGATGAAGTGAAGAAACTAGCTGTCCAACCAAAATCAGAAGGTCCTTTAATCTCTCATATGCATTCAGAGACAAGGCCAAGTTATGTGTGTACAAAGTCCCAAAAAGTCAATTGTGAGGCTCCCGCCCATCTAGTCAGTGGTTTGTCTGGGGATGAACGGAAGGCAGCAGTAGGTTTGGGGTTAAATATAAATATTGGTGCTGATGAACGTCCTTCTGTAATAGGTAACGATAACCAAGTTTTAAACTCCACATTATTTGGTGATGGAACTAGTGGTGCACTCCCTTTAACGAAAGGGCTAAAAAAAGGTTGAGGAAGGTCCTGAACAAATATAGGAATAATAAAAATATATCGGCAAAACCCAGGGATTGTTATTTAATTTTTTAACTGAGTGACAATAAACTACTAAGGTAGGACCAATCACATAAAGGTCCAGTTGTTCCCCTTGATTTTGTCAAGATAAATCATCTAAACTCTCCTTTGGAGACACAGGGGCCGATTCCGATTCGTGTCGGTAATTTCTCCGACCGAGCCGGCCTCGGAGAGATTTCCGACCGAATCGGACCCGTGCAGTCCGACCGAACGAGTCCGATGCATTCGTATGCCACCGGACACGAGTCGGTCGGACTCCCATTGAACTCAATGGGAGCCGGTCGTACAACGCGTACGCGGGCTCCCATTGCCTCAATGGGTGCGAGGCAGACAAGGGCGCTCCTACAGCGAGTACGCCGCGAAGCACTTCGCGGCGTACACGCACAGGTAGGGGGACCCATGGGTCCCCCTGTGTGCGCCTCGCATGGGTACGCGTACAGGGGGTCCGACACGGACCCCAAAGTACGGCTCCGACAGCGAGTTCGAGTCGGACGGCGCGAGTCGGTCGGAGCGGTCGAGGTGCGCATCGTACTTACCCGGCCGGAAAACGTCTCCATTGCGCGGTGCGAATCGGGTCCGAGCGAGTCGGTCGGAGCAGTACGATCCGGGAACCAGTCGGTCGGAGCGGTCGGGTCGCCCGGACGAGTCGGTCGGCGAATACGCATCGTACTCGCTCGCCCGGATGCGCGTACGACTCGGTCGGAAAATAGGGCTCCGGATCGGATCCGGTAAAACCGAATCCGATTCGGAGCACTACCGGCCGAGATCGGAATCGGCCCCACAGACTCAGAGCCTTTTAATAGATAATTAAAATAAACAGTCTGCAAGTGTTACTGATGTTGCGGGCATTAATAATGTGATTGTGACTATGCAAAATGATAGTGTTATCAAGAATAGGCAAGAGTGCAAATAGGTCCATGGAAATAGTCTTGGAAAAATAAATTGTCATTTACAAATACTGTCTGAACCAATTTTAGTTATAGAGAATATGCCTTTGTCACTGGGACGTGATAACCAGAGACTACCTGGGGCCTTATTGGCTGATGGGAATAGGTCTGGGGCCAACCACAGGTCACCATCCTTTGGAGGACACCAGCATAACCACTTAATGAATGAACTAGGCTCTGCTATACCTGCAAGGGCACTGCCGGAAAAGCAATCTGCAGATTCCATGAAGCTAATTTTCCACCCCCTATACGAATCAAGGGGTATTTACGATAGTCCACAACACAGGCCAGTTGGTTACCAATACATTAAAAGGTGTGCGTTCATGTGAACTGTTAACTAAAAGTAAAATGCCATTAGAAGATTGAAAATGGCTCCCAGCAACACTCACAACTGTGTCCCTAGGAGTTGAGGATTGACTTTCGCTTACATCATGTGAAAATGATATACAATTGAGAATATGTTCCTGGAATGTGCATGGGTTAGCCCATTTGCTGGCCGACCCTGATACTCTCTCATTTTTAAATATTTTTGACATCTTAATTTTGCAAGAAACATGGAGAGAGCAAGTTATTCCATTACTTGGCTTTAATGAATTAAATCTTCCTGCCATACGTACTAAAAAACAAGGACGTGCAATGGGTGACCTCATTTTATTTTTCAAATGACCTTAGATTAACAGTTGAAATAATTGATCTGCAGTTGGAGTGTGTACAATGTGTTAGTCTTGGGGGTACTTAGGTACCTTAATGCCACTTTGATTATTTCTGGTGACTTTAATTTACAACTGGTTGCATTTAAATCTCCAGGTAAGACAAGCAATGGTATTGCCAACATGTGTGATGACAGCATGCAACAGCTTGGGCTAATTTTGCTAAATGAAAAATCCTTGTGCAAATCTAGAGCAGTTCCATCCTTTAAACAGTCTAAATATGGTTCAATAATTGATTATACCTTTGTTTCAGAAAAACTGAGCCCAAATGTTCTTGATTATAAGGTGATCCCACGACTTGAAAGTAACCATAACCATCAGATATTAACGCTACAACTACCAATCAGTCGCAATCCTAAATCTAATGAGCCTCAAAACATAGTCATTCTTCACATAATTTGAAAAGTCTGGTATGGCACTTGGGAAATCAGGATGAAATAATGAAGTTTGCAGAGGTTTTAATAAATGATAGTGATCCAAGCCGGGTGGGGGCAGGATCAATGGTGGATAAATGGAACTATATTGCCTCATTTTTGGTTGCAAAATTTACAGCACAAAATCGTGCAAAAATGAATCCATCATGGGCCACGCCTAATAAATTGTATTCAATTAAGTTACTTAAATTAAAACAATCACTTAATAGAGCTGTACGTGTAGCTTTTTCTCCTAGATATGGGCAATCTTATTATGCCCTTACAGATAAATTGCGGTCATATAGACATGAGGTGTGGATGGCTAAATCATTTTGCCAAACAGGACTATGGCATAGATTATTACATGCCTCTAAATCAATCAATGCAAAAACTTTTTGGGATATCATTAACAAAGTCGAAAGGGGCGGCAATAGGGCCTATAGTATCAATATCAAGGAGGACGATTGGGTAAGGTATATTACCAACCTATTTGGTGTGTGTGATTTAGAAGCAAAAAGGCCCGATTTGAGTTCCCACTGTGTGAAAAACAGTAAGTCTCGTATAGAGGAAATGCGCAGCTTTAATCCAGAGAATGATTTGCATTGTATAAGCAAGATTGAAAAAGTCAATCTTTTGCGACGTCTTAGATCAAATCGGGCTCCGGGCCCCAATGGACTTCCTAATGCCATGTTCCATGCTAATGTTGTTATGTGGGCCGAAGCATTGACTCCAGTATTTAATGAGGTGCTGGCATTGAATATTGTTCCTGTGTCCTGGCAAGGTAGTATTATATAACCAATTTTTAAAAGTGGCCCTGTTGAAAAGCCTGTCAATTATAGGTTAATTGCCTTAACTGATGTAGATGCTATGGTCTTTGCTTCTTGTTTATTGATTGACCTGGAAAATTGGGCAGTGCTGCAGGAAATAATTCCAACTAACCAGACAGGATTTTGTAAGGGCCAACCTACTATTATCAAATTGATGTCCCTTACTTTATGAGCTGAACAGTCAATTTTAAAAATGCAAAATCTATATATCTGTTTCATAGATTTAAAAGCTGTCTTTGATTCAGTGCCTCGTGTTTTAGTATGGAAAAAACTTGCAGAGTGGGGTATTCCCCGAAAGTTGTTGGATGCCATGATTCTTTTATATACCAATTATTGGAACCAGGTGAAGTTAGGTGATGGTCATACTTTATCTCAAAAAATCAAAACTTATAATGGCCTTAAACAGGGCTCCGCACTTGCACCTTGCCTTTCTAAACATTTTATGTCTGACCTTTTACAGCATCTTGAGTCTGTTAACTCCAATCGTCCAAAACTCGCTGAGGTGCATCTTAGCTACCTGCAATATACTGATGATACCATTCTTTTAAGCCACACCCCAGTAGGCCTACAATGATTTATCAGTGCATTTGATGAGTACATATTGGTCAATGGACTGGAATTGAACGTGTAAAAAACTAAAATCATGGGCCAATTGAAGTAGTGAAAACATGTAAATATCTGGGTATTTTATTTGATAATAGAGTCTCGTTCAGAAGCCATTTTAAAGTTTTAATGGAAAAAACTTTGACTATAATTTATGCCTTCAAATGTTTACGCAAATCATTGAGGTGCCAATCGTATGAACATCTTCTTAAAGTTATGGGTGCGAAGCTACAACCAACAATTGCTTATGGCTCGGCTATTACCAGGGGTGAAGATACTAAAATTATGGATTTATTAGTTATTTAGGCCTATAAGTCAGTCTTGGGGATCCCAAGGAAGACTGGCCAAGTGGAAATAAGACTGGAGTTTGGTCTCCAAGGACAATCCATGGTGGCGCAAGGGTCATTTTTAAAACATATGCATTCCCTATTCCTGTTTGACCGTGACTCTTTAGCAAATTATTGCTGGCATGAAATAGCTCATTCTACTCATGCATATGCTTGTTGTTCCCATATTTTATGATGCCTTCAGAGTTTTGATTTGCAGACAGGGCTTTCTGGAATGACAATGCCCAGCTCTAAACATTTTTTTTTTTTTAAAAGGATCAAAAGTTATTCACTTAGTGCAGATAAGGCAGCTTTAGTGGCAAAAGCTTGTGCCTGGTCTGTGATTAATTCTTATCATTCCCTGCGAATTCAGCCATATTTAAATGCCCATTTTTCGGCCCATATGCAGGAAATATTTTTAAATTAATACTTGGCATATACCCAACCAAAGAAGGCACACTGATTTGGATACAGCAATGGCCTAACTTAGGGGGTCATTACGATGGCGGGCAGATCGCCCCCGCCGGGCCGGCGGTAGTCACTGCCGGCCCGGCGGGGGCGATCCGCCCGCCATCCACACAGCAAAGACCCCCGCCATATTATGATGGCTGGGGGGTCCGCGGCGGACGGAATGACCGTCCGCCGCTTTTCCGCCGGTCGACTCGTCGACCGGTGGAAAACAAGGTGAATATGGTGGCGGTGTCTGCAAGACACCGCCATCCATATTACAATGCCTGCGGAGATCAGCCTTTCCATGGCGGGGTTACCGCCATGGAAAGGCATACGGTGTTTGCATTTGGGGGCCCGTTGCGGGACCCCACGGAGTTGAGAGGGTGGGGGGTACACATGGGGGTACATATGGTACCCCCCTGCATTTGTATGCACAAGGTGGCAGGCACCGCACGGTGCCTGTGACGTTGTGCATGCAAATGCACGATGTGCATTCACAGCATTGTGGCGGGCGGTGCTGTGAGCACCGCCTGCCACAATGCTGTGAATAGGGCTTGCCACCGCCACGGTGGCGGTGGCATCCTAATATCATGTGCGGGACCGCCGCACCCCTTGCGGACGGTCCCGCATTCCGTAACGGTGGCGGGCGGACTTTGTCCGCCCGCCATCGTAATGACCCCCTTAGAATGTAGATTGTGCGGGTGGCAATGTGAAACCTTTTTACATATTGTGTGTGTGTGTCTGTGTCCTAAACTTCTTAAAATACGCTGTAAATTATTGAGACCCCTATTCCTTAAAGCTGGGGTTAGATCAACTGCCAGGCTTTTATTTTATATTTATCAGGTGAATCAATTCCACTATTATGTCAGATGATAAAAATGTTATTATTTGTAGAAAAATGTCTGGTATCTGCAGTGTGCAATTAAGGGTAAGGGATATCTTAGAACATATATGGATGCTGTTGCCAGGTTACTGGCACTTTGAATGCATATGCAGTTGGATTTAATTATTTTTTCTCATGCAATTTTTGTGATTAGCACCTAAACAGTATATGGAAGCATTTGTTTTTTATTGCTTATTTGCACGAGGACTTATAATGTTTGGGGAGAGGATGTGGCCTTAAGGCTAAAGCAAACATACAGTCTAAAAAGACCCAAACTGCCTGAAAAATACTTATGAAGCGCTCAAAGAGTCACTGATTTGTTAAGAAATCGCCATACAAACTGAGAAATTCCCCCAAGAAGTAGGAAAAAAGGGGATTAAGAAATATATAATCTTTATTTATAACATTTTATCAAAATTTATAAAAAATGACATGTACCATGAAAAAGTTCCAACATAGATAGGCATATAATAGGTCCCATACTTACACTCTCTCAATACACACAGACAACAAACCACAGACCCAGACAACCTCATGCACTCTGAAAACTCAAAGTGAGTTCGACAATATCAAACATTGACAGGCACAAAAAACATATTCATTTCAATGCTTAGATTAATCAAAACTCAGAACAACAAGTACATAGTGAACATCAAATAGTCAATAATCTAATGGGTTGATGTAGTCCATAATCACATATCTTCTTATTAGGGAAGGTGGAAACAACGGGGGCACGTGGTTCTCCAGCGCCAACGCGCGTTTCGGTGTCTAACCCGGGTATGGGTCACACCATCATCAGGGCGGTCAGATCAAGTGTGGGACATAAGAACAGATGCGCCTACAAGGATAATAGCATTCATATAAACATATGACATAATATAACATAAGATACATTGTGATATTTACAAACGGATACAGTTCCTACATACAAAACATGGAAAAGGGAGAATTAAACGTTTGCAGGCTACAGATAAAAATAATTCAATGGAATTTTGTATCATAATAAAAGGGAGGAGTGCACACAAGGAAAAATGCCTAAGATAGAAAGAAGAATTTAAAGAGAGTCCAAAGTGTGCCAATGATAAGGAATAAATGAATAAGTGAAGAGTTCACCAGAAATTCCCATTGTGCAAAAAACTAGATGTGACGGTGTTGATAGATTCAAGAAAGACTGCACAATTCACAAAAGAATACCTGGATTTGAAGCGTCTATGAAGAACACAGGCGGTCAAGAGATACAACAGTGGAAGATTCAATGAAGGGGTTCTGGAGGAATAGACACATTATAAGTCGAAATTAGATCAGGGGGTTACAGATTATGTGTTACCCGGTTAAACAATCTAGAGAAGGATGTGCTGCTTACCAAGGTAGTTAAATAACTACAGCTAGAGACTGGTCAGACTAAGTAGGTCGTATGGATCCACATTTAAATGAAAAAGATGCGATGCAATAGAATTGATCCCGGCTCCAAGGGTCCAGTATTTAGAAGCGTAAATTTGCAGGATTAAAAATTCATCTGCAAGAATAATAAAGATTCGGGACTAATACCATAAAAAGGAAAGAACAAAAACCAGTTGAATTACTATGGATGGAGGGACAGAAAAATAATAATGTAAGGATAAGGACTCTAAGACACATGCGCATAGAATCATAAGGCAAGAGATAGTAACTCGCCTGGAGATTCCAATGGGGTAAGGTTAACATGCGCAAAGCATAATTAGTCATGGCACGCGATACACAGCGATAAAAACAAACCATTTATAGATGTAAACAAACACCCAATGGTCCATAAAAGAACGCGTGTAATCACCCGGCCAGGAGTGGTGAATAATATGGAATGCAGGGTGAGACATACTAGTACACATAAATGGAATAATAGTAGCATAGATTAACGCAAAAATCCCAGGGCGGAGTACAAAGCTGTATCCTGTAAGTTTAGTGAGCTAAAAATAAGTTTTAACCCAGGCAAGGACTGACAAAAATGGCGCTACACAGTAAAAACGAAAAATCGGGGACAAATATGTTAAAAGCACCCGACTCCCCTGCCATACGAGAATCAATAAATGGCAAACGTGTCTTACCCGGGATATGGTGAAATGCGCGGCAGCCATAGCCATCCAGCGGCAAGCGGGGAACAAAGCTCCCGCCGTAGACCCAAATCAGCTGAGTATCCAAGGAAGCGCTCAGCGTGTTTAAATAAGAGAAGCCATAATTGAGGAGCCATTCGCGGCGGGAGAGGAGGGCTCCTCCCTCAGGGTAAAAGGACCGCAATAGAAAGAGGACTAATCCTCTAGGAAGGGAGGATCAAGTTACACGGTCGCCATATTGGGCAGGGGAGGACAAAATGATAATTAGTAAGGATCTTTGCTAGAAAGACTGGTGCAAAGCAATATTGCGCTGTCAAGAGAATAAAAATAAAAATAAAAATAAAAATTAAGGTAGTGAGAAGCATCACCTAAGCTACATAATAGTTCATAGTGTATAGAGTGTATAGCAAAAATTAGTGGACATTCAGATAGGGGGAATAAGTCCAAATGGGAAGGAAAATAGGAGAAATAAATCTGTAGGTAACATGGGTACAAATAAGTCCACAGCACTGGGAAGAACGGAAATCTGCCCGGGTGGGTCCATCATAGGATCGCGTTCTCCCATGGGCAGGCTTCGTTCAGACCTTTCTCTTGCGAGTTAAGGGTGAAAATCCAGAAGACTTCTCTTTTCCTTCTGGTAGCAGTGGGGTCCCTCCCTGCTTGTGGTTGCACTTTCTCCAGGATAGACCATCTAAGGTCACTCTCTACATGGGCTAATTCCAGCCAATGACTGACCAGGGGGGCCGACTGTTTCTGGAGTCTGATATTAGACTTATGTTCACCAATTCTCTTTCTACATTCTCTGCCAGTTTCGCCAACGTAGGCTAATTTGCACGGACAGAAAATGACGTATATGACATTCGATGAACGACAGTTGGTCATCTCAGAGAGGAAGACAGTTCTTTCATTGATTCGGATACTCTCACTCACAATGGCATTAGGGCATGCTTGGCAGGAGCCACATCTATGGTTTCCTTTAATGGGCTCACTCCCTGTGATGGATCTTTGACAGAAGGGGTTGCTTTCAGGGTTCTTGGCTCCCACCAAGTGATTTCTGAGATTTTTGTTCCTTCTGAACGCAAACAAGGGTTTGGGTAACTTTTGCTCATGATTGTCCATATTAAGCAGGTGCCATTGGAAATTGATGGTCTGGCATATCTTCTGATCAAGGTTAGAGTGTTTAGTCACACAGACCAATTTGTCCGATTGTTCAATGTTTTTAGGTTTGAACATAGCTTCCCTGTTATAATATCTGGCCCTCTTGAGAGAGTCTTTAATCAGTCTTGTTGGGTAGCCCCTACTAAGCAATTTTTCTTTCAAGATCTCAGCCTGTTTTAAGAAGTCGTTCATACTTGTACAGTTTCTCCGCAAGCGGAGAATCTGGCTGAAAGGAATGCCTTCCTTCTGGCAGTGAGGGTGGAAGCTGCTAAATTGCAGCAAGGTGTTTCTTGCCGTGGGTTTGGTATATAAAGAAACCTGAAGGTGAGAATCTTGATGCTCGATCCAGACATCAAGGAATTCGAGTTTGACATTGCTGGACTGAGCAGTAAACTTGAGGTTAGGGTCGGCTAGGTTGATCCAACTAATGAATTCATCCAGGGTCTCCTTGTCACCCTTCCAGATGAAAAAGATGTTGTCGATAAATCGCGACCATGAGCGAACATTTTTAAAGAAAGGGGCCATCTTGCTATATATATTGTGTGCCTCAAAGTGTCCCATGTATAGACATGCTACACTTGGTGCACAGGTCGCACCCATGCTCACTCCCTGTACTTGCTGGTAATAGGTACCATTAAACTCAAATAAATTTTCTCCAAGTACTATATCCAAACATTGAAGGATAAATGACGAGTTGGTGATTGTTGGGTCTGATTGAAGGATTTCTCGGAGTACTTTCATGGCGCCCTCTTGGGGGATGTTGGTATATAGGGACTCCAGGTCCATTGTGACCAGGAGTTCCCTATCACAGTTGTAGGGAGTGTTTTCGATCTTAGAAATGAAATGCACTGTGTCCTTGACGTAGGATGTCAGGTTACAGACTACGGGTTTGAGAAAACAATCAACATATTTTGAAAGGGGTTCAGTGGCCGCCCCAATAGTGGACACTATGGGTCTCAGAGGTGGGTTGCATTCATCCTTATGAGCTTTTGGCACTCCATATATGATGGGTATGCGAGTGCAGGTGGGAGTAAGGAATTCCGCTTCTTTGGTGCATATATCTCAATTGTCCACAGCAGTTTCCACTATCCTGAGGATTCTGCGTTTGAAGCTGGGTTCAGTATTAGCAGTGATCGTCCTATAGTGCCTAGTGACCCCAAGAAGGCTGTTCATCTTCTCCACATATTGTGGGGTGTCAAAATTGACAATGCCCCCTCCCTTATCACATGGCATAATGGTAAGGTTCCTGTTGTCTTTCAGAGATCGGAGGGTGGCATTCTCTTCTCTGGAGATGTTATATGGGGGTTTTGGGACATATTTGATGATTTTCTGCATTTTAGTAATCACTGCTTTTTCAAAAATTTCTACATCCGATCCAAGAGAATCAAGGTTTGGAGTGAAATAAGATGGCGGTTTCAGGCCGGATAGATTGTCAAGAGCGTCAGTGGGGGGTCTAGTTTGAAAAAACGTTCTGAGTCTTATTCTACGGAAGAACAGATGGAGGTCCTTCATGAGCTCAAACTTATTGACACTAGTAGTAGGAACAAAGGATTATCCTCTGGACAGAAGGGTCTCAGTGTTGGAGTCCATATTATTGGAGGACATATTGAACACTGGAATGCAATTCACGTTCTCCAATATTGCTGGTTGCGCTTTTGAATATATTTCTGAGGCTGTTCCTGCTCTTGACGGTAGTTCCTTTGTTGTTGGGTCCGAGTCTAAAGCGGCCGACCTCGACCCTGGTGAACTGGGTTCGAGTCTCGGCAGGGACGCTCAACATCCTGTGATTCTGGGCAAATCACTTAATCTCTCCGTGCCTAACACAAAATGAATGTGTCTGTAACTCAACTGGTGCTCATGTAAAGCGCTCTGATACCTTCGGGTCAAGTTCCCGCTGTATAAAACTCCAGGAAAAAAATAAATAATGTTTACAATTTTTGCACTTTGACTTTATAGCTATTTGCACTATGTCATACAATGTCTATAGTTTTTATTGTACATCCCTGGGAACCTGACTATAGTATGTTATTTGTTTTATGAATTTTTAACAATTGTGATAAAAGAAGTGCAACTGTGGTATCAATGTTCTAGTGTGACATGTAACCATAGAAATAACCATCCTTTTATGTGTGCACAGTTGTATATTAATTGGTGAATAATGGATTTGTGTTTTTTTATTCATGATTTTTTTAATTGCAATTATTTTTGATACTCGAGCAATAAAGATTTACACTACCAGTCAAATCTCGCAACCCCCTGCTAATACTTAACTTTAAGAAGCAAATTATTTACACTATCAACATAAATATTTAGCAACAAACTAATTATCATTAATAAAAAATAATTATTAATTAAGTATGCATTACACAATTTATTAGCAAATTAATAATAAATATAAAGAAAAATTATTACCTAATTAAAATTATTTTTCCTCCCACCATGTACCCCTACAAAACCACAAACCACACCTAAAATGTAAATTTAAAAAAATTAATTGCACAATTAACAAAATTAATTATCAATTAAATAATTATTATTAATTAAAAATATGAATATTAATTACTTAGAATTAAATTACTTCCCACCCTGCACCCCTATAAACCCCACAAAAAACAGCTAAAATAAAAAAAAAAATTACACAATTAAAATAATTAATTATCAATTAAATTATTAATTTTAATTAACAACTATTTTTTAATTAATTTGAAGTATTCACTCCCCACCCTGCACCCCTATAAACCCCACAATCTGCAAGTAAATAAAAATAATTAAACAATTAACATAATTAATTATCAATTAAATAATTCGTTTTAATGAACTAATTATTAATTAATTAAAATTAAATTACTTCCCATCCTGTCCTCCTATAAACCCCACAACCCACACATAAAAATTAAATTAAAAAAATTAATTCCACAATTAACATAATTAATTATCAATTACATAAATAATATTAATTTAAAAATAATCATTAATTTATTTTGATTAAATTACTTTGCACCCTGTACCCCTATAAACCCACAACTTACTACAGCACTAAAAATCACAAAAATGTATTAAATTACATTCAGGGGCTTATTACGATGTCGGTCGGAGTTGCCTCCAACCGACACTGTCTCGGACTCGGGACTGACCGACCTTAAGTCGCCGGTTGACCGCCTGATTATGATGCGACCGTACACTGTTCGGTCGAATACTCACTTTTCTCTGTGGAAGCTTGCGTCAGAGCCATAACTGGCCGTAATACAGGCTCCTATAGACAAATGGGGGTGTGTGTAAAACCCTGCACTCTGTGGCAGTCACCCCATGGTGCCTGCCACACAGTACAGGGTTTTATAGGGGGGTACCCCTCATCCACCAACCGTAGACCGCAGGGGGAAGAGGGCCCTGATAGGGGCCCCCAAAGTCACTTTCTGAAAGCGTTTCTGTGTTGGAAAGTCCGGCATGGAAAGGCTGTGGGAAACCGATATCGTAATCCCGACGGCAGAAATGCCATCCATAGGGGATTACGGTGCGGTTCCGATCAGCTGGTAGACTCCAAGAGCCGGTTGGAACTGAGTCGGAATGACCGGCCGGTTTACGTTCCGACCGCCAACATCGTAATCGGGCGGTCAGACGGAAAACCGACCGTGTCGGTCAGAAAGCCTCCGACTGCGGTTGGAAAGCTTCCGACTAGTGGTCGGAAGCTTTCAGACGACATCGTAATCGGCCCCTTGATAACTACTAAAAATTTAACAACTATATTAAAAAACATAAACAATTAGTGTACAAAAAATATACATCATGTACATTTAAAATATATGCTAAAAATACATAACAATAATTAAAAAACGATATTCTTGACAACGATACTCTTGCTGACAATATTACCATATCACAATTTTTTTTTTTTTGATAATCTAGTTTATTTGTATTTGAAAAACAAATTCACATAAGGACAGCATACAATTGCATAGTGAATCAAAGACCATCACTAACAGCCAACAAAATCCACAGTCATGATTGAGGTATTCGAGAAAGCCATACCCTTTGAGAGGTAATATAACCCTATATAAGAAAATCAGCCATTTGCCCCATACCTTAAGGAACTTCCCAGGACTTCCCCGGGCCTCGAAGAGAGGTTCCTCTTGGGTCGCGCACCAGTCCACCCCTCGCCACCATTTTCGCAGGGTAGGGGGTTTGGCCCGAGCCCAGGCCACCGCGATATCTGGCTCGGCCTCCGCCACCGCCGTGCCCAGAAAGTGTTTGTCGGCTCTAGAGCCGTCTAGACCATCAAATACCCCCCAAAAAAGGTGTAAGGGATCGTGTGGAACATGCCAGCCCAGGGTATGTGTAAGCTCAGATTCCACACCAGACCAGAACAGGGCAAGACCAGGGCACAACCAGACCATGTGGAAGAAATCGTCCGGGGCTTGGCCACATCATGTACAGTCCGGGGAGGGGCGCAGTCCCGCCTTATGTAGGCACACAGGGGTAAGGAAGGCCATGTGGAGGTACTAAAGTTGAATGAGACGGAGTTTAGAAGAGGTCGTAAGAGTTTTGGGAGCCATAAGGGCGTCACACCAATCCGCTTCCTCCAGGGGACCCAGCCAACCCTCCCAGCGGGCCCTCAGCGAGTCCAGGGTAGTGGGGCCATTATTCACTAGGGAGCGGTATATCCGCGACGCTCCTCCTCTGCCCAAATTACCCATCATTAGCTGGGCCTCCAACGGGCTAAACTCGGGGATTGACGTACCTGGTGAAATGTGTGCGGTTAGGGCATGGCGGAGCTGCAGATACCTATAAAATTGGGAGGTGTGGAGGGAGTGATGTTGTTTTAGGTCGGGGAAGGCCCTGACGTGATCTCCTACCCAGACGTCTCCAAGGAGCGAAATCCCGATGTGATCCCATTGCCGAAAACCTGCAAGGGTTGATACTTCTCGCAGCCACGTGCCATGCCACAGAGGAGTATGTTGAGTGAGTCGCTTGTCCCATCGCGTGTATCGCAGGGCAGAGCGCCAGGCTACCAGGACCGCTCTGGTGATAGGTGGGATCGCCTGTGGAATGGGGGCCCGTACAAGTAAGCTTGGATTTGCGGAAAGTCCATGGTTCTAAGCTCAGTCCAATAGGCCGGGTCAGCCCACCCCCCAGTAAACCAATCATGGACGACAAGGAGTCTGGTAGCCAAGTAGTAAAGATGAAGATTTGTCATTCCCATGCCTCCATCAAAGGGCGGGATCCGGCAGTGGGCCAAGGCAATTTGTGGCCTCCCACCCCCCCACAGGAACCTAGCAATGACCCTGTCAAAGCCCCGGAACCAACTACCCAGAAGATGAGAGGTGGTGTTCTGAATGATGTATAGAAAGCGGGGGAGGATCATCATTTTAAAAAGTGCCCCTCTTCCAAGGGGGTTAAGTGGGAGGGTTTGCTAGTGCTTAAGGTCGGTTTTGGCTTTCGTGACCAGGGGTGCAATGTTAAGCGCCCATTCCAACTCCGGGAGTAGAGTCACCCAGATCCCGAGGTATTTAAACGATTGTCTCCTGATGGGGATATTGGACTGCCAATCAAAGCAAGCCCTGGAGAGATGGAGGGGGATCAGAGTGGACTTCGCCGGGTTGAGCCGTAGGCCTGAGACGTTCTCAAAGGCTCGGAGCACCTCCAAGCAGCGTGGGCCGCAGCATTCCGGGTACGCCAAGAAAAGCAGGACATCGTCTGCATATAGGGCGATTTTATCCACCTGATGTGGATCCCAGGACCACCCTCGGATTAGGGAATCATTACGTATGAGGCAGGTCAGGGGCTCCATTGCCAAAGCGAATAGGAGTGGTGAGAGGGGGCATCCCTGACGCGTGCCTCTTCGGATTGGAAATGCCTCCGAGAAGGCACCGTTGGTCAGGACCTTAGCTTTGGGGTGGGAATACAGGACACGGATGAGGCGTCGGAAATGTGGGCCGAATCCCATCAGCACGAGGACGTCCTCTAGGTATCTCCAGTCGACCGTGTCGAAGGCCTTTTCAAAATCTATAAGGAGGAGGGCCAGGTATGGTGTGAGGTTGTGGCGATGGGCTAGGGCGAGGTGGAGGCACTGTATGCAGTGCCGAGTGCCGCGAGCCGGCATGAAGCCACATTGGTCCGGATGGACCAGTTTGTGTAACAGGGGGCAAAGGCGCTGGGCCAGAGCTGTGGCAAACATTTTCATTTCAGTGTTGATTAAAGAAATCGGACGGTAGTCCGTACAGGAGAGAGAAGGTGGCTGGGTCCTCGGGATGACCACTATAGTAGCCACGTCAGTCTGGGGGGGAAATGAGCCCTCGACGGCCATGTGTTGGAAGAGGGTCACCAAATGGGGCACCAACAAGTCCCTATAGGCCGCACAGTACTCCTGTGGGAAGCCATCCGGGCCTGGTGTCTTCCCAGAGTGCAACAGGGAGATGGCCCCGTGCATCTCCTCTGGGGTAAAGGGGAGATCAAGATCCGTCGACTCTTCCTGGGCAAGGCATGGGAGTCGGACAGCCGCCTGCCCCAACAAGTCGACCAGAGAGGCCCCAGGGGGGTGGGTTGAATAC
Organism: Calotriton arnoldi; assembly: GCA_963921515.1. Taxonomy (NCBI): domain Eukaryota; kingdom Metazoa; phylum Chordata; class Amphibia; order Caudata; family Salamandridae; genus Calotriton; species Calotriton arnoldi. Next base: position 650,196 of record CAWUFW010009740.1, on the reverse strand, counting down.
AGCTGGGCATAGTAGCCCGTGAAAGCCTGGGCAATAGCCTGTGAGGTGCAATGGCGGGTTCCAGCTGCGTCTCGGATCTCGGGGATAATTCTATTGGCCTTGGGGTAGGAAACTAAATTGTGGAGCAACTTTCCATTTTTGTCACCCCATCCGTAGACACGGGCCACGGAGGAGCGCCACAGCATCTTGGCAGAGTCAAGGGATATCTGGCGGATCTCATCTCGGATCGCCGCAAGCTGTCTGGCGGGTTGTGCTTCAGCCGTATTTGTGACAGTCAATTCCAGCCTCGTGGCTTGCGCCTCAAGCTGGGTCAGGCGAGCAGTCTGCGCTGCACGTTTCGTGTGTACTAGACCCCTGGCTACGCCACGCAAGGTGGCCTTACCGGCCTCCCAGAGTGTGCCCGGGGAGGGGACCGTTCCCTGGTTGATGAGGAAATAATGCTGCAGCTCTACTGCAAGCGCATCCTTAATCTCCGCGTCTTGCAGAAACCAAGCGTTCAATCGCCAAACCATCCACGTCGCATCAGCGGCGCCCCCCAGGCACAACAAAATGGCTGAATGGTCTGAGATTCCACGGGAGAGAATAGAGATGGTAGAAATATGTTGGCAGTCGGTGGCAGGGAGGAGGAGCAAATCGATGCTAGAGTGAATGTGGTGGTCCGCCGAAGTGTGGGTACATTGTTTCCCCCGGGGGTTCCAAACCCTCCAGACGTCACACAGATCAAGGGCAGCTGACCAGTCTGACAGCCTCTTGGAGTGAGAGAGCGCGACGAGGACGGTTCTCCAGTTATGTCAAGTGACGGTTGCATAACTGCATTAAAATCGCCCCGAATTACTTTCTGACCCAGGGGCAGGGCGGAGATTACACCTGTAAGGTGGTGGAGAGTGGAGGGGAGTGTGGCTGGTGGGATGTATGTTGAGATTAGGTTCAGGACGTGACCCTCAAGTCTACCGGAAATGGTCACATAGCGGCCCTGTGTGTCGGTCATCACCTGAGCAAGGGTGAAGGGAAGGCCCTTCCGGATTAGTATAGCAACCCCCCGGGAACCTGGCGTGAAACCGGAGAGCCACACCCTGTCAAACCCGTATCGTGCTAAAAATGGGCAGTGGGTTCCCATGAGGTGAGTCTCTTGAAGGAGGAGTACATCGGGAGCGTGACGTTGGGCGTATTTAAGGACAGCCTCACGTTTGATGCGATCCAGCAAGCCATTCACGTTCCATGACAGAACATGGAGGGATCTACCACTGGTGGGCATCTGGGTAGAACGTGAGGTGGAGGCAGGGAGGACCAGGTTCGGGTCCCAAGGGGGGCGGTGCATCTCGGCCAGGATAGAAAGGTGTGGCATGTGCAAGGTGACATGTTGTCTGTCGATGGCAGTGTCGTGTACAATTGGTAGGCTGTCATTAAAAACATGAAACAAAGGCTCAAACAGAGCCAGGACAAAAACAATTCGAAGGACAACGGCCCTCCCCCCCCAACCCCCCCACCACCCCCACCCTATACTTCCAAAACTGAAGCATCTGTCGCCCTGAGGAAAGTAAATTAACAATAACAAATAGCTAAGCTAAAACGTTTAGCAGGGCAGTTCGTGGCAATGATGGACCCCTCCATATTGACGGATGTCACAGTGTCATCAGCTGCTTATTGACTTAAATGTCACAAGAGTTATGCCTCAGTTCCGGCCTCGTGGGCCTCTACAATCAGATTCCTGCTTCCTCACCAGATCTCTGGAGCGCGGGGCTTCTAGACAGGTCGGAGTCTGACAAGGCGGGGCGCAATGCCCCAGATGGGACCGGGCCACGGTTCAGGTCGCTCAGCGAACTGGCTCGGCTGTCGTTTTTGAGAGGTGGTGGAGCCTCGGAAGAGATCAATAACTGGGACTAGGGTCCCGGCGATTGCGCTGACCCCCCTCGTCGATTGCCCCTCTTGCGGGATCGATTGTGCCTCCGCTGTGGCTTGGGAGGAGATGAGCTTGTTTGTGGAGGTGCAGATAGGTTAGGAGGGGAAGCAGATTGGATCCGCAGAGGTCGCTCCTCAGTGAGCCAGGTCCAGGCAGCCTGTGGGGTGTCAAAAAATATTGTCTTGCCATGAAAGACGACCCTGAGACGGGCTGGGAAAAGGAGACCATAGCGCAATCCCAGAGTGCGGAGTTTGTTTGACCGATGCATACGTGCGACGCTGGGCCTGCACCTCTCTCGTATAGTCTGGGAAGAGCATGATAGTATTGTTCTGGTATTTCAGGGGACCCTGGGCCCGGGCCTCTCGAAGGATGGCATCTCTGTCCCGGAAGTTGAGAATCCGAATGATGATGGGATGGGACGGGGCCCCAGGAGGAGGTTTAGGCGCCAGGGAACGGTGAGCTCGCTCGACTGCAAACTACACAGAGAGAGCGTCTTTGGGCATCCATGACTTCACCCAAGTCTCGACAAAGGCGTCCGCTTGTCCCTGCTCGATCCCCTTGGGGAAACCGATTAGGCGTAGGTTGTTTCGCCGTAAGCGGTTTTCTGCATCCTGCGCTCGACGGTGTACTTCCGAGGTTTGATTCTGCAGGTGGGCAACTTGGGTTTTCAGCTGGCCTAGTTCGTCCTCGGCCGTGGAGAGACGCGACTCTGCCTCTGAAATTCTTGCCGTGGCGTTGCGAAGATCCTGGCGGATAAGGGCCATGTCCACCCAGACCTCACCGATCCTGCTCTCCACCAAGGCCTGGGAGGTGCTGATAGCTTGCAGGATGGTCGAAAGGTCACCCCCGGCGAGGGGGGAACCGCCGGTGGCCCCCTCCATTGGGTTCCGCTCAGCGGTGGTGTACTGATCCATTTTAGTTTGAGTCTGTGGAGCGGGTGTCTTCGGGCGCGATCTCTACCCATCTCGGTTGTAAATGTGGAATCCCGGTAGTCCAGCCGGCCAGGGGGTATAGATTCCCGGGGCAGATGGCCCCCGGCGGGGGAGGCCCAGCACCCAAGCCGTTGATACTCAGGCCCGGGCACCGGTCCCACCCCCGCGCAAGCCCACTAACGCCAGGCACCGGTTAAAGCAGGTCCGGACACCCCGCCTCTTGCTGCCCAAAATGGCGGCCGATCTGAAGAGGGCAAAGGCTCACCCAGCCCAGAGAGAGCGCTGCCAGGTCAAAGAGAGGTGGGGGGGAAGGCAGAGGGGGGGTCGGATCTTGGGCCCCTTGCCGCTCGATGAATGCGGCCGGCTCCGCCTCCCCTGTGGGTCTCCGGTGAGGTACAGTCGTAGCCCAGGTCCGGAGGCATGGGTATAGGCGACTGGGGCCAGCAGGGCCCGGTCTGGGCCCTCCAGGAGGAGCGTCGGGCGATGAGCCAGCGGGGGGGCCCAGTGTTGACGACTCCACACCGCTCGGTGAGTGCGGCCGATACTGCCCCCCCGCCTACGATGGTGAGAGCGCTATTGGGGTAGGGGCCACAGAGCCAGCCGCGTGGGCCCTACTGACGGAGGCCCACCATGATGTCGGGGGCGCTGCAGGGCCGGGGTCAGGGGTAAGGAGCAATAGAAGGGCCCACCTCCAGGACCCCCACGCCGCCTGACAAATGCGGCCGAGTCCCCCCTCCAATCAATGACCCTCCGCACCCGGGACGTTCCAGAGCCAAGGCCGAGGATAGGAGCCGTGGAGGGGACCCAGAGCCCCACGCCACTCGATCTATGTGGCCGGTTCCACCTCCCAGTGAGTAGGTTACCTCACCTGGTGCGTCGCCCTAGTGTAGTCTGCAAAGCCGAGTCCTGTGAGGCCCCAGGCAGCAGAGGGCCAAGCGTTTGATCGCTAGTCCAATGAGTCACTCAGATATGCGAAGGGCCAGGAGGGAACAACTGCGTGGTGCGTCGACACAGCAGGCCGGGATAGGCCAGGGCGGGCCAGGCCTCAATGGGAAGTTGTCACAGAGGCCGGGGGGAGGTAAGGTGCAGCAATTCGGGCTCAAGTCAGGGGGGAGGGGGGCCCAGACCAGGAACCCCCCCACGCGCCCCCGCCACTGATGAAGTGCACTCACCCCCTTCCACTCTGCAGGGCTCCACCACAGGATGTGAGGCAGGAGATTGGCCGATTGCTGCGCAGGCTGCCGTCGCAGCGCCGCCAAAGGAGGAGAGATCCCGGGGCTGTTGCAGCGAGGGTGGGAATCAGGAGCACAGGCCCGACGATCTCGCCCGCAGCCAGGAAGAGGCCCAGCAGCCCCAGGCCTCGGGAACGTCGGGGACAGCTCGGGCCGGTCCCGCTCCCCAGGGCTCAAGTGCGGCCGACTCCAGTCCAGCCTCCGGGAAATGCCAGACAGCGCCTTCCCGCCAAGACAGTAAGCGGGGGGCCCGACCAGAGGCAAGCTCAGGCCCAGAGCGGGAGGATAGATGACTGGTCTCGGGGCCCCTGCCGCTCGATATAGCGGCCGATCATCCCTCCATAGAAAGCGCAGTCCTCCACAGCCGCCCGCAGTCTCGCAGGCCGGGCCAAGGAAGGCGGAGACGCGGTCGGGCAGGTGAAGGGAGGGCTGCCTCCACGATCAGGGTGCCAAATGCCCCAGTCCCGCTCGTGACCAGGGCAGGCACCACTCAGTCCGACAGTGCACCGCACCGGAGGGCCCCCGACAGCAGGCTGGAAAAATCAGAGCAAGAGAGCGAGGCTAGAGCGGTGAAGTCTGTGAAACGGGTGCTGCCATCTTAGGGTCCAGCAGGCCGGAGCTCAGGGCGAATTATCCCCACAGCAAGTAGCCCCGTGAGTTGTTTCTTTGCACAGGGCACTCTCCACCGCGGGAGGGGCGGCATGGGACCAGTGGGGGCTTGTAGGGGCACTGATGGCGGCGGATTTCGACGCGGATGACGGAGGGGTCCGGAGCACTCTTAAAGTGCGACCGCCATCCTGACGCGTCGGCCACGCCCCCTTATCACAATATTTTTTACTCAACATTTTGGTAAGTCGATATTTTGTACTCGATATTTTGTCTGAACACCATGAATTCTTTGTTTAGAGCAAATAATGGCTGTTGTAAGTAGTCTTTATACTCCAGAAGCAACATCAATTCAGCACTGCATACAATACAGAACAAAGCAATGAAGGTTCAACTAATACCCAGTACTGAAAGTTAAAGATTAATGTAGAATTGACGAGCAACATATGAAAAACCAATTCAGTAAAGAGGAGGAAAAATTAGCAAAACAAGGTGCATGTATAGCTTGTGCTTTAAAGTGTAGAAGGTATAGCCATGTGGATTTAACAGGTGCGTTAAACTATAGTTGCTGTGCTGTGTTGTGTGAAAGAGAGAGAACACCCTCCATCCATACTCTGTTCCATTTCTACCCATTCATTTTTGTTTGTTTCTTCATGGTGGAAGCCCCCATAACCTCCTACGAAAACTCCCATCTCTAGAATACCCAATGTCCCCATTACTGTATCTCCCCTTTTCATTTTCAATTTTTTCCTTTTTCAAAATGGCTTACCTCTTCTAACTACATTTTGTAAGCCATCATTATGCTTTTATGCTGCTTTTGTCATCCTTTTCTTGTGATTAACAACCCCTTTGATAAAGGGCATCCTTCCATGTGGTATACAAGGAAGACTCTGACCTGGATTTGAGGAGTAAGTACATGCTTTATTCAGCCCTGAGCAGCTGCCAGCATCCACTCCTCTTGACTTCTTCTCTCACTGGCTTCAACTGACCACCTTCCGAGTTCCCTTTGAACTATTGCACGCCCAGGAGTGTGTGCAATAGTTCAAGCACAGGAGACAAAGAAAGCAAGAACACAACACATCCTCTTTCCTTAATGAAACATCAAAAAATCACAATCAACCCAAGACAATCCCCAAACTAACTATACAAAATATATAATCCTACCCACCATAGATAAACTCCATATTAACAAAACAAGTTCACGTAATATAATCTTTTAAATACACGGGTTTCTTGAGAGTACAACCAGATTTACTCTGCAGAGAACTTTTCTGGTCACCCTTATGGATATCACTCCTACCACCACCCCATGGGTGTCTCTCCTACCACCATTACACAGCGGCGGCCGGCTCAGGTAAGTGCGATGGGGCAGTGGAGCGGGGCATGGCGCGGCAGGGGGAAAGCCGATAGACAACGGAATAGGTATTATTTATTTATTTAATTATACCTATTCCATCGTCTGTCAATTTCCCCCCCTCCCGCCCTGCCCCACCACCCCACTGCGTTTACCTGAGCTGGCCGTCGCTGCCATTACAGTATATATCTTCCACTCCTTCCGCATTCCTTTCCTCAATATCACTTTCAAATGTTGTCTGATCCTCACTCAACCAATCATAAAGCCTCTTCACCACATCACCTTCTTCTTCACAACCCCTTTCCATCTTGCCATTCTGCTCATATGCCACACCCATTCGTCAATCAACTTAGCAGCATTCATATAAACCTCCTCTACCCTCAAAGATTTAGAAAATCTGTTTATTCTTTTTCACCTTCCCTAGTTTTTTGACTCGTACCATTTCACCCACTTGTAGCAGCACCATATTAGTTCCCAATTTGCTATCATTATACAGCTTGTAATTTTTCTGCACCTTTTTTATATTATTTGTAACCACCTCTGGTGATCATTGAACCTGCTTAGATTTCATCATCCACCTCTGAGAATCCATAGTGAACGTGACTCTTCCACACATGACACTAAAGAGACTGTACCCTGTAACACCTGCTGTAATACGATACATCCACACCATTTTTTTCATGTCCAACATCCACTTTTTCTTATGGGCCATATGCAAAGAGCTCTTGATTACATGGTTGAACCTTTCAACCTCGCCATTTCCTTCTGGATGACAAACAGAAGTACATTTCCACAGGAACTAACAATGGTCTCAATGTGATTTTAGACTTCTCCACACATTCGCACTCAGTACACCACTTTATACACCCTTTCCACATCAACATGTATTGCTGGCTACCAGTACCACTCCTTAATCCTTTTCTTACTCTTCACAATGCCTAAATGCCCTTCGAGATAAAACTCCACTACTTTATTACTTAAACTTTGTGGTGGTACCATTCTCTCTCCTCTCATCAAATTTCCATCCAACACTGATAATTCCTCAATGAAATGTATACTCTGACCAACCTCCCATCGAATATGATTTTATTCATTCCATGGTAACATTTTTGCTCATTGCTTCACTCCATTCCTCCTTAGTTATCACACTGTTTTCTACTCCCAGCTACGCCTAACTCCTCCCAATTATTCTCAGGCACCTCACACAATGGCAAAGGTAGGTGACTAAGACAGTTTGCCAACTTGTTTTTCATCCCAGGCACATACTACACCATGTAATTATAATCTATAAGGCTTATGGATAACCTGGCAATTCTAGGTCTAGCTTTCAGCAAACCCTCACTGGATAACAATTTTACAAGCAGTTTATTATCACATCTGAGTAACACATCGAATCCCCACAGAAAGTTTTGAAGGTGTTCACGCCCTCACACCACATCTAATGCCCCCTTTCCGCTACTGACTAATGTTCCTCAACTAGAGACTGAGTTCTAGATGCAAAGGCCACAGTCAATTGATAGCCACATCTATATTTCTGTGACACTACGGCTCCAATTCTTTTACAACTTGCATCAGTGGTGATTATGCACTTATTGCTAGGATCAAATCCATGTAGGTTATTCACCAAACTTATTTTATTCAACCATTCACACTTGATTTTGTTTTTCCGTAATTGTCTCATTCTATAAGTCTTTCTGAAAACATTTTACAAACTTGGAATAAAATTCCAGTAGCACCAGGAAGGAACTGAAGTCAACTTTGCTGACTGATACATGTTCATAATGTATGTTACTAACCAACCCTCTCAGGTTTTATACCCTGCTTGCTCACTTCATGCCCCAAATAGTTTAATGTTTGCATCCCAAACTTGCATTTGTAAAACTCTGCTGACAACCCATTTTCTTTCAAAGTGATTAACACGTTCCTCAAATGGTGATCATGTTGATTCCTGTCTTTTCCCATCACCAATATGTCATCCTGGAAAAATATTGTGTCTTGCAACCCAATAAAATGGTTGTGCATGAGTTTCTGAAAGACCATAGCCACTGAAGCTAAGCCAACGACAGCCTTAGGAACCTGTAACAACCCGGGGGTTTCAGGAATGGAGTGAGATTGACATCACTGATGACATCTCAAATGACATCACTGATGACATCATCCAGTGATTGTGAGTGTTTTCTAAAGGTTTTTGTGTGTTAAACATATATAGTAAGGCTACACAAAAGTTATATTTGTATACTTTGTGTAGGAAAGTAGGATCTGCTTCTTATGGTTACCCAAACTTTTTGCTTCATGTTACACTGTTTTTGACTAGTCTGACTGGGATCCTGCTAATCAGGACCCCAGTCTGTCTGCTTTCTCCCTCACATGTAATGTCATCTACTTAGGTACACTCCAGATTGGATACTGGGGTACCCTTGTCAGTCCCTAGTATATGGTGCAGGCACCACTTACTTAAGATATAGGGTTGCATTATCTAAGGGTCACTACACTTAAAACCTATATGTCACCCCTATAGCAGGCCTTGACAATGCTGAAGACAGGGTGCTTGGTTCTAAGTGAGAGGGTGCCACTGCATGGGCACGACACCCCTGCAGCCTACGGAGTCCATTTCATTACATGACCGGAGGCTACCATTAAGCAAAGGCTTTTATTGCTGCTTCCAACTGCAGCCCCTTTAAAGAACGTTTACACATCATAAAGATAAGAATGTTCATGAGAGAGTACAAGTATCTGGTGCATGATGTGATCTTCCTCTTTTATTAGCTGCTTCCAGCAAGATAAGTACACTCTCTATTACTTACGCAAACTTTGCTTATAAAGACCTTGACTTTTTCCAGTTCTTAGTTGCTAAATTGTTATAACACTGTGTAAGATTTCATTGCTTTAACACTGTGTAAGATTTCATTGCTTTAGGTGTATGGCATTTAACATTTCATCATTTTTTATTTACATATAACATGTATGTACCTTAGTGTTTCAAACTCATGTTAGTAGGGCATATATTTTTTTAATGCTAATCATCTTTCTTGTTTAGCCTGTACTTCCAAACAGCCAATTTACGGCTGGTTCAGGTAATTGTAAGCGTAATTTAGAGCTAATTCATAAAAGAAAACAAAATCGCACCGCTGTCATTCGCCCTTTTATCAATAAAAAGTGCTGTGTTTTTTTCACATTTGTGGCACAATTTGATGCGAAGGAACATGGAGAAGCGAGATCTCCGAAGCGTGTCATTTGAAATCGGAGCATTGTCAGCTGAGATGAGGAGCAGCGTGTCTCCTTCATCTCGCGCATCCAGACGTTCACCCTAGACGTCACCACGGCAAGGATTGACGATAGTCCTTCCTTCCTGTTGACATCTACGGCTTAGTAACACGTTGCCAAGCACCAGTTTCAACAAACAGCCACGACCGACCGATCAGTAGAAGGAGCAGTTTACAGAGAAAGAATAGAAAATATATTATTTAAACTCTACACTATCGTCACCTACTGGTCGCTAAGCAAAGAAAAAAGGGAAAGGTTTCCTATTTAGAGAATATTTTGATTCATTAGAAGCAAAGCTCTAAAAGGGTGACTCATCCAGCATTCAGAGCTATATATTTATATATATTTTGACTGAATAAATCAACAAACTGTGAGTAAATTACCCAAATAAGCATCCATTTAATATTTATAGATATTTGGAGAGATTATGGCTGAAAGGAACAACATAAACCAAGAAACCCAAGATCTAATGGGGGATAATATAAAAAAAGTCTAGTGAAGCGAATTTGGTATTTCTGCTGGGATCACAAGATAGTGTTACAAGCAGAATTCATTCCAGGGCTTCAGAACATAAGGGCAGACTGGAACTCTAGATGCCTCAGGGATTCCAGCGATTGGAAGTTACATCCGGATGTTTTCTCACGGATACAAGATTTATGGGGTCCATTCCAAATAGATTTATTTGTGAGCAGACTAACCTTTCAAATTCCAACATACTTCAGTTGGAGACCAGACCCAAAAGCAACAGCTGTAGATCCCTTTCTTCAATCATGGGGCAAGAACATAGGTTATGCCTTCCCCCCCTTCTCCATTATTCAAAGGGTTTTGTTGAAAGTGAGAGTAGAATGCAGCAGTATTATCCTAGTGACCCCCTTCTGGAAGTCCCAAGTCTGGTTTCCCAGGGTGATGGAACTAGCCATGGATATCCCACGCCTGGTCCCGGTATCCTTGGGCCTCCTACAAGGCCCAGACGGAGAGGAACACCCTTTGGTACTAGAGGGGACAACTAACCTTCTTGTTTGGAAGATTTCAGGAGATCAAATAGATATCCACATCTTTCATCAAAAGCTAAAAGCCTTTTGGACGAATCCTGGGCCCCAAGGACAAGAAAAAGATATAAAGGGGTGTGGAGTAAGTGGTGCAGTTGGTGCCTGGAAAGGAATTTGGATCCCGTGGAAACCCCTGTTCAATTCATAGCAAACGTTTTAGCGAGTCTTTTTGAATCCGGACTTTCGTATAGGACTATCAACTGCTATAGATCCACAATATCCTCTGGTCATGCCTTAGTCAATAATCTGGCGATCGGGAGTAATGCTTTAATGAAAAGGGTAATGAAAGGTGTGAGACTGAAAAGACCACCAAAGACATGCTATGAATCCATGTGGGACGTCAACTTGATTTTTAAACTATTTAGTTCCTGACCAAACACCTATCTCTCTCTTAAACAAATTTCTATGACACTTGCTACCTTACTCTGTTTGATATCTTTTTGTGTTCAAATATCTTTATATCTTTTAAAAGTGTATCCGACATAAAAGCACTAGAAATGTCCAACAGATTCTATTCTAGTGAGGGTGTACACTTCGATGTATGGAAAAGAACCAAGACCATGTCTTATTCCGTTTTCTACCCTTGCTTTCATGATTGTGAAAAATTATGTGTAGTAAGATGTATGAAAGAATATGAAAGTAAGATTTTAGAGTTCATAGTGCATGGGGTTGACCAGCTTCTTTTGTCTTATGTAAAACCTCATAAACCAGTTTCAATAGCAACACTCCCCAGGTGGATACGTATGGTTATGAGTGAGGCTGGTGTCGACCTTTCAAGGTTTGGAGCTCATTCTTCATGTCTAGTAAGGTTTTTTGGTCAGGTGGATCTTTACCAGAGATTCTTAAAACAGCTGACTGGTCAAACGCAAGCACCTTTATTAAATTCTATCTAAAACCAATAGAGCATGTTAGTAATGTAGCCTTAAGGGACTTTGAACATGCATAATGGTAGCCTCCGGTCTTGTAATGAAATGTCGATTCTCCAATTGATATGCAGAGAGAATCTTGATTTCATTAAAGAAAACGGAGGCTAACATTATCCCACCCTCCTCTCCCTTGAGGAGTAGTATACATATATATGTTGGGATTTATCTCAAATAACTTGATTAAATTGTCTTAACGAAACGTTTACGATTTCCGATTATGTTGATTACATTTACTTGGTACTCTCTCTCTTCTTTCTTTTTCTAGAAAACACCTTGTAGGATGATACCAAAATTAAAATTTCCAAGATGGATCATCGTCTTCTTGTGTTAGCAGCTAAAACAGGAAGATGACATCGTGCACCAGATACTTGTACTCTCTCATGAACATTCTTATCTTTATGATGTGTAAATGTTCTTTCAAGGGGCTGCAGTTGGAAGCGGCAATAAAAGCCTTTGCATAATGTTAGCCTCCGTTGTCTTTAATGAAATTAAGATTCTCTCTGCATATCAATTGGAGAATCGAAATTCTCCCGGGTTGTTAGTGCTACAGGCATTTACGACATATAGAGTGGCATTACGCGACCGCGTGATGACTAACTTTATAACGGCTGAAAGTAACACTATTGTGTTTGGTATCAAACATTGTGGAATCATACCTTTTCTTCTTTCCCGCAGTGGCATTTCCTTGAAGTCCTCCATTGAGATCGACGGCGGTTTCCGACACCACTTCAGCCCCATTCACCCGGCTTCCTTGGGATAGGTAACTCTGGTACTACGGTATCCATGGGTGGGGTGGCTCTTCAACCTCCTATGTTCCAAAGGGCTTCCTTGTAATCCACTAGGAAGGGTCCTTAAACTTTAAAACTGCAAACGCGACTCTCCCATAGAATTGTACGGCGCACGTGGTCGTGTTCCCACACTGCACCCGTCCTCAGTGGGGTCCCTACTTACTCACCTTGGGTGGTTCCTTGGGGTCCCAGCGATTCTACATCCTCTAGACACTGTCTTGACTAGAGTCGCGGTTCTTATACCTCTATTTTAGTATATGGTTTGGTCTCCCCCTGGAGCCCACTGTGTATTAGTGCTACTTCCGAATGTTTCTGTGCTACCGTATTGTGTGCTTTGTGCTCTGGTAAAACAATCTGCTTAATATTCCTTCAAGACTAAACCTGAAGGCTGCTCTCCACATCTACCACTTGAATAGCTTTCTAAGGTTATCTTTGACCTCTTAAATCACCATAAGGGTTGTTTGGACTGGTACAAGGTGCCCACATTAATTAGTAGACAACATATACCAGGCCAATCTCTCACATTGGTGTGCAGCGGTTGGGATTCAATCCTGCATTGTTTTACCAGGTAAATCTTTGAATTGATTAACTGAAAACCACTAAGTACTAGGTACATATAATACTAGCTTAGAATAAGTAAGTTCTACTGAACTTAGGGTTGGGTAAGTCAAGGGTCTAGCACACCCTTTCTCCAACCTCAAAGAGTTTAGTTACCACTAGGTTAGGTAGTTGCAACACCTCACCACACTTAGTATGTCTACTAAAGGAGATGCCAGTGGCTCTCTGTCCTCTAGATACAGTGAGCTTACATTCCAAGAATGGAAAGCCCTGTGTGCCTCTAGAAAGCTGAAGACAGGGAGAAGTGCCAACACTCAACGTCTAATAGAGATGTTACTTCTTGATGACCTTAGGAAGACCCCTGGGTCAGATGAACAGGCGAGAGTTGGTAGGAGAGGGAATGAGGACTGGTCAGGAGGTGACACCTTTTATGACCTAGACTCAAACCCTGGCCAGGAGGACCAAGATGGGTCCCATCTGGACAACTCAGATCTTCAGGGAGGTGATGGAGAAGGCCAAGAAGGCCCCCTCTTCACCCCTCCTGGAAGAGTGCAGAGTTTACCAAGGAGATCTAGATCTCCCTCTGCAGAGTCTAATCACTCAGGACAGTCTGTAGGGACCTCTGTATCTAGCAAGAGGGACCACTCTTATGACAGGGAGTACCAATTTCTGGAACTTGAGAAAGCTAAGCTTAGGCTGAGGCAACAGCATTTGGCCCTGGACAAAGAGTCCCTAGAAGTCCAGAGAGCTAGAAAAAAGTTGGGACAAGAGTCCCATGGTGGCAGCAACAATGTCCCTAGAGTTAAAGAAAATTCATTTGACCATAGGAACCTGAGCAAGATTTTCCCTCCCTACCATGTTGGGGATGACATCCAAAAATGGATAACTGGTTTGGAGAGGGCCTGTAAAGTTCAGAGGGTCCCTCAAGAGCAGTGGGCAGCTATCTTGTGGCTCTCCTTTGCTGACAAAGGTAGAGATAATCTCCTCACTGTTAGAGAAGAGGATACTGACAACTATTCAATCTTGAAGAGTGCTCTCATTCATGGGTTTGGATTAACCACTGAACAGTACAGGATTACGTGCAGAGACACACAGAAGACACAGAATCAAGACTGGGTAGACTTTGTGGATAGTGTCATTAAGGCTCTGGAAGGCTGGTTGCTTGGCAGCAAAGTGTATGATTTTAAGGGATTGTACAATTTGATTATGAGGGAGCAGATCCTTAATAATTGCCAAAATCAGTTGTTGCATCAGTACCTGGTTGACTCTGATCTGACTACTCCCCAAGAATTGGGAAAGAAGGCAGATAAGTGGGTCAGAACCAGGGTGAAGAAGAAAAACCAGAACAATGGTGGTGACCAAAAGAAGCAAGATGCTAAAACTCCAGATAAGGGTGGGGACAAGGCTAAAGATCAACGGTCTTCATCAGGGCCCCAAAAACCTGCATCTGGGGGGGAGTCACAATCTAACAAAGGTAAAGGCAAAAATAAACCTTGGTGTTATCTCTGTAAACAGGAGACACATTGGACAAAGGATGCTGATTGTCCAAAAGCCAAGGAAAATCTTCCTACCACCACTGCCCCTAAGGCAACTGCGCCCCCTAGCACAAGTACAGGTGGTGGTACAGGGAACAAGGGATAAGTAGGATTAACCTTGGGATCTGGGATGGGTTCTGGCCTAGTCAGAACTCCAGCTCAGGCTATACTAGTCTGTGATGGTGGAATGGATCTTGCCACCTTATTTGGCAGTCCCAGTAGCCTGGGAAAATACAGACAACAGCCTTTGATCAATGGTAAGGAGGCCATGGCATACAGGGACACAGGTGCAAGTGTCACTATGGTGACAGAGAATCTTGTGGGCCCTGACCAAATCATACTTGGAGAGATGTACCAAGTGACCAATGCTAAAAATGTCAGTACTAATCATTCCTTGGCAGTTGCTAATTTCAGCTGGGGAGGGGTTACTGGCCCTAGGAAAGTTGTGGTTAGCTCAGACCTTTCACTGGAGTATTTGTTGGGCAATGATTTGGAGACTTCAGCTTGGGCTGAAGTAGAGTCAAGGACTCATGCAGCAATGCTGGGCATCACTGCAGATGTGTTTGCTGTGACCAGGTTACAGGCCAAGCTGGCTAACACTGAACAGGCCTAGGATCCTGGAACAATGGACCAAGGGCCTTCCAAGAGGAGCAGGAGGGGTAAGGCTGTGACTTCCCCCCAGATTCAGAGTGAGGATCAATCTCTTGAGGGAGATGATCTCAGTACCTGAGAAGGAACTGTCTCAGGCAAACTGGAACCTGATCAGGTTGAGTTCTTGGGGACAGGGGTCCCTTCCAGGGCAGATTTGAGTATGGAGCAGCAAACCTGCCCCTCTCTTGAACCCCTCAGGCAGCAAGCTGCTGCTGAGGCTGCTGGGAGTGTCAGTGGATCTCACAAGATCTATTGGGATGAGGGACTCCTATACTCAGAGGGTAGAGACCCCAAGCCTGGTGCCACCAGGAGGTTGGTCATACCTCTGAAGTTCAGGGGTTTCCTACTCACCCTAGAACATGACATCCCCTTAGCAGGACACCTAGGTCAAAGTAAGACTTGGGACAGGCTTGTCCCTCACTTTCACTGGCCTCACATGTCAGAGGAGACAGAGGAGTTTTGTCGCTCCTGTACCACCTGTCAAGCCAGTGATAAGTCAGTTGGTACCACAAAAGCCCCCCTCATACCACTACCTGTGGTGGGAGTTCCCTTTGAGAGGGTTGGGATTGATATCATCGGTCCCATGAACCCTCCTACTGCATCTGGGCACAGTTATATTCTAGTGGTGGTGTACCATGCCACTAGGTATCCAGAAGCAATACCCCTTAAAACCACCACAGCCCCAGTGGTGGCCAGGGCCCTCCTGGGAATTTTTTCCAAAGTGGGCTTCCCTAAGGAGGTCTTAATTGACAGAGGTACAAACTTCATGTCAAGTTACATCACTGCAATGTGGAAGGAGTGTGGAGTGAACTATAAGTTCACCACACCCTATCACCCACAATGCAATGAGTTAGTTGAAAGGTTCAACAAAACCCTGAAGGGCATGATCATGGGCCTCCCAGAAAAGCTTAGGCAAAAATGGGATTTCCTGTTGCCCTGCCTTCTCTTTGCCTACAGAGAGGTCCCACAAAGGGAGGTTGGCTGCAGCCCTTTTGAACTTTTGTTTGGGCATCCAGTTTGGTTAGGGAAGGATGGGAGTTACCTCTCAAACCTCCCAAACAAGACATAGTGGACTATGTACTTGGTCTCCGCTCCAGGATGGCTGAGCACATGAAGAAGGCAAGTAAAAACCTTGAGGCAAGTCAAGAATTGCAAAAAGCATGGCATGACCAAAAGGCTGTACTGACTGTTTATCAGCCAGGGCAGAAGGTTTGGGTGTTGGAGCTAGTGGCCCCAGCAGCCCTCCAAGACACATGGAGTGGACCCCATACCAAACTTGAACAGAAGGGAGAGGTCACCTACCTGGTGGACCTTGGTACTCCCAGGAGCCCCCACAGGGTGCTCCATGTGAACGGAACCCTGATGATGGGTCAGATGATGGTGCAGCTTTGGCAGGCAGCCTCATTGACCAGCAACAAATTGATTGTAAGAAGGTCCTCAATCAATACAGACATATGTTCTCTCTGACTCCTAGTCAGACCACCTGGTGTACCCATGAAGTGGACACAGGTGAAAGTCTACCTGTTAAAAATAAGATTTACCGGCAGCCTGACCATGTCAGAGTCTGCATCAGGACTGAGGTCCAAAAGATGCTAGAGTTGGGAGTAATTGAGCCCTCAGATAGCCCTTGGGCTAGTCCAGTGGTCTTGGTACCAAAACCTCACACCCAGGGTGGTAAGAGAGAGATGAGGTTTTGTGTTGACCACAGGGGACTCAATGCAGTCACTAGGACTGATGCGCACCCAATTCCAAGGGCAGATGAGCTTATTGATACTTTGGCCTCAGCCACGTTTTTGAGCACATTTGACCTCACTGCTGGCTATTGGCAAATCAGACAAGCTGAGGATGCCAAGCCAAAAACAGCTTTTCAACCCCTAATGGGCATTATCAATTTATTGTAATGCCCTTTGGTTTGAAGAATGCACCTGCCACATTCCAAAGGTTGGTGAACAAAGTCCTTACAGGCCTGGAAGCCGATAGTGCAGCATATCTTGATGATATAGCTGTCTTTAGCTCCACCTGGGAGAATCACCTGGTCCACCTGAAGAATGTTTTGGAGGCTCTGCAGAAAGCAGGCCTCAGTTCAAGGCTACTAAGTGCCAGATAGGGCAGAGCAAGGTTGTGTACCTGGGCCACCTTGTGGGTGGAGGCCAGGTTCAACCATTATAGAGCAAAATCCAGACCATCATGGACTGGGTTGCTCCAACTACCCAGACTCAGGTCAGAGCCTTCTTGGGCCTGACTGTGTATTACAGGAGATTTGTTAAAGGATATGGGTCTATAGTGACTCCCTTGAATGATCTCACATCAAAAAGAATGCCCAAAAAGGTTCAGTGGACAGTTAGATGTCAGAAGGCATTTGATGATCGCAAGCAGGCCATGTGCTCTGCTCCCATTCTGCAATGTCCTGACTACTCCAAGCAATTTATTGTCCAAACAGATGCTTCTGAGTTGGGGGTAGGGGCTGTGTTGTCACAACTTAATGCAGAGGGTCAGGATCAACCAGTAGCTTTTATCAGCAGAAGGTTGACCCCCAGAGAGAAACGTTGGTCAGATATAGAGAGGGAAGCCTTTGCTATGGTCTGGGCCCTGAAGAAGCTGAGGCCATACCTGTTTGGCACTCACTTCATTGTTCAGACAGACCATAATCCCCTCCTATGGCTAAAACAGATGAAGGGTGAAAACCCCAAACTTTTGAGGTGGTCCATTTCCTTACAGGGTATGGACTATACAGTGGAACATAGACCTGGGAGTAACCATGCCAATGCAGATGGACTCTCCAGATATTTCCATTTAGAAAATGAAGACTCAACTGGGCAAGGTTAGTCTCATCTCCTTACATTTGGGGGGGGTTGTGTAGGAAAGTAGGATCTGCTTCTTATGGTTACCCCCACTTTTTGCTTCATGTTACACTGTTTTTGACTAGTCTGACTGGGATCCTGCTAATCAGGACCCCAGTCTATCTGCTTTCTCCCTAAAATGTTAAGTCATGTACTTAGGTACACTCCAGATTGGATACTGGGGTACCCTTGTCAGTCCCTACTATATGGTACCTATGTACCCAGGGCATAGGTACCCCAGAGGCCTCCCATGGGCTGAAGCATGTATTATGCCACCCATGAGAGGCCATGCAAAAAGGATCTACAGGCCTTCCATTGCAGCCTGTGTAAGTTGGTGCATGCACCACTTACTTAAGATATAGGTTTACTATATCTAAGGGTCACTATACTTAAAACCTATAAGTCACCCCTATAGCAGGCCTTGACAATCCTGAAGACAGGGTGCTTGGTTCTAAGTGAGAGGGTGCCACTGCATGAGCAGGACACCCTTGCAGCCTATGGAGTCCATTCTCCCGGGTTGTTAGTACTACAGCCATTTACGACATATAGAGTGGCATTACGCGACCGCGTGATGACCAACTCTAAAACGGCTGGAAGTAACCCTATCGTTTTTGGTATCAAACATTGTGGAATCATACCCCCACACTGGTAACCGGTGTGGGAGGTATGATTCCACCCCTCAGAAACGAGCTTTGTGAGGTCCCTGGTGTTCCCGGTACCAGCCTTCTAGTCCCGGGCAGCCCAAAATGGTTGCTGCTGACCAGAGACACATTTCTGCCCTCCTGCTGCTGAGCCAAGCTCGAGCAGGGGAAGGCAGAACAATAGGCATCCTGTCACAGGGAGGTGTGACCACCTCCAGGACAGGATTTAGTGTATTAGGCCTGGGTGGGTGCGCTTGCCAGCGACCAAAAGTCTGCATGACGGGCACATTTGGTGTCCCTGTGCATAGTCCAGTTCAAATCAGCCTGGGAGCCGTTGGCTCTGGCTCTCTCTCTTTTCTTGGGCTCCCCTGGTTGCTCCAGGCTTGCCCTGACTCCCCTGTGTTTGGTGAGTCTCCTGGACCTTTCGGGTCCGAACCATAATCTTTCTTGACCATCTTTGTGGGTTGCCACTGCCAAGGCTTGTTGGTGCTCCAGCCGGACACCGACTCCTCAGCACTAAACATTCTTTGTGGGACAGCTTGTATCCAGCTCCTGGTTGTCCTCAACATCTCCTGGTCCTGGTGGCTGCAGAGTCAAGAACCCCCTCAATGCACCTGAAGCACCCGACATCCATGGGCATTCATCTACCGAGCCCACGGTCACTCCTGAGTGACCCAGACTCTGTCCCCTCTGCTTTCAGGTACTCTTCATCTAGAATCCACCTTTGGATTCCATCGGACACTTTTCTTCTTTCCCGCAGTGACATTTCCTTGAAGTCCTCCATTGAGATCGACAGCGTTTTCCGACACCATTTCAGCCCTATGCACCCGGCTTCCCTGGGATAGGTAACTCTGGTACTACGGTATCCACGGGTGGGGTGGCTCTTCAACCTCCTATGATCCAAAGGGTTCCCTCGTATTCCACTGGGAAGGGTCCTTTAACTTTAAAACTGCAACCACGACTCTCCCATAGATTTGCATGGCGCACGCGGTCGTGTTCCCACACTGCACAAATCCTCCGTGGGTTTCCTACTTACTCACCTTACTACATCCTCTAGACACTGTCTTGACTTGAGCCATGGTTCTTATACCACTATTTTAGTATGTGGTTTGGTCTCCCCCTGGAGCCCACTGTGTATTAGTGCTACTTATGAATGTTTCTGTGCTACAGTATTGTGTGCTTTGTGTTTATCTGCGTGTGGCAGATACTATGAAGTATTTAGAGTGTGTTATAATAATAAATACATATTTTTATAACTACTGTGTGGTTCTCCTTTCATTTAACCAATACAATAAAGATGCATTCTGGTAAAACAATCTGCTTAACATTCCTTCAAGACTAATGATATACTTCAAAAATGGAAGGTGCACCTGAAACGAATTCGATATAGTAAATTTCAGTCCATCATCTTCTTTTTTTAGTGAAAATTGTTGTATATGAGATAAAATCAGCCATCAGCCAATGTGTTTTGTTCCTGTCACACTAGGAACTTGATCAGGGCTTTATGTATTAAGTAGTGTGTTCACTTGTTTGCGGGTGACTTTACCAATGCTAGGATTTCCCAGGACTCGGATCTCAAGCTGGGACATGATTTGATTATATACCCTTACTTTCAGGTAACTATCCTGGTGATGATACATCGGCTCTTATTGAAATTGTGAACACACTACTTAATATATAAAGCCCTGATGAAGTTCCTAGTGTGACAGGAATGAAACACGTTGGCTGATGGCTGATTTTAACTCATATACAACAATTTTCACTAATAAAAGAAGATGATGGACTGAAATTTACTATATCGAATTCATTTCTGGTGCACCTTCCATTTTTGAAGTATATCATTTTCTCTGGTTTCCAGTGGCGCTAAATGGCGGCAAGTGCCGGAAGAGGATGCACAGGACAATAAATTAAATGTGACAGGGATTGAGGTGCAGAACCTATGGTCGGCCGCTGGTAGCTTTGTGTCTGACCATTCCTTCAAGACTAAGACTGAAGGCTGCTCTCCACAGCTACCACTTGGATATCTTTCTAAGTTTATCTTTGTCCTCTTAAATCACCATAAGGGTTGTTTGGACTGGTACAAGGTGCCCACTTTAATAAGTGGACAGCATATACCAGGCCAACTTCTCACACTTTGTGTACTACTAATGAGTGATTCCATTTTTTAACACAGTTTATGTGAATCGCTGTGTGACTGTGTATCTGTGTGTGAAAGGGAGTCTGAGTGACTGTACAGTTGTGTGAGTGGGTGTGTGAGTGGCTGTATGGTTGTATAAGTGGGTGTCTGAGTAGCTGTGTGGGAGACTTAGTGGCTGTGTGAGTGGCTGTATTGGTGAGTGAGTGGGTGTGTCTGTGGCTGTATAGGTGGGTGAGTGAGTGGCTGTGTGAGTGGTGGTATGGGTGGGTGAGTGGGTGTATGTGTGTCTGTATGGGTGGGTGAGTGGGTGCCTGAATGGCTGTATGAGTGAGTGCCTGGGTGTGTAAGTGGCTGTATGGGTGAATGAGTGGCTGTTTGAGTGTTTGGTTAAGTGAATTGGTGTGTGATTGGCTGTATGGGTGAGTGAGTGGCTGTGTGAGTAGATGTATATGTGAATAACTGGGTGTGCCAGTAGCTGTATGGGTGAGTGTGTAGCTCTGTGAGTGGCTGTATTGGTGAGTGACTGGTTGTATGATCAGGTTCTATGAGTGAGTGAATGGCCATGTGAGTGGATCTATGGATAAGTGAGTGCCTTTTTAAGTACTTGTATGGGTCTGGGAATGGGTATGTCAGTGGCTGCGTGGGTGTGTGAGTGGGCATATGAGATGTTGTATGGAGGTGTGAGTGGGTGTGTGAGTGGTTCTCAGATGATTTCATCAGTGATGCAATTTGAGATGTCATCAGTGATGTCAATAATGATGTCACTGACCATGTCATGAGTGATGTAATATGTGAGGTCATAAGCAGTGCATTGCAGGGCGTAAGTTATAGTTAGCTCAGGTAACTATAACTGCTGAATTTCACTAGTTTTGTTCGAGTGAAATCTGAGCCTAACTATAATGTTATATTATAATATTTGTAAAGCGCATGGCTGTCCCAGCGACGGGGTGTCCAGCGATGGGGTGTCCCAGCGCTAAAAACAGCACAGTCTGAGTGGTGCACAGAGACAACTAATGATTAGAGAAAAGCCAGGTCTTCACAGCTCTTCTAAAGGCCCAGTGATTGGAAATGCTGCGGGTGGAAAGAAGAAGGGAGTTCCAGAGAGCAGGTGCAATCGCCTGGAAAGAATGCCCTCCAGCTCTGGCTCTGCGAATCCAGGGCACGCAGGCCAGATGAAGGTCCCCTGAGCATAAGGAATGGGCAGGTGCTTATGGAAGGTACAGAATGCTCAGAATCGCAGTATGGAGGCCAGAGAGAATCTTCTGAGTGATGCAGAGAACTTTGAAGTGGATTCTTTTCTCCATTGGCAACCAGTGTAGTTGATGGAGGAGGCCAGAAACAGAATGGCGCTTGGGAAGCGTAAAGAGGGTGTAGGCTGTGGCATTCTGAGTGTGCTGGAGCCTTTTGATCACTGTCTTATTAGAACCTAGGAGCAGCACGGTACAGTAATCCAGCCTAGTCAAGACAGTGTATTGGACAATCATCTGACGGGTGTGAGCGTCAAATAGACCTAAGATAGGCTTCATGCCCGTAACAGTCTGAAGCATGTGCCTGCTACTGATTTGGCATGGACGTCAAAGGAGAGGGTACTATCCACCCAGATGCCCAGGTTCTTAACAGCAGATTTAGGCAGAGGCGGTGAGCCAAGCTCAGAAGGCCACCACTGGCTGCCCCAAAGGTGGGGGTCTCTTCCTAGAAGGAGGTTTTCTGATTTAGTGGAGTTCAATTGAAGACAGTTGGCCGACATCCAATCAGAGATGGCGGTCAGGTCCTCCTGAAATTTCACATCGTCCAGACTCGAATCCTTAGAGAAGGAGAGGACAAGCTGCGTGTCATCAGCATATGACACCAGTGAGATGTTATAGGATTTTGCTACTGAAGCCAGAGGCCGGATATAGACATTGAACAGGGTAGGACTGAGTGCCTAACCCTAGGGGACGCCACAGTGTAGAAGATGAGTCTGAGAATGAAAAGGGGGAAAAATTAATTGGAAGGTCCTATTAGCAAGAAAGACGCAAATCTGGATAGGGCTATGCCCTCGATGCAGATCTCCCACATCTGGTTCAACAAGATCTTGTGGGAAACCATATCAAATGCTGCACTCAGGTTGAGTAGGATAAGAGCCGTGGTTCTGCCCTCATCCAGTGAGGCATGCAGCTGCCCGGTGACTGCAAGCAGAGCAGATTCTGTGCTGTGCCATGGCCTGAAACCATTTTGAGAGGGGTCCAGTATCGACTTGAGCTCCAAATACTGAGTGAGAATGGTATGAATGAATGAAGTCATTTATAGAGCGCTGGCTATCACTCCAAAGGAGCATCTTGGCACTACGAGTGAGAGTCAAAGGGGGTGTGGTCACTAATGTCGCAGTAATCAGATAAAAGATAGGGCCAGACTATCAGGAACTGTGAAGATCCAAGTTTTCAATTTTTTCTTAAAGATGGACTCCGTCTGAATAAGTCTCAATTGGGTAGGTAGATAATTCCAGGCTTTTGTCCCTAGTACAGCCATAGATTTTCCCCCTCTGGACTTCAGACGAAAAAGGGGGTGCAAGTAGATTTTCCTTAGAAGATCTTAAGTCACGAGCAGGAACATAGGCTTTCAATCTGCTCCTAAGGTATTTAGGACCGGTTTGTTTTACAACTCTGAAGATTATCACAAGGATTTTAAAGAGAATTCTCTTGTGTATAGGTAACCAATGGAGGATTTGAAGAGCCTCGGAAGCAGAGGACCCCTTAGGTAGATTCAGTACCATTCGGGCCGCTGCGTTTTGTACAGTCTGCAACTTTTTTGGAGTACTCTTTTTTATACCAGCATACAGGCTGTTACAATAATCTAGTCGTGACAAGATCATCGCCACTGCTACAGACTTACGAGCTATGGCTGGTAGGAGGTCAAAGAATTTTTTCAGAGTTTTTATCCAATGGAAACAAGTTCCTGCTACTGACAGGGCCTGCTGATCAAAAGAGAGAGAGCTATCAAATCGTACTCCCAGATTCTTTGCCGTGTCCACAGTATTGGGGGGTGGGGCTGCGTCAGTTGGCCACCACAATTTGGGTGAAAAGATATTATATTTTCCTAGCAGCAGAATCTCCGTCTTTTGGCTGTTACATTTAAGGTGATGAGTCTTCATCCATTCAAAGACCGCCGACAGACATTGTTGAAAATTTTCTTCAGCTGCTGTGGTTTCTTTATCCAAGGTAAGGATGAGCTGTGTATCATCAGCATAAGACACAGTCTCAATATCAAAAGATGATATTAGATCTAACAGGGGCACCATATATATATTAAAAAGTGTGGGGCTCAAAATTGAGCCCTGAGGCACACCTGAATGCAGCTGCTTCTCAGTTGAAGTAAAATTGCCAAGTGTTACTGATTGTCTTCTGTTTCCCAGGAATGATATCAGCCAGGCCAGAGCATTCTGTGAGATCCCTGCACTTCTTAACCGCTTACCCAGAGCAACATGGGAAACAGTGTCGAACGCGGCTGATAAATCCAACAGAATCAGCACTGCCGTCTTTCCTTGAACCGCAGTGTGTAGGAGAGCTGATTCTGTTGAAAACCCAGCCCTGAAACCTGATTGCCTGGGATGTAACACATTGTTTAATAGGAGGAAGTCATTTAGTTGCTTATTTACAAGTTTCTCTGTTATCTTACTTAAACAGGGCAATAAAGAAATAGGTCTGAGATTGGTCAAAATAGTAGGATCCGCAAGATGTTTCTTCTGAAGAGGTTTAACCGATGCAACTTTCCAGCTGTCTGGTACTACTGCCTGTCTGAGTGAGGAGTTGATAATCTGATTAATAATAGGATTAACAGTATCAATCAGAGCATATAAAATTTTTGGAGGGCAGGAGTCGCCTGGAGAGCCCGATTTACATGTCAAAATAGTATTAACGTGCTACTCCGTTATTTTAGCTAAGAACAAAAGCAGGGAAATGGGCTGGAAATTTACAGGCCTAGTGGCCTCCAGAGTCAGCTTTTTCAACAGAGGGATGACTTTGGCATGTTTCCAAGATTCTGGGATGGATAGAGATAGAGATAGATTAGTCAGTTCCAGACACTCGGGTAAGAGCAGGTGTTGAAACTTTCTGAAGATGTCGGGTTTGAGAGGATCGTCCAGAGATCCTTACCTGACCTTCGAGAGCAAGGCTTCAAGGGCAGCGACAGAGATGGGTGGAAAGGAGAACAGAGAATGGGCTACAGGGCCAGAGGGAGGGACCCACAGGAGGGGAGGGTCAGTGTTTTCAGGGCAGAAACTGCCATAGATACGTTCGACCTTGCTGATGAAGTATTTGGCCAGTACTTCACACTGAGAGTTGGAAAATATAGTGCTATCAGGGGCGGGAGGGTATTTTACCATGTCTTTTAGAAGAGAGAAAATTGTTTTAGAAGGATTATTGCTCAAGAGGATTTTATTAGCATAGGCTATTGTTCCATCTATTTGGAAACACGCAATGGTTTTGCCGTTGTTAAAGAAGGCCACTGCTGACCCCACGCAATTATCTAATTTTAGGCCCATTTCCCTCCTTCCTGCATTTTCCAAACTTTTGGAAAAGCATGTCAATTCACAATTGACATCTTTTGTGACCTCCCAAAATTTCCTCCATGGCTCTCAATCAGGCTTCAGAGCGGGCTTCTCTACTGAAACCGCTTTGCTCGGGGTCACAGATATGGTGCGCCAGCAAGTTGACGCGGGTGGTACTGTGGCACTTATACTCTTGGAACTAAGTGCCGCATTTGACACTGTATCACATTCTGTGCTATTGCATGCGCTGCAATTACTGGGAGTGACTGATAAAGCACTCAAGTGGCTTGCTGACTTCCTGACTAATCGAACATTTCAGGTTTTCTCGCCGACAGCATGTTCCGAGATTCATAATTCCCCTTATGGGGTTCCCCAAGGCTCTATCCTCAGCCCATTACTATTTAACATTTATGTTAGACCTATGGCGAGGATTGCTGAGGAAGCAGGGTTGTCCCTTTTTTCATACGCCGATGACACCCAGATTGTGTTCTCCCTCTCTGCGGATGGAGCTCGCAATCCTTCCTTACTTCAGGCCGGCTTGAGGAATATTGCAGGTTGGATGCATACCAACCTGTTGAAACTTAACGGCGAGAAAACAGAAGTGCTGATTGTGGGCCGAAATAAAGACCTGTGGGGCCCCCAGCACTGGCCCACTGAAATGGGTCCTTTTCCCCAGCCTAAACATCAAGTTCAAAACCTGGGTGTCTTAATTGATGACCAACTGTCCATGAAGCAGCAAGCAGTGAGAGTAGCCTCGACTTGCTTCACAATCCTTAGATGGCTAAAAAAAATCTTTTGGATGTTGCCTTCCTCTACCCAACGTACGGTGGTCCAGGCTCTTATCACCTCAAGACTGGACTACAGCAACATCTTGTATCTGGGTGCCGCCAAGGAGGTGTTACGCAAGCTACAACTAGTGCAGAATGCTGCTGCGAGGCTGCTTTGTAAGATACCTAAAACTGCTCCCATTTCCAGTTCACTTTGGGATCTTCATTGGCTCAGGATTGGAAGCCGCATTAAGTTTAAGGCACTGAGTCTTATGTTCAAGATAAAATCTGGAAAGGCACCTCCTTACTTGAAGACTCTTGTTCATCCTTATGTGCCGTCTCGTGCTCTGCGCTCAGCCACCCAGGCCAAGTTTATTGTTCCTAGGACGAGACTAGTGCGCATGGGCGATCGTTCTTTCTCCCATCTGGCCCCTCCTTATGGAACTCCCTTCCGATCAATCTTTGAATTGAATATTCGTATGAGAACTTCCGAAGGGGCTTAAAAACTTGGTTATTCAACATGTAGATCCCTTCTGTCTGCGTTGGCTCCTTTCAGGCGGCGCCGGGAAACCCTAGGGTAGCTGTGTGCCTTATAAAATTAAAATAACAATAACAATAACAATGTAACCCTGACCTTCCGGACCGATTTATGGTAGGCCTTGACCGAATCCCTATACTGAGATTTCGCAGTGGGATCATAGGGCCGCCTCCAGACTCGCACTAGAACCTTATAATGTCCCTGTAACCTTTGTTTTTTTTAGTGGATTTCTAAGTTTTTTTAAATTCTATATCCTAACTATAATGTCCCTGTAATTTTTGTTATTTTTCAGTGAATTTCTGCATTTTCTATAAAAAAATTTCCTTACTATAACGTCCCTGTAATCGTTGGTTTTTAAAGATAATTTGTAAGGTTTTTTAACTTTATTTTCTAACTGTAAACACTAACCTTTGATTTTGAGTGTATGAGTGAGTGCATGAGTGTCTCAGTGTGTGTATGAGTGTCTGAGTAGGTTTGTAAGTGGATATGAGAGAGTATGAGTGGGACTGTAAGTTGGCATATAAGTGTCTCAGTGGGTCTGTGACTGGTTGTGGGAGTTTCTGAGAGGGTCTGTGAGTCAGTGCGTGAGTCTCTGAGTAGATCTGTGAGTGGGTGAGAGAGAATATGAACGGTTTTGTAAGTGGGTACATGAGTGTCTGACAGTGTCTGACTGGGTGTATGTGTCTGAGTTTGTCTGTGAAGTTGTGTATGAGTAAATGGGTCTGTGAGTGGCTGCGACAGTGTCTGAATTGTTCTGTGAATGGGGGCATGAGTGCCTGAGTGGGTTCCTCTACTTTTCTGATCATGTTTTGTAGGATTGAATTGCACGGAGTTATTGAAAAACTCAGCCAAATTCCGTGGAGTTCTGAGAGTGGGCAGAGTATTCCTCGGCCACCCCTAATGAAGTCCCCTTTGGCTACTGAGAGTCGTTGGGGGCCAAGGACCCCTATTGTTGCTACAAGTAAGTCCCCCAAAGTGGGATTGCTGAGACCTCATCAGCGGCCCGCCCCCTTTCTCAACCACTCTGCAAAATGCTCCTCCTGGTGCACTACTGGTTGGTGGATGAAGTCCCCTTGGCTGCTGAGGGTCGTTGGGGGCCAAGAACCCCTATTGTTGCCACAAGGTAGTCCTACACAGCGGGCTGCTAAGACCTCATCAGAGGCACCAACCCCTTTCTCAACCACTCTGCAAACAAGCCTGCTGGCGCACTACTGGTTGGGGGATGAACTCCCCTTGATTGCTGTGCTGAGGGTCTTTGGGGGCCAAGAACCCCTATTTTTGCCACAAGTAACTGATAGGATTGTTGAGACCTCCTCAGAGGCCCCGTCCCTTTCTCAACCACTCTGCCAAGGCACCTCCTGTTGTACTACTGGTTGGAGGATGAAGTCCCCTCAGCTTCTGAGTATCGTTGGGGGCCAAGAATCCCTATTGTTGCCACAAGTAAGTCCCCACAGCAGGATTGCTGAGACCTCGTTGGAGGCCCCACCCCTTTCTCAACCACTCTGCAAAGGAGCCTCCTGGTGCAGTACTGGTTGGGGGATGAAGTCCCCTTGGCTGCTGAGGGTCGTTGGGAGCCAAGACCCCTATTGTTGCTACAAGTAAGCCCCCCCCACAGCGGGATTGATTAGACCTCGTTAGAGGCCCAGCCCCCTTTTTCAGCCACTCTGCAAGGGGGCCTCCTGGTACACTACTGGTTTGGGGATAAAGTCCCCTTAGCTGCTGAGGGTCACTGGGGACCAGGAACCCCTATTGTTGCTACAAGTAAGTCCCCCACAGTGTAATTGCTGAGATCTCATCTGAGACCCTCAACCACTTTGCAAACATGCCTCATGTTGCACTACTGGTTGGAGAATGAACTCCCCTTGGATGCTGAGGGTTATTGAGGGCCAAGAACCCCTATTGTTGCAACAAGTAAGACCCCCACAGTGAGATTGCTGAGTCCTCGTCGGAGGTCCCGCCCCTTTCTCAACCACTCTGCTAAAAAGGAGCCTCCTGGAGTACTACT
Source organism: Calotriton arnoldi (assembly GCA_963921515.1). Classification (NCBI taxonomy): domain Eukaryota; kingdom Metazoa; phylum Chordata; class Amphibia; order Caudata; family Salamandridae; genus Calotriton; species Calotriton arnoldi. The sequence goes on along the minus strand of CAWUFW010009740.1, from coordinate 621,948 downwards.
GGTTGGGGGATGAAGTCTCCTTGGCTGCTGAGGGTCATTGGGGGCCAAGAAACCCTATTGCTGCCCCAAGCAAGTGCCCACAGCGGGTTTGCCGAGACCTCATCGGAGGCTCGACTCCTTTCTCAACCACTCTGCAAACGAGCCTCCTGGGGTACTTCTCGTTGGAGGATGAACTCCCCTTGGCTACTGAGAGTCGTTGGAGGCCAAGAACCCCTATTGTTGCCACAAGTAAGACACCCACAGTGAGATTGCTGAGACCTCATCAGAGGCCCGCCCCTTTCTCAACCACTCTGCAAAGGAGCCTCTGGAGCACTACTGGTTGTGGGATGAAGTCTAGGGGTGAGTGCACCACTAAACTCTGCTCCGCTGACAGTTGGCAGAGTTTTTGCCAAACTCCGCATTCCAAGCAGAGTGTGGAGTGGCACAACTCTGCTGGCAAAGCGAAGTTTACTGCCCACCCCCAGTTTTCTACCTTTTTTTGCTCACTTCTGACCTTTATTTTGCCTCTTTCTGCTCACTGCTGACCATTTTCTTCCTCTTTCTGCTAGTTTCTGACATTTATTTTGCCTTTTTCTGGTTGTTTCTGACCTTTATCTTGCCTTTTTCTGCTTGTTTCTGACCTTTATTTTGTCTCTTTCTGCTTGTTTCTGTCCTTTATTTTGCCTCTTTCTGCTCGTTTCTGACCTTTTTTTGTCTCTTTCTGCTTGTTTCTGTCCTTTATTTTGCCTCTTTCTGGTCATTTCTGACCTTTATTTTGCCTCTTTCTGCTCGTTTCTGATCTCTATTTTGCCTCTTTCTGCTCATTTCTGACCTTTATTCTGCCTCCTGCTGCCCATTTCTGACCTTTATTCTGCCTCTTTCTGCTCATATCTCACTTTTATTATGACTCTTTCTGCTAGTTGCTGACCCTTATTCTGCCTCTTTCTGATCGTTTCTCACCTTTATTTTACCTCTTTCTGCTCGTTTCTCACCTTTATTCTGCCTCTTTCTGCTCGTTCCTGACCTTTATTTTGCCTATTTCTGCTCATTTCTGACCTTTATTTAGCCTCTTTCTGCTCATTTATGACCTTTATTAGGCCTCTTTCTGCTCATGGCTGACCTTTATCATGCCTCTTTCTGCTTGCTGCTGACCTTTATTTTGCCTGTTTCTGCTCATTTCACACGTGCTGTATTCTGAATATTCGGTTTATCTAACACTGTCCAGTGGATGTCATCTACCATGTGTTTCTTCTCTAGGTAATGTGTACTAAATTACATTATGGCTTTGTGACATCGTATGTTGCTTCTATGTTCCATGATCCATATCTTTACTTTATGTGTTGTCATCTCTATGTATAGCAATCCACAGGGACATTTAATCAGGTAAATGTGTGAGACACCAAAAGGATTCTGGGAACAGAAATGGATATATAGGATCTGGACTAATGAGAGGGGTTTAAACGATGAAATTCCGTGGAATTCACTCAATGTATGGTGAGTGCCATAATCGTATGCACATGTCGGCTGACAGAGTTTGGATATGAGTGCCCCCATGCAACCAGATACTACAATAGTAACAACACCCAGACTTCATTGGGCTACTACATAAAAGTCAGTAACTGTACAAAGGGCCCATAATAATCAGAGAAGGTGTGAATATTACTTATACATTTAGGACAAAATTGTTACTTGGTTAGGACATTACCCAGGTTACATCTTTCCCTAGCTTGAACCAACACACACTTCTGGTTAAAATATTAACGTAAGCTCCATTGAGATGGACACAAAAGAACCTCTATAATTGATATAGTGCCATTAAAAAAACCTGATCTAGTGTTTTCTTTCAATTAAAATTCCAGTTGTAAATGAGCACAAGTTTGCACCATATATATAGTTGAATGTCGGCAAGCACGCTGCTGTAAATACTTAAGCCATGTCCTCTCAAGATGCTGGATAAAATGGGCCAGGACAGAAATGACATTGAGTGATAGCCCCGTAGCCGTCCCAATCACATGACCGCAATTGCAGACCACGTGATGGGATGTAACGCGTCAAGTAGGACCGCCGAGTTGAACAAATGGCACCTACATGGCGCAAGGAGGGAAGTACAGAGACGGCAGCCTTACCTTGACGAACTAAGGAGAGGGTGGGGAGTGGCCGACCTATCGGAGACTCTAGAGGATAAATACACGGCATCAACGCTTTAAATCCTAACTATAATAACATCCATACAGATGGGGGGTACTTTGTGGTCACTGGAAGACTACCTAAACAGATCAGCTACAATGCATGAATGAATCCGTAACTGACCGTGAGTATATATGGATGAATAACTGGACAAAGCTTATAATTATGTGTATTATTTCCTGATATAACCAGTCTTTGACTGCAGGGAGCCGCCATCGCTCCCACGCCTTTTCCAGCTTCAATTACCGTGAAACTTGGTAAGATTTACTAAATATTGATATATCGGATGTCCCACTCCCGTAACTATATCCACACTGATCTTGGGATGCTGATTGTTGTGGGTCTCTCTTTTAAGCGATGATGTCCTGTTTGGTGGACCCACGCACTCCTCTGTTATCTAGGTGATCTTTGTCGTCAGGTGAGTGGTGCAGGCGGGTTAATCCTTCTGAGTGTAAGGATATCTTTTTAGCAACATATGAATGAATTGTATTAAATAGAATAGTCAAAAGCAGCACTGTTACATACAGGTCAATAGAAGAACCTGTATTAGTGCTACCTGGGGGATATGTGAACCAGACCCCGGTGGTAACTAAAGTTGGACATGAATGAATGAGTGGCATGAGAGTAACTAGACAGAACCTATGCAAGCTATCTGGCTGTATAATACAGACAGCTAGTTCTCCCAGCTTGAATTTATGATTATAATGGCTACATTTTCATTTACAGGTATTACTGCATTGTGTTTAAAGACCTCCAGACCAGAGTGGGTCTATCCTCAAACTACAAATGTGAGTTTGGAAAGAAGGGGAATATATAGGGGATCTTAGGTCCTGTTGAAAGCCGTAAAGACCTGTGTTAGGACTACATCCAATCGGCTGGAACATGTTGAAAAATATGCAGTTAGGAGGTGTGCGGGGCTATTAAAAATCCCAATCACCCCCATCCTATTATTAGTTTTAATCCTGACTGGGAAATCCAAGAATAAAGTGTAAGGGCGGATATTCCTCAGACTGTTTTAGGTCCCATTTTCTGCACTAATATTTCTAATTTTGATCCCCACAATTTTATGTTTGCATTGTCTTGCCCCTCCCTTTTGCTCCACTCTAGGCGTTGGTATGCACGGGGTGTTGTTTAGCAAGCCCTATGATGAACATGCCACAATTGGTGGGTGAGGGCAGTTTTAATACACAAAGCATGTGCCACCAAACATAACAGCACAAAACCGAACATACCTACTTTTCTTTTGTGTGTGGTGATATCTGTAGGGGAGGTTGTTGTAGGAGTTTATCCTCTTACCCCTTAGTAAACCCTAGTGGGTAACTCAGCTCTGCCAGCGGAGTTTCTGGAGTTTTGCCAACGCCACATTCTGTGGCAAACGCGGAGCTTAGGCAAAACTCCGACTCCATGATGGAGCGGAGTTAGCTGGCCCCTCCACCCTTCCAAAGTAATTATAATGTTTAAAAAAAGGCACTTAACTGCCATGGCTGCCTACTCCTTGCCATGGCGGATCTCCTTCCTCGTCCTCGCCATCCTTCTTCTTTGAAACACCTACGTTGTACATCTCATGAGTGCGCATGTGCCAGAATGATCGGTGAGGCCTTTCTTAATTGAATAGAACTATACAGATCTCTATACTTAAAGTTCAGATACGGTATTCTTCTGCTGAATGAGACCCAGAGCAGATGGCTAGAAAGTATTTGCTCCCCAAATTGTCCCTTCCGTCCAGGTAAATCTAAATCCTTGGATCACTTTTTGCTTTTTTGTATTAAATATACAGCTACCAGGAGAGTTTGGTTAGTCCCAATCTGCCATACGCTAACTTTGAGGCAACTAAAGGAGACTGTTGGAGCCTTAAAATGCAATACTACATCTTGGCTAGTGTTTGCTGTGTCAAGATATTTATTATATGCCTGGCGGATGAGAAGTAAAACTAGTTTATCTGTATTAGGGACATAAGTGGGCATTGGGATAAATATTTTAAAACATTGATTGTCCATCCGTATATAATGAAATTATTAATTTAGGGCCTGTTTTAAAAATAGGATTGCAAGCAATTTGCAATATAAATCACATTTATGCACGTTCACTTTACATGAATAGATTGCCTGCATCAGGTTGTTTTTCAACACAAAGACCAGCACTCACGGGAGAGGATAATCCTGTTTATTAGGACCCTCGTACACACAGACGCTATTCGGCAATGCAACTTTGTCAATGACGGCAGCCGCCATATTTTTCCTCTTTTAGGTTGGGTGGATTGAGAAGATAATATGCTGGAGAAGATATATTGATGACTTGTTTATCATCTGGCGAGGGACGGAAGAATCAGTGAAGGCGTATATACCATCCCTAACCAACAATATCAATCTCAGGTTTATAAGCGAAATTAGTTCCATGCAGGTTAATTTCTTTGACATCAATGTATTCATCAGTGATAATAAGATCTGTACAGCCCTATATAGGAAACCAAAAGCGGGCAATTCAATACAACATGCCTGCAGCATTCATCCCACTAAATTGATAAAAAGTATCCCATACGGTAAATTACAACGTTTAAAAAAAAACAGATCCAGGGAACTAGACTTCCAAATAGCGGCAGATGAAAGTATGAAAAGATTTGAAGTGAGAGGCTATCAAAGGGAAGTACCCAAGAGAGCTAAGAACAGAGTGACAAAAAAGAGAGAGCAGACCTCCTGAAGGTAGAGCTTAAAACAAAAGATCCAGCCACACGGAACAATTTCAGAATGATCACTAATTTATTCTAGTGCGGCCAGCAATGTAAAGAAAATTTTACAAGGCAATTGGCAGATTCTTAAATCCGACCAGGTCATAGGCAGAGACCTCCCAAATCATCCCTTCTTAACATTTAGGAAATCAAGATCCATCAGCGATGAGCTAGTAGAGAGTCACATACCCAAAAAGAAGCCACACACATCATTGAAACAACTGAAAGGATTCTTTTCATGTGGGAAGTGCAAAGCCTGTGCCCATAGCAATAAGGGGGCAGATTTACAACTTCTGGCGCATCCCTGCAAATCAGCAGGGATGCGCCAGAATAGATGCGACACGCAATTCTCTCCTTGCGCCACCACGGATGCGCCGCATTTACAATGCGGCGCACCGTGGCGCAAGGAAAGGCCGATGCGTGTCGCATCCTGTGGTGTAAGGGCGGCGCATTGCTGGAGTCGTGTCGCAAGCGCGACGCGGCTCCTGCAATGCACAGGGGCCGCCCATACCTAACGTGGTGCGTCACTCCTTACGCCTGCTTGAAGCAGGCGTAAGGATTTGTCGCAGCGGCGTCGGAAAAGTGACGCAGTGAAATCTTGTAGATTTCACTGCGTCACTTTTACGAGGCTTTCCTGCGATGGAACGCCCACCCTGCGAGAGAACGCCCACATGAAACCTGGACGCAAGTTTCATGTGGCGCAGGGCTTCACAACGTGACGCATCTCCCTAGATGCGTCACGTTGTAAATAATGCGCAACGTGGCGCATGGTTTGCGTCGCCGCTGCGTCACAAAAGTGACGCAACGGCGGCGCAAAAGTGGCGCAAGGGGCTTGTAAATCTGCCCCAAGGTATTTACTTATGTAGTTCCAGGTCTCCCAGAACCTAAAAAGATTTTAAAAATTAATGAATTGTAACATGACATATACAGTCTACTGCTTAATATGTCCATGCCAACTGAGATACATGGGAACTACCATTCATCCCAATTAGATACGTATTCTTGAGCATCAGAGGGCAATAAGCAATAAAGATATCTCCTACCCATTCGGGAGGCACTTTGAATCGCATCATCAGAGTAACAGAAATGTACTTACATTTTTCTGTCTGGACCAGGTGCCCCACGATGTTAGAGGGGGCGAAGAGAGTTGAAACTGTGGAGACTAGGATCTAGATATATAAGACATGCAAACGAAGACACCTACTCGATTGAATATTGGCAAGAAGCTGGGGGTACACTTGTAAATGAAAACAAAAAGTGGATAACATCCAATTGATGAATAACAGTAGGATGCCTGTTAGATATCAAGTTTGGTCACGGTAGCCGTCTGAGGTTAACATGGGAATTGTGAACATAGAATGGCAAGCCCATACAGGGCGAGATAAACAACAAGAGTAAGCCAATAAGCATGAGCATGTGTAACACACAAGATGTTGAGAACTGAACCCATCTGTGGGCAGAAATAAGGTGATTTATATTGCAAATTGCTTGCAATATCTACGTATCACATAATGAATTAGTGATGAATTGAATGAACAGTAGCGTTATCTTGATTGAGCTTAACATTTATGTCATGAATTTGTTTACATTCTTACCTGTTTAAAGATGGCACTCAATGTGAGGTTGAACAACATTGACGAAGTCAGTCACTGCTGTCAATGAATGTGTAATTGACATAAAAAGAGGAACAACATGGCGGCTGCCAACATCGATAAAGGTGCATTGCCGAAACGCATCTGGGTGTATGAGAGTCCTAATAAACAGGATTACCTGTAGGTTTCAGGGACATTATAGTTAGAAATTAGCATTTAAAAAACCTTAGAAATTCACTGAAAAAACCATAGGCTTCAGGGACGTTATAGTTAGAAATTATCATTTAAAAAACCTTTGAAATTCAATGAAAAAAACATACGTTACAGGGACGTTATAGTTAGAAATTAGCATTTAAAAAACCATAGAAATTCACTGAAAAAACCACAGGTTTCAGGGACGTTATAGTTTGTTGGACATTTTACTCGTACAAAACCAGAGAAATTCGGCCGTTATAGTTAGTTGAGCTAAGTATAATTTGCGCCCCCACAATGCACTGCTGATGACATCACATATTACATCACTCATGACATGGTCAGTGACATCACTGATGACATCACTGATGACATCTCAAATGACTTCACTGATGACATCATCCAGTGACTGTGTGTTTCTGTAAAGTTTAAATATGTTATATATATATATATATATATATATATATATATATATATATATATAGGCCAAGGTATATTGAAGAATGAGTGGGTGTATGACTGTCTGAATGGGTGATTTAGTAGGTGTGTGACTGACTGTATAAGTGAGTGATTAAACATGTCTTACTGAATGCATGGGTTAGTGACTAAACTGTGTGAATGTCTGTATCAGTTTGTCTGTTGGTATGTAAGCGGTTCCATGGGTTGGTGAGTAGCTACATGAGTGTCTATATGAGTTATTGATTGCTTGTCTGAGTATCTGTATGGGTGCCTGAGTATCTGTGTGGGGGGTGGGGTGTGTGTGACTCACTGCATGGATGTGTGAGTGGGTGATTCACTGGGTGTATGGGTTCAAGAGTGCATCTGTGAGGGGCTGTATGGGTGGGTGAGTGTGTGTATAGCTGTGTTTGTGAGTGAATGGATGTCTCAGTGGTACATGTGTGAGTAACTACATATGTGAAAGGCAGTATATGTGAGTGTTGGAGTATATAAATGACTATATGTGAGAGTGAGTGATTGTGAGAGTGGCTGTGTGGATGAGTGTGTGCTTGTGTCAGTGATTGTATAAGAGAGTAAGTATATGTTAGTATCTGTGTGAATAAGTGAGGTGGTGTGTGTATAACTCTATAGGTGAGTAAATGGGAGTATGATTGATTCTTTGCATGACTAACTAGCTGTGTAAGTAACTCTATGGGTGAGTGGCAGTGTGTGATTGTCTGTATAGGTGTATGAGTGCATATGATAGTGGCTGTATTGATGAGTGACTGCATGTATGAGTGACTGTATGGGTTAGTGAGTGGATGTGTGTGTAGACCTAGGAATCAATGAGTGGGTATGTAGTAACTGGAATTGGTGTGTCTATGGTTTCAAGAATGGCAGTCTGCATTTTAGAATGGGTGTACAAAGGTTATATTAGGCTGTGAGGAGGTGCATCAGAGGATCACGTGGATGATGTCATCAGTGATGTCACTGACCATGTCATGAGTGATGTAATATGTGATGTCATCAGCAGTGCATTGCGGGGGCGCAAGTTATACTTAGCTCAACTAACTATAACGGCCGAATTTCTCTGGTTTTGCACGAGTGAAATGTCCAACTAACTATAATGTCCCTGAAACCTGTGTTTTTTTTCAGTGAATGTCTATGCTTTTTTAAATGCTAATTTCTAACTATAACGTCCCTGAAACCTATGGTTTTTTTCAGTGTATTTCAAAGGTTTTTTAAATGCTAATTTCTAACTATAACGTCCCTGAAACCTATGTTTTTTTCAGTGAATTTCAAAGGTTTTTTAAATGCTAATTTCTAACTATAACGTCCCTGAAACCTATGGTTTTTTCAGTGAATTTCAAAGCTTTTTAAATGCTAATTTCTAACTATGCCTACAGAGGTAGGACATGTGCAGAAAGATGAAGAAAGGCGCAGAAAGAAGCAATAGAAGTCCAGAAAGACGAAGAAAAGTGCAGAAAGAAGCAAGAGATATGCAGAAAGAACCAACAGACGTGAAGAAAGAGGCCTTGTTGCAAAGTCATCCTGTGCCCCCAACTTTTTCTGACTGGTACTGGTAGTAACTGACTCTGACTAACGAGGCCTGGAGCCAGAGCTATGCTGAAAGACACTTAGAATACAGTAAAAACACCTACATACACTAGGGTACACTATGGGTTGGGGTACCCCTGTGATTGGCATGACCTCCCCTGTAAGGCCCTAGTACATAATAGGGCAGGGGGATTAAAACTACCTCTAACTCAGAGGTGCAGAAAGAGGCAAGAGAAGTGCAAAAAGAAGCAAGAGAGGTGCCGAAAGAGGCAAGAGAGGTGCAGAAAGAAGCAAGTGAAGTGCAGAAAGAGGTAGGAGAGGTGCACAAGGAGGCAAGAGAGGTACAGAATGAGGCAGGAGGGGTGCAGAAAGAAGAAAGAGAAGAGCAGAAAGATGCAAGAGAATTGCTGAAAGAAGCAACAGAGGTGTCGAAAGAAGCAAGAGAAGTGCAGAAAGAGGGAAGTGAGGTGCAGAAAGAAGCAAGAGCAGTGCAGAAAGAACAAACAGAGGTGCAAAAAGAAGCAAGAGGGGTGCAGAAAAAGGTAGGAGAGGTGCACAAAGAGGCAAGAGAGGTACAGAAAGAGGCAGAAGGGGTGCAGAAAGAAGGAAGAGAAGTGCAGAAAGAAGCAACAGAGGTGCTGAAAGGGGCAAGAGAGGTGCAGAAAGAGCAAGAGAAGTGCAGAAAGAACCAACAGAGGTATAGAAAGAGGCAAGAGAGGTGTAGAAACAGGCAGGAAAGGTGCAGAAAGAGGGAACAGGGGTGCAGAAAGAGGCAAGAGAAGTGCAGAAAGAGAAAAGAGGGGTGCAGAAAGAGGCAAGAGGTGTGCAGAAAGAGGTAGGAGAGGTGCACAAAGAGGCAAGAGAGGTACAGAAAGAGGCAAGAGGGGTGCAGAAAGAAGGAAGAGAAGTGCAGAAAGAGGCAAGGGAATTGCTGAAAGAAACAACAGAGGTGTAGAAAGAAGCAAGAGAAGTGCAGAAAGAGGCAAGTGAGGTGTAGAAAAAAGCAAGAGCAGCGTAGAAAGAACCAACAGAGGTGCTGAAAGAAGCGCGAAGGGTGCAGAAAGAGCACGAGAAGTGCAGAAAGAGGCAACAGAGGTACAGAAAGAGGCAAGAGAGGTGCAGAAACAGGCAGGAAAGGTGTAGAAACAGGGAACAGAGGTGCAGAAAGAGGGAAGTGAGGTGCAGAAAGAAGCAAGAGCAGTGCAGAAAGAACCAACAGAGGTGCAAAAAGAGGCAAGAGGGTGCAGAAATAGGTAGGAGGGATGCACAAAGAGGCAAGAGAGGTACAGAAAGAGGCAGGAGGGGTACAGAAAAAGGAAGAGAAGTGTAGAAAGAGGCAAGAAAATTACTGAAAGAAGCAACAGAGGTGTAGAAAGAAGTAAGAAAGGTGCAGAAAGAGGCAAGTGAGGTGCAGAAAAAAGCAAGAGCAGTGCAGAAAGAACCAACAGACGTGCTGAAAGAGGCGCGAAAGGTGCAGAAAGAGCAAGAAAAGTGCAGAAAGAGGCAAGATAGGTACAGAAACAGGCAGGAAAGGTGCAGAAACAGGGAACAGGGGTGCAGAAAGAGGCAAGAATTATGCAGAAAAAAGCAACAGAGGTGCTGAGAGAGGCAAGTGAGGTGCAGAAAGAGGCAAGTGAGGTGCAGAAAGAGGCAAGAGATCTGCAGAAAAAAGCAACAGAGGTGCTGAAAGAGGCAAGTGAGGTGGAGAAAGAAGCAAGAGAGGTGCAGAAAGGCAATAGAAGTGCAGAAAGAAGCAACAGAGGTGCAGAAAGAGGCAAGAGGGTGCAGAAAGAGGAGAGAGAAGTGCAGAAAGAAGAAACAGAGGTGCTCAAAGAGGCAAGAGGGATGCAGAAAGAGGCAAGAGCAGTGCAGAAAGAACCAAGAGAAATGCAGAAAGAAGCAACAGGGGTGCAGAAGGAGGCACAAGGTGTGCAGAAAGAAGGAAGAAAAGTACAGAAAGAAACAACAGAGGTGCTGAAAGAGGCGCGAAGGGTACAAAAAGAGGCAAGAGAAGTACAGAAAGAAGCAACAGAGGTACAGAACGAAGCAAGAGTGGTGCAGAAAGAGGGAAGAGAGGTGTAGAAAGAGGCAAGAGAGTTGCAGAAAGAGGGAAGAGGGGTGCAGAAAGAGGCAGGAGGGGTGCAGCAAAAAGCAACAGATGTGCCGAAAGAGGCAAGAGAGGTGCAGAAAGAAGCAAGTGAAGTGCAGAAAGAGGCAACAGGGGTGCAGAAAGATACAAGAGAGGTGCAGAAACAAGCAAGAGAAGTGCAGAAAGAGGCAAGAGAATTGCTGAAAGAAGCAACATAGGTTTAGAAAGAAGCGAGAAGGGCAGAAAGAGGCAAGTGAGGTGCAGAAAGAAGCAAGAGCAGTGCAGAAAGAACCAACAGAGGTGCATAAAGAGGCAAGAGGGGTACAGAAAAAAGGTAGGAGGGATGCACAAAGAGGCAAGAGGGGTGCAGAAAGAAGGAAGAGAAGTGCAGAAAGAAGCAAGAGAATTGCTGAAAAAAGCAACAGAGGTGTAGATAGAAGCAAGAGAAGTGCAGAAAGAGGCAAGTGAGGTGCAGAAAAAAGCAAGAGCAGTGCAGAAAGAACCAACAGAGGTGCTGAAAGAAGCGCGAAGGGTGCAGAAAGAGCAAAAGAAGTGCAGAAATAGGCAAGAGAGGTACAGAAAGAGGCAAGAGAGGTGCATAAACAGGCAGGACAGGTACAGAAACAGGGAACAGGGGTGCAGAAAGAGGGAAGTGAGGTGCAGAAAGAAGCAAGAGCAGTGCAGAATTAACCAGCAGAGGTGCAAAAAGAGGCAAGAGGGGTGCAGAAAAAGGTAGGAGGGGTGCACAAAGAAGCAAGAGAGGTACAGAAAGAGGCAGGAGGGGTGCAGAAAGAAGTAAGAGAAGTGCAGATAGAGGCAAGAAAATTGCTGAAAGAAGCAACAGAGGTGTAGAAAGAAGTAAGAGAAGTGCAGAAAGAGGCAAGTGAGGTGTAGAAAAAAGCAAGGGTAGTACAGAACGAACCAACAGAGGTGCTGAAAGAGGCGGGAAGGGTGCAGAAAAACAAGAAAAGTGCAGAAAGAGGCAACAGAGGTACAGAAAGAGACAAGATAGGTGCAGAAACAGGCAGGAAAGGTACAGAAACAGGGAACAGGGGTGCAGAAAGAGGCAAGCGATGTGCAGAAAGAGAAAACAGGGGTGCAGACAGAGGCAAGAGTTCTGCAGAAAAAAGCAACAGAGGTGCTGAAAGAGGCAAGTGGGGTGCAGAAAGAGTCAAGAGATTTGCAGAAAAAAGCAACAGAGGTGCTGAAAGAGGCAAGTGAGGTGCAGATAGAAGCAAGAGAGGTGCAGAAAGAGGCGATAGAAGTGCAGAAAGAAGCAACAGAGGTGCAGAAAGAGGCAAGATGGTGCATAAAGAGGAGAGAGAAGTGCAGAAAGAAGCAAAAGAGGTGCTCAAAGAGGCAAGAGGGATGCAGAAATAGGCAAGAGCAGTGCAGAAAGAACCAAGAGAAGTGCAGAAAGAAGCAACAGGGGTGCCGAAGGAGGCACAAGGGGTGCAGAAAGAAGGAATAGAAGTACAGAAAGAAGCAACAGAGGTGCTGAAAGAGGCACGAAGGGTGCAAAAAGAGGCAAGAGAAGTGCAGAAAGAAGCAACAGAGGTACAGAACGAAGCAAGAGTGGTGCAGAAAAAAGCAAGAGAGGTGCCGAAAGAGGCAAGAGAGGTGCAGAAAGAAGCAAGTGAAGTGCAGAAAGAGGCAACAGAGGAGCAGAAAGACGCAAGAGAGGTGCAGTAACAAGCAAGAGAAGTGCAGAAAGAGGCAAGAGAACTGCTGAAAGAAGCAACAGAGGTTTAGAAAGAAGCAAGAGACATGCAGAAAGAGGCAAGTGAGGTGCAGAAAGAAGCAAGAGCAGTGCAGAAAGAACCAACAGAGGTGCAAAAAGAGGCAAGAGGGGTGCAGAAAGAGGTAGGAGAGGTGCACAAAGAGGCAAGAGAGTTGAACAAAGAGGGAAGACAGGTGCAGAAAGAGGCAAGAGGGGTGCAGAAACAGGCAAGAGAAGTGCATAAAGAGGCAAGAGAAATTCTGAAAGATGCAACAGAGGTGTAGAAAGAAGCAAGAAAAGTGCAGAAAGACACAAGTGAGATGCAGAAACAGGCAAGAAAGGTACAGAAAGAGGGAAGACGAGTGCAGAAAGAGACAACAGGGTTGCAGAAAGAAGCAAGACAGATACAGAAAGAAGCATGGAAAGTGCAGAATGAAGCAACAGGGGTGCAGAAAGAGGCAAGAGAAGTGCAGAAAGAAGCAACAGAGGCGCAGAAGGGGGCAAGAGAACTGCAGAAAGAGGCAATATAGTTGCAGAAACAGGCAAAAGAGGTACATAAAGAGACAACAATGGTGCAGAAAGAAGCAAGACAGGTGTAGAAAGAAGCATGGAAAGTGCAGAATGAAGCAACAGGGGTGCAGAAAGAGGCAAGAGAAGTTCAGAAATAGCTCTAACTCTCGCAAATGCGAAACCTATTACTTTGCAAACACTTCTTTAACTAGTAGTCCCGTTTGCTGGGTGGTGGAGAAAGGGTGCTGGGCCTCCGACCAGCGCTCAGGAATCCCGCTGCGTAGGACTTACAGAAGGTACCAGGAGGGCTTCTTGGCCCCCAAAGTCTCTGAGGAGTAAATTGGACTTCATCCCCCACCCCGTAGTCTGCCGGGAGGAGCGTTTGCAGAGTGGTGGAGAAAGGGGGGCATGGCCTCCGAAGACGTCTTAGCAATCCCACTGTGTGGGACTTACTGGAGGTAACAAGAGGGGTAGTTGGCCTCCAAGGACATCATTGGGGGCCAACTACCCCTCCTATTACCTCCAGTAAGTCCCACACAGCAGGATTGCTAAGTTCTCATAGCAGGCCACACGCCCTTTGCCCACCACTCTGCAAACACGCTCCCTGACGCGCTCTTGGATGGGGATTGAAGTCCCCTTCGCTGCTGGGGGTCCTTTAGGGGCCAACTAGCCTTCCTCTTACCTCCAGTAAGCCCCACAAAGTGGGATTGCTGAGAGGTGGACACAGGCCACGCCCCCTTCCTTCACCACTCTGCAAACATGCCTCCTTGCGTGCTCTTGGTTGGGGGATGAAGTCCCCTTTCCTCCTGAGGGTCCCTGGGGGCCAACTAGCCCTCCTGTTACCTCCAGTAAGCCCCATACAGCTAGATTGCTAAGAGTGCTCAAAGGCCACGCCCCCTTTTTACACGACTCTGCAAACGCGACTCGTGGCGCACTGCTGCTCGGGGGATGAAGTCCACGTGTGTCCTGAGGTCCTCAGGACAAAAGATGACCTCATCGCCCCACCAGCAGTGCGCCAAGAGGTGCGTTTGCAGAGTGGTGTAAAAGGGGCGTGGCCTCGGACCACCTCTCTGCAATCCAGCTGTGTGGAGCTTACTGGAGGTACCTGGTGGACTAATTGGCCTCCAGGGACCCTCAGTATTCAAGGGGACTTAATTCCCCAACTTAGAACGCGCCAGGGGGCGTGTTTGCAGAGTGGTGCAGTGAGGGGGCGGGGCCTCCGGCGAGATGCCAGCTTTTTTTTAAATATATTTTTAGAAGGGGGCTGTGTGGCCCCCCTTCTTTTAGTATTTTTGGGGCCCTGGGGACCCCATCCCCCAGGGCCTGACCCTTTTCAAAGCATTTTTTATATATATTTATAGGGAAGGGGGGCTGCGTGGCCCCCCTTCCCTGGGCCACTTTTGGCCCCGGGGACCCCATCCCCCAGGGCATGGCCTCTTATTTAAAAAAATATTTATAGGGAAGGGGGCCCACGTGGCCCCCCTTCCCTGGGCCACTATTGGCCCCGGGGACCCAATCCCCCAGGGCTTGGCCATTTTATATATAAATTTAAGGAGGGGGGCCACGCGGCCCCCTCCCCAGGCCGATTTCGGCCCCGGGGACCCCATCCCCCGGGGCCAGCCCTCAGCGTTGGGGACTGTGGGGGGAGCCCCAATGCCCCCACAGTCCCAACCGGCTCCCCGCCTCCTGCGGGAGCCAGCATTGCTTTTGGGCAAGGGGAGCTGCTAACATGCAGCTCCCCTTGCCCAAAAGCAATTCTGCTTTGCTTCATGGAAGCAAAGCAGTGTTTGCTATGGCAGGGCAGGAGCCGTGCTCCCGCCCTGCCATAGCAAACAGCAATGTCCCGGTGGTGGGCACCCCGGGACATTGCAGGAGCTGGCCCTGGGGGGGGCAGTCCCCAGGGCTATCAAGGGCTCCAGGAGGGGGGCCGCGAGGCCCCCCGCAAATAATTTACGAAAGCCCCAGGGAGGTTGCGGTGCCAGGGGCTTGGGGGGGTCCGTGAGCCCCCCACCCACAAAATAAAGCCCCGGGGAGGTGGCGTCCCCAGGGCTGCGGGGGGGCCGCGTGCCCCATGCGCATAATTAAATAAAGTCCCGGAAAGGTGGTGGTCCCCAGGGCTGTGGGGGGGCCGCGTGCCCCCACATATAATTAGCATAGGCCGGGGAGGTGGCGGTCCCCAGGGCTGCAGAGGCAACCGCGGGCCCCCGCTATATAATTTTGGCATTGCCCCCAGGACCTGGCCCACCCGGGGGCTCATTAAAACGAAGCGCGGAAGCCCATGCTTCGTTTTTAAAATTTTCTCTGCAGGATTCGCGCATCCAGCGCGAATTCTGCCGATTTTTTTTCTTTTTTAAATGCTTTTTTGGTCCTGTGGGTCCCTGTGGGACCTCCTGAGCAGGCCTAAGGGGTCAGGGTGTTTCTACCCTGCCCCCTTTTCTTCATTTTTCACTATTTTTTTCCTTTTTCTTGTGACTCGGTTACCGAGTCACAAGATGGCTGCCAACACACTCTGGTTTGGAGTGTTGGCAGCCAATAAGAATGAAGCTCGTGCTCGGGAGGATTCGCGACTCCTCCTCGGTGCTCAGATATCAATATTTTTATTTTTTAAATTTCTCAGGAACTACTGAACGGATTTACATCATTTAAAAAAAAGGTCGCTTTCTGAACCAAGAGCTACCTTTTTGCCAAATTTGGTGTAATTCCGTTCAGCAGTTCGGGCTGTAGCCTGTTCCAAAATTTCCTATGGAAATTAACATGGAGAAAACGCATTTTGGAACCCCCCATTTTTCTCAGCCCCTGCTTGACAAATCACCCCAAAACTTTCCAGACAGGAGCTGACTTGAGCTGGTCATTAGTTTGGAAATTTCGCGAAGATTCGTCAAACGGCGCGAAAGACATTGGAAAATTGGAAAATCAAAAAACGCTTTTCCTATGGATAATAGGTCCTAACTATAACTACCTACTGGCGACCGCAAGTAGGTAATATATATATATATATATATATATTTTTTTTATCATTAAATGTTCTTATGTAATAAGATGTATGATCTGAGTTTTACCTTGTATCTTAGAGTTTTTATCTCCTCTTATTGATGTTATTGTTTTTTATGATTGTATTTTTAATGTACTTTTATGGTTTTGTATCAAAACCAAATTTAGGACCTTGATGTTAAATGATTGAACCAAATAATAATATGCCAAAGGAGTCATGTAAATATTGAAGAGTGTGGGACTTAGGGAGGAGCTTTGCGACATGCCCCACTTCAATTTGATTTTGCAGCTGACAGGTCCAACAGCACCAGAACCACATTAAGGCCAAAGTCCAGACTGGTTTTAATGTGCATGTGAATTCTCTTTTTTTAGGTGGATTACATAAGGTATGGCGACAGCTGTGTTCTCAATCCAAACCTAAAAACCTGCTCCAAATTCTTCAGCTGTTTTTCATCCATCTCCATACAGTTCTGCCAGCCTCACTGCACAGATCTGGAAAACTCTTTGCAGTCTCTACAAATACACAGCACCTTGTACCAAATAAACGACCAATAACAAGACCTCTGCATCAAAATAACTTGCCCGCTGCCACCACACCCAAACTAAATTCCTGAATCTCACATTTCAGGACTTTTAGCTTTTTACCCCTTTATAAGAAAGTTCATGCAAGGAAATGTATACATATGAAAAAATTATTTTAATGTCAGTTTGCTAGCATATGTGCATAAACACAGTACAATGATGACTTAAACAATATTCCTAAGTACCATTAACTTTTGCTTAAGATACCTGCACGTGCCATAAATTATTCTTTTCAGCCAAATTTCTTTTCCACTCACCGGTTACTAGGGGCAGCTGACACCGACGGGCTGGTGCCTGATTAGAAGAAAACGCGGGTGCCTGACCTTAAGATGGCAGCTCCTCGGGCTCAGTCAACCATAATGTGATGACCTCAATAAAGAAGAGGTGTGACCACAACGGTACAGCTTAAGCGTCTGCCACTTCTTGCCTACTCTGCAGTTTGGAAGAAAAAGGCTCCCCCCGCCAACGCATCAAAAGCTACAAAAAGACTAGAAGATAACTTGGGTGCCTGACCCTAAGATGGCGGCTCCCCGGGCTCAGTCAACCATAATGCGATGACCTCAATAACGAAGAGGTGAGACCACAACGTTGCAGAGTAAGCGACTGCCACTTCTTGCCTACTCTGCAGTTTGGAAGGAAAAGGCTCCGACCTCCAACGTATCAAAAGCTACAAAAAAAAAAGATTAGAAGAAAACTTAGGTGCCTGACCCTAAGATGGCGGCTCCTCGGTTCCAGTCAATACCGATGTGATGTCCTCAATAACGACGAGGTGCTGCACCCAAGTCGCAGAGGCTTCGCCGCGGAGTGACTGAGAGGCGGGGGCGAGGGTCCAATCACCGGTTCCTAGGGACAGCTGCCACCGACACGCTGGCCCCGGTAGTGGGAGGCACAGGACTTGGGTGCCTGACCCTAAGATGGCGACTCCTTGGTTTCAGTCAATACCGATGTGATGACCTCATTAACGATGAGGTGCGGCTACAACCTTGCAGAGGAAGCGCCTGCCACCCAAAGCACCATATCATACCTTTTCTGCGGATTTTAAGGAAAAAGGCTTCTACCTCTAAAGTAACAAAAGCTGCAAAAAAGATGAAGAAATGTTCGTATGCAGTGGAAGGAAACTTGGGTGCCTGAACCTAAGATAGCGGCACACCGGGACACGAATGGAGGGAGGCAGATGGCCCGATCTTCACTGCCTCATTTCATTCTACGTCACTAAACCACCAAGAGCGAAACTAGTCCCTGGCCCCTGATACTAGTCCCTGTCACTTACTAGTTCCACCTCTCCAAGTCCAATAGACTGAGGAGAGCTCTGGAGGGTAATTCACCCATATAACTGAAACAAAATGATACCGACCAATTTAACCTCCCTCCGCGCCTCTGCACCGCAGTGCCTGAAACCCCATGGCCCTAACTCTTTCTCCATCATCTTCCCCCCCAATCTCTCACTCAAAGTGAAAAGAAATTTCAAACACAGGCTGATAAGACAACACCCGGAAACACTATTCGCCGGCAAAAAAAAGATTAGAAAAAAACTTGGGTGCCTGACCCTAAGATGGCGGCTCCTCGGTTCCAGTCAATACCGATGTGATGTCCTCAATAACGATGCAGTGCTGCACCCAAGTCGCAGAGGCTTCGTCGGGGAGTGACTGAGAGGCGGGGGTGAGGGTCCAATCACCGGTGCTCCTCCAAAGGCCAGCAGAAAATGGATCTCATCTTCCACGCCCAGAGCCCTACGAATTGGAATACCATTCTTAGAACCCACCTTCAAATAACCAAAACAACTAGCACCCCTCTCAGCTGCAAACTGACATTCTCAATCCCAAACCGCCCTATGGGCACTGGCAACACCTTTGCGACCATCTACAGCAATGGTACAGTCCTGATCCAAGCTAACAACGACAACCTTGACTCCTTTGACTCCCTGTTCCCCACGCTACGCAATGCCTTCACTCACTTACTCCATTCCCACTCCAACAACTCCATATCCCCCAACCGACCGACCCCCCTGGAGAATTCTCAAAACAACCCCAAGACACACTCCACCAACGTATCCTCCTCCTCCGACACCCTCTTCTCCTCCTCCTCCACTTCCCCTGACTCGCACAATACACACCTCTCATCCATAACAAACCCAATATACGTCTCTGCTGAGACGCTACAATCCCTCATTGACTTCCACCGCTCCCCCCCTCGACACAAAACTATTACCTTCAAGCAACGAGCGAAACCGACCCGCAATCAACAGCGCCAATCTCTCTCTTTCCACCGGCACACCAGAAGCAGCCGCCTGATTCACGACGTGTCTCTTCACACCACTGGTCCACGGCTATCGTCAGGGACAACATAGGCAACATTAACACTGTGAGCAACACTACCACTGACAAGCTCTCTCCTTCCCCGGACTGCCCCACTCAGGACATCCTGAACCTAAACTCCCCTACCCCTTCCTCTATGAATATGACTCAGAGACTTGATCTGTTGGAAAACCAGCTAGAGATCGTAATACAGGGAATCAACAAAATCTTAGCGAACCTAAATGCACCTCTGGAGTCTACCCAACGCCCACACCCCTCACCCATAGCTACCAACAATAATCTCACAAGTCCTCCCAAGGTCCAACTGCACAGCTGGAACACGACCCCTTTCTTGAACCAGCCGCTAAGACCCAAAAGAACAAGCGCAGCAATGTCCATGAGAGAGGCGTTTGATCTTGCCAAATCATATGACTCAACTTCAGATGTCAACCCCAGCTCCGAGATCCAGGTTATCACTGGATTTGGAAGAGACCGCATCGCACCGAAAACGTCGAGGCCTCCAGCCCTCCTCACTAATATCCCCTTGGCTCCCCTAACAAAGAAAAGTAACAATAAGGGGTCGACCTACTGCATGCTCATAAACTGTAGATCTGCTACCAAACACACAACATAACTGGCAGAAACCATCCTCACCCATGACATAGACATCACATTCATCACAGAAACCTGGTTGAATGAATCCTCTTTCCCTATCATGGACATGCTGGTGCCCCCGGGGTTCTCAATCATCAACAAAGACAGAAAGAACCATCGAGGCGGGGGGATTTCAATCATCCATAAGAGCAACATCTCCGTAACGGAAACAGATTCCTTCAAATATAACTCATTCGAATATCTAACATCCACCATTAAGACGACCAACAACAAAACGCTATACTGCCATCTTCTTTTCCATCCACCAGGAAACACCCCCTCATTTGGAGAACACCTCTCCGACCTGATAACACACTGCTCACTCTTGGACTCTAAGAACATAATACTAGGTGACCTCAACCTTCATTGGAATGATGAGAATAACTCTCTGATCCAATCCATGAATGAACTTCTACGCAAAAACAATCTTATCCAACACTGCACAGAGAAAACACATAACAGAGGCTCAATCCTGGACGCCATCATAGCTCACGAAGATACAGTCACTATTGACCACATCCTCCCTGTTGACTGGTCAGACCACCACATCATTGAATTTCACATCAACAAAAAGATCCAGGGCCTAACTCGTACACAGGAATACCCCCACTGGGTGAGAAATCTAAGCCAGATTCCCCTTGCCGACCTGGAAGAAAAGATAAGTTCAATCCTTCCCACCACCACTTGAGACCTATCTACAACTGAACTTACTTCACACTACAATGCAACTATGACCTACATACTTGACCAAATAGCCCCCTTGAAACAAAAAAGAGTCAGGAACATTCCATCAAGATCCTGGTTCAACTCAAACCTAAACTCGGAAAGAAGAAGACTAAGAGCTGCAGAAAGACTCTGGAGGAACAACCCGTCCACAACCCATCTTGACCAACTCAAAACTGAACGCAGGAAATATAAAAAGCACATCAAAAATGAAAAATCTTCCTTCTTCCGTTCTGCACTAGACAATGCCAAAAACCATCCCAAAGAACTCTTTAATCTCATTAGACAACAAACTACCAAGCCCCCTCAACCTCAGTGCAGGCTTCCAAAGACCTATGTGATAACTTTGCCAATTTCTTTAACGATAAAATAACCAAGATCGAGCTCTCCCTGGACGACCACCTCCGTCCACCCAGCGAAAGCCCGCCCCATGGCAAAGAAGAAAACAACCCACCCAGGCACCCCCCCCAACAACTGGAAATCGTTCAACCCCATCTCTGAAGCAGAAATCATCGAAATGATTACCAGATCCGATCCCTCGTCACACATTGCGGACCCTATCCCTGCCCAACTGGCTAAAAAGCTCAAACACACCCTAGCCACTGTTATAGGGATTCTGCACACACACAGAGCTATGCACAGGATAATAGGACCTCGGAATATAGTGGTGAGCCAAACATAAACCTTAGCACCTAACACCCCAACCCAACTAGCCTTAGCTTCCCATTAGCAACAATGTACCAATGATTAGACAACCCAGAACACAGTAGCTCTCTCTCTCAGGACTCGCAGTAGCAAGAACACCCTTTCGTCACTCACTCATACCTGTCCACAACCGGCGTAAGAAGAGACACAGTATAGGTTAAAATGTTTATTTCAACATACGTGCTCTAAGATACAGTACACGTGACAGTACTATCAGCATAATGCATAAGAATAATATAATCAGCATAGTTACAACTCCATAGAATACTAACGGGGAAAGCATTTCATAAAGCAGTGGATAGAGGGCTGAATGACCTTACCACCCTCCCCGTGCTAATAGCTTTTTATTATAACAATAGAAGACCTCTGGGCTTTGACAAGCGAACCCCATACCTCAGTCTCTAGATGCAAGCACTACATCAGCAGACAATCACAGCTCTTCTCCCTGGAAAGGTTTTCTTCAAGTCCCCCTCAAGAGGGAAAAACGCAATAATAAAAGCCCACCAATTTCCCCATGGCAGCTGTACATAGTGTTATGTCTAGGTGCGAGGGACTGGCCATATCAGCAAGAACCAGGGACGTGTTTTTCGACCTTGTAACTGTTGTTCAGACTGAGCCCAAAAGGAACAGGAGAAAAGGTGAGAAACAGAAAATGCAGACAGTTGTAAAATAACTTGGCAGGAGCAGAGGGCGACAGAACAACGGCTAAGAGGAACGTGCGCAAAAGTCATCATGGCAGCCAGGCCTATGCCAACGTATCCAGGCAGGCCAAGAGGCCACAAACCACAAGACACCCTCCCCTGGACAGTCCATCGGCCAAGACTAAGGACGAAGACAGAGTTCAAAACACCTGAGCAGAACAGAGGCGTCCACAGTGGAAGGAGTGGAACGCGGCAAGGTAGCAAAAAGACAGTCAGCGAGGCAGTCCACGGATAGTGAACGGCAAATCAATCCAAAAACGTGGAAGTGCAGAAATATGCTATACCGTCCAAGAGGACATCATTGGAATC
>CAWUFW010009739.1:600000-758214 GCA_963921515.1 Calotriton arnoldi | reverse complement strand
TGATGGCATGTGTTGGGTTTATCTGACTGACATACACATTTTGGGATGATTCTGTTCTAGTTGCTGTGTAATTGCTATGAGTGCATGGTTTGACTCTCCCCTTGACAGTGATGTGTGTGTGTTTTGTGGCAGTATATTGTGTACATTTGTTGTGTACTCACCAGGCTCTGGGATGTCCTCTAGTCCATATATGCTCACTGGCGGTAGGATGGCCCGCACCTTCTCCTCCCAGGGCCTGAGGTATATTGGCTTGGCAGGAGGGCCACTGCCGGTGTGTTGGCTGTTGATGTAATCTTGCTTCAGCAGTTTCCGTACCCTCCTGCGCACGTCATACCACCTGTTCTGGATGTCGCTCTTTGTGCGCCGACATGGTGATTGTGCGTTCACCCTGTTGATGATCCTCTCCCACATCTTGGTTTTCTGCGACATGGGGGTCTGTTGGACCAATGTGCCAAACAGCTGTGGCTCTACCCTGAGGATCTCGTCTACCAGGACTTCCAATTCACAATCTAGGAACTTGTGATTCTTCTTGGGGGCATGGTGATGGGTGGTGATGGTGGGTGATGTGTGTGTTGGTGTGCAGGTGAGGGTGTGTGGGTGTGTGTTGTGCTGGGTGTATGTGAGGTAGGTATTTGTTGGTGTGCTGCTGGTGTGTGGCTTGTGTGAGGGATGAGCTGTGGGTGTGTGGTTGCTTTCTCTTGGGTGCTGGCAGTGGAATGGCATTTGCAAAGGCTCATGGTAGTGATTTGTGTCCTTTATATAGGTGGAGTTGTGGGTGTGTCTTTGTTCTCTGTCCCCACCCCCCCAGTATTTATTGGCTTGGTAATTGCTTGTTTGGCCTTTTTTTGGTTGATTTTTCCTTTGTGCTGTTTGTGTATGTTGGAAACGTTCTTGTGACCGAGTCGGACCCTGCATTGGTCTCGTACGGTGTTTTCCGTTTCGTTCAC
Source organism: Calotriton arnoldi (assembly GCA_963921515.1). NCBI lineage: Eukaryota > Metazoa > Chordata > Amphibia > Caudata > Salamandridae > Calotriton > Calotriton arnoldi. Next base: position 757,267 of record CAWUFW010009739.1, on the reverse strand, counting down.
GCTGTGTTTGTGCAGTTTTGTATGCTGCGTACGCGTCGGTCGCGGTGTATTGTGTTGCTTCGGCTCGGTTTTGTATGCGTGTCGGTCGTACGGCTTGTCCTCCGTCCGACTCGGTCGTCTTTCGCGCCTTGCATCGTACTTTGCGGGTTGGAGTTGGCGGGTACGATTCGGTCGGATTTGTTCCGGGTGCGTGTCGGTCGGTTGGATTCGCGTGTTTTCCGGCCGGATTGCTATTTTCCGAGCGGCTCGGTCGGTCGGCTTGGTTTCCTGACGTGTCGGTCGGATTTATCGCGGCTTGCATCGTACTTGGCGTGTCGGGCGCCACTGGTACGTGTCGGTCGGTATTTTTTCCGGATCCGAGTCGGTCGGTGCTTTTTCCGGCCCGAATCGGAATCGACCCCTTAGTGTTGATATTCCGGAATGGGAGATAAATTGGCATTTCCATTTTGTGAGATTTCACAGCTGGGACATTCAGTCTGTGAAGCCTGTCCTGTTGTTCGTATTCCAGGGATTACAGAAGCTTGGCAGTTTTATCTGTTGCTTTTCACAGCTGGGACCTCCAATCTGTGAACCTTTCCCAGGCATTGGTGTTCCGGGCTGGGGGACAGGTTGGGGAGGGGTCTTGGCGGTTCTGCTTTTCAGCGGTTTTGCAGTTGTGCCCTTTAGGCCATGAATATTTCCCTGACGTTGGTGTTCTGGGATTAGGAAGAGTTTTCATAGCGGGCCGTTCAGTTTGTGAACTTTGCTCTATTTTGTTTATCCGGTTTCTGAGAGAACTAAGTGGTTCAGCCTTTGGCAGTTTTGGTGCCAAACCCTTCAGTCCGTGAAGCTTGCTTTGGTGTTTGTGGTCTTGGGTCAAGGAGGAGTTTAATGGTTCCACTTTTCAGCAGTTTTGCAGCCAGGCTCTTCAGTCTGTGAAACTTGCACTTGCCTTGGTGTTCTGAGGTGAATGAGAGCATAGCAGTACCACAGCCAATCTCTTCATTCGAGCTTGCTCTGGCATTGGTAATCCAGAGTAGGAAGGAGATTGACGGTTCCTCCTTTGGAGGTTGTGCAGCCAGGCACCATAGTCTGTGTAGCTTGCCCCGACAGTGGTATATTGGGCTGGTGGGGGGCTAGACGTCCACTTTTTGGCTGTTTTGCAGTCGCGCCCTTAAGTCTGTGAAACTAGCACTAACCTTGGTGTTCCCGGGTGGGTGGGAGCTTAGCAGTTCCACAGCCAGTCTCTTCAGTCCTTGAAGCTTGACCTGGCATTGGTGGTCTGGGGTAGGAGTGAGCTTGACGGTTTGAACATTGCAGGTTTTCAAGCCAGTCACTTCAGTTGGTGAATCTGACCCTGGTGTTGGTGTTGCGGTTTGGGGAGACCTTGGAAGTTTAGCCTTTAGCAATTTCTCAGCCAAGCCCTTTATTCTGTGAATTGTGCCTGGTGTTGGTTCCGGGGTGTGAGAAAGCTTGGTAGTTCTGCAGCTGGGCCCTGCTCTTCTATGAAGCTAGCCCTGGTGTTCTTGGGTAGGGTAGCTCTTAACTGTTCTGCCTTTGGCACTTTCTCAGCCTGGCCCTTAAGTTGGCGAACCTTGCCCTGGCATCAGTATTATGAGGTGGGATGTCCTTGGCGGAATGTCCTTTGGCAGTTTCACAGCCAGGCCCTTCAGTCTGTGAAGCTTTCCTTGGCAATGGTGTTCCGGGTGGATTTTGAGCTTGGCAGTTCCACCTTTTGGCAGTTTAGCAGCTGGTCCCTTCAGTCTTTGAACCTTGCCCTAGCGTTGATGTTCTGGAATGGGGAGAAATTGGCATTTCCTCCTTTGTGAGATTTTGCAGCTGAGACGTTCAGTCCGTGAAGTCTCCCCTGTTGTTAATATTCTGGGGAAAGGGGACACTTGGGAGATCCATCTGTGGTGTTTTTGCAGCTTTTATCTTCAATCTGTGTAGCGTTCCCTATCATTGGTGTTCCAGGGTGGGGTGGAGCTTGACGTTCTGCCTTTCAGCGTTTTTGCAGCCGGACCCTCCAGGCCATGAATCTTTCTCTGGTGTTTGTGTTCCAGGATTGGGGAGAGCTTTCAAAGCCGTGCCATTCAGTTTGTGAAGCTTGCACTGGTTTGGAGTTCCGGTTTGTGGAAAAACTTGATGGTTCTTCCTCAGCAGTTCCAAATGTTGAACCCTTCAGCTCATGAAGCTTGCCCTGGTGTTGGTGGTCTGGAGTGGAGGATGAGTTTTGCGGTTCTGCCTTTCAGCAGTTTCACATCCGGGCTCTTCAATCCATGAACTTGCCCGGGCTTTGGTTTTCCAGGGTGGGTGAGAGCTTGGCAATACCACAGTCTGTCTCTTCAGTGCTTGAAGCTTGCCCTGGCATTGGTTGTCCGGGGTAGGAAGGAGTTTGACAGTTACCCCTTTGGAGGCTTCACATCTGGGCACTTCAGTCTGTGTAGCTTGCCCTGCTATATTGGTTTGGTGGGGAGGTAGAAAGCTTCACTTTCTGGTGATTTTGTAGTCTGGCCCTTTAGATGTGCAGTTTGCCCTGGCGTTGGTCATCTGGGGTGGAGGAGAGACTGGCTGCCCTGGTGTTGTCATTTCAGGAAGGGGAGAGATTGACATTTCTGCCTTTTGATGGCTTTGTAGCTGGGCCCTTCAGTCTGTTAAACTTGCTGTAGCCTTGGTGTTCCTGGGTTGGGGAGAGCTTGGCAGTTCCACAGACGGTCTCTTCAGTCCTTGAAGCTTGCCCTAGCATTGGTGGTCTGTGGTAGGAGGGAGTTTGATGGTTTACGATTTGAAGGTTTCGCAGTTGGGTACTTCAGTCTGGGTAGCTTGCCTCGGAGGCGGTATACTGGTTTGGTGGGGAGATAGATGGTCGATGTTTTGCAGTTGGACCCTTCAGCCCATGCAGGTTGCCCTGGCATTGGTGAGGGAGAGACTGGTGGGTCCGCCTTTCAGTGGTTGCTCAGCCGAGCCCTTAAATCCTTGAAGCTTGCCCTGGTGTTGGTGTTCTAGGATGGGGAGAGATTGGTATTTCTGCATTTTTGGCAGTTTTGCAGCTGGCCACTTCAGTCCATGATGCTTTCCCTGGCATTGGTGTTGCAGGTTATGGGAGATATTGGCGGATCTTCCCTTTAGTGGTTTTGCAGCCGGGCCCGTCAGTTTATGCCACTTGCCCTTCATTGGTGTTCCAGGTTGGGGTAGAACTTGGCGGTTCCACCTTTAGCAGTTTTGCAGTTTGTGAATCTTGTCCTGGTGTTCCGGGGTGTGGGAGGGCTTGGCAGTTCCTCGTTTGGTAGTTTCCGAGCCGGGCCTTTCAGTCAGTCAAGCTTCTCTTGGCAGTGGTGTATCCGAGTGAGGAGGAGTGCTTGATGGTTCTGACTATGGCGATTTCACAGCCAGGCCCTTCAGTCCTAAAATTTGCCCTGTTTTTTGGGGTTCTGGGCCCTTCAGTGCATGAAGCGTATATAGGGGTGGGGCAAGTTTGGTGGTTCCACCTTTGGAGCTTGGCAGTTCCGCCTTTGTTGGTTTCAATTGCAAAAACAGCAATTGATGGACAGAATGCAGAACAATGTCGTACATTCACCCCAGTACAGAGATCTGGGCCTAAATCCATCATTTTTTTGCTCACCATGCCATTCCAGTTTGGACCCAGCCATATGCAAATCAGTCTTGACCCTGCGCCCAATGGGAACAGTCCAGCCCAAACTGCCAGGCCCTCCCTGGACTGGAAACAAGCATCCTAGGACCGGTTTCGGGCTTTCAGCCCTCATCAGCCAGGATAGCTTGACTCCAGTGGTATGGAGAGCACGGGACCCACGTCTGGGCATACCCGTCCCACTCGGGGTGACAAATGCTACTTTGTACTGGGGTGAATGTATGACATTGTTCTGCATTCTGTCCATCAATTGTTCTTTTGCATTTGTCACCCCGAGTGGGACAGAAATGAATGAACGGGGTAGGGGGCAAGGAAAGAAGTAAGAAGAAGTAAGCAGAGGCAGGCGGGTTTTTCAAAAAGGGGGAAGAGGGAGCGGTGAATCCTTCAACGCAATGCCATCTGCAGGGAAAGAACACATCAACCAATCAAGGTGAGACTCAAAAGCTTATAGGCAGGACAAACAAAGAAATATGGAAGAAAGCCATCAAATCGGGAGCAAGGAAGTGAAATAGCAAGGAGGCGACTTGAAGCCCACTTAAATGCACATATCATGTACTGGAAACAGCAGATCCGGTCCACAGACCGCTAAAGCTGTTTATAAGTGAGTTGTAAATACTAGGGTTATTGTTATCTGCTGAAAGAGTTAACTTTATTTTGTGGTTTTCCTGCTTTGTTTGAAAATGTTAGGCTTCCATTAACACGTGCAGAGGCGCAGGCCACTACTGGTAAGGAGTGAGATAATTTCTGGCTGGTTTGACGAAAGTTTGGATGCTTACAGTTTATTGTGAATATCCACTTATATTGACTCAGTTACAAATGTTATGTATTCTTTTAGCAAATGTTTTAACTCTGGCGCCTCATGTATTGATTTGCACAGCCCTAGTGCAATGCATGAATTGCCATAATATTGATGCTTAATGCCATTTTTATACCATCACTACTGCTGCAGGAAGCTTCAGTCTGTAAGATTGCTGTAATTTGTGTCCATCTATGCACTCATTCACACTTTCATCTAGCCTTCCATCCATCTTTGGACGCATTATTCAAATATTCATGTACACACATAGCTGTTCATCAGATCACTTCCCTCACTCATTCATTCATCCATCCACTCATCCTCCAATAATTGACACATTTTTCACCTTCACTCAGTCACGCACACAAAGGTGCCTGCCAGTCAGTGAAGAAGCACTTTGACTTTTAAATCGTTAGACTTAATGGCTTTGCCAATGCTTTTTCTTAAGTGGGTGTTTGACCAAACTTCTTTATCACACTTGCAGATGTCAATGTAGCTCTTCGAAAAATTGCCACCTTGCTAAGACCAGACAAAGACATTGTTCAGGATGGAGACCACATGATCATAAAAACCCTTAGCACCTTCCGAAACTATAACATGGATTTCCATGTGGGGAAGGAGTTTGAAGAGGATTTATCTGGAGTGGATGATCGCACATGCATGGTAAGTATTGTCACTTTGACTATAATATGCAAACATTATAGAGCAAGAAGAATTTTCTGAATATGATCTGAGGATGGAAGTATTTTTGTCACCCGAAAAGAAAAGGGAACAGCCTCTTATACTATAGATAGCAGGCCTGATTCACAAAGGTCAAACACTTTTGAGTAAGTTTACACTTTGGAGTAAGTTTACTGATTTTGGTATTCACAAACTCCAGAGTATAGCTTTACTACAAAAGTGTAACATGCATGCCTCCACCCCTTAGGTGAGGGAATGGAGTCTGGATAGTCGTTAATTACAGTCATAAAATTACGACATCTAACTTGCAACCACATTTTACGACTGACGGAGACTCCACGCTCATTGCGGAGCCTCTGCTCTCGGGGTGGAGAACTCCCCACATAAAAAGATAGGACCGGCAGAGGCGTAAACTCCACACGTATTTTGTGAATACCAATTTGTAGTACGTTGTGTTGCACTACAAAACGTACTACAAACTACAGTTAGAGAATCAAGCCAAATGAGTGACAATCTGCATGCAATTGCAGCTTTAGTAAGTGCTGGTAAACTTATTCTGTACCCCCCGACTGTACCCAATCCTAAAGAAATAAAAGCGATCATATAACCACCATATAGTGACTGTGCCTTCTAATGAAAGTAATGGCACCAATTGAAGTACACTGTGCAAAGGGAAAAAAGCAGCTTCATTTTTGGTGTAGTCAGGGCGGTACTGCAGTTGTATTTCATAGTGTATGTAACTGTTCATCATTGTTTAAATATGAGCTGTCCTCATTCTGTGTGAGATTTCCTCAACCAGTATGTATCATCCTCATCATGCTTTTACATACTGATCACCCCCAAGATGGTTATTTATGAGCTCTCCTTATCAGTATTGAACATGAACTCTCTTTGTAATGGTTGTATATAGGCTTTCCTGTTTTCAGGTTCTATTTTTGGTGAATTCTGGTGGGTTTTTTCAGTGATTTCAGTACCTTAAAAAAATAGTGATTACACATTTCCGCGCCATTAAAAACAACAAAAACATTGTTTTGCTTTTATTATTGTTTGCTTTCTACACTGGTAGTGCACTGTATATAGACAGAGTATGTACAGTGTATATGAGGTCCAAATAAAGTTTTACAAATCAAACTTATTGTACTACAACATACAATTCTTCTTCAGCGAGTCTTTGGTCATGCAAGATCACTCTTTCCTTCCCATGTAAACTTTTATCTGTGAAAAGGCCCTCTCAACATTGGCACTTGAGAAGGGCAAATCCATAACAGCCAGTACACAATTTGCTAACTCTGGCCACCTACATAGCTTTCCATGCCAATACTGATACACCTGAAGAATGTGATTCTCTGGGACAGTTTCTACAACATATGCATTGAACTGGGAGCATATGCCCTCAGCGTTATTGAAGAGGTCAAAAATGAAGCAGTACTTTTCAAGAATGCAGTAGAGTGTACTTTTTCACATCACTATCAATATCCAACTGAACTCACGTTCCTTGCCTTTGGCATCATCGCTAAGCAAAAAGTTTGTAAGCGGTCGCCACATGGATAAAAAAACATTCACAGCCTTTAGGACTGAGAACCATTGGCTATATGACAGAGTTGGGATGAGTCTTTCTTTGATGCCATACAAAGCACAAAATGAGAAATATTTGCATTTTAGTTCCCGCGCATAACGAAATTATGCACCAGAATGGACTACGAAGTCAATAGCATTCTTCATTAACTCTGAAGATTGTAAATAAGCTTTCAGCATACCATCTAGCAAGTGGCAAAGATCTCTTACAGGGAAGCACTTCAGCTCAGGTATCGATTTTGACAGGTCATCACACAACTTTTTCATATACATAGCTGAATCATTGCAACTACAAACAATATCACTACAATCTTTTTTGTATTTGGTAATAACGTTTTACAGCAGCGTTCCTGATGACAGTGTCCCATGTTTTCCAAAAGTCTGGTGTCATGTTTTCACCACTATCCCTGATGCTTGGTGACAGCACTCTTTTCACATATACCTGTCAGTGCACCTTGCATTGAATGTTTAAAGCCTGGGGTGTTTGGCAATTCACCTACTATCAATACTGACTCACTAGAAAAGGGGGCTGATGTATTAAAGGGTTTCACTCATTCTCTTTCTGTGGGTAAATGTGATGGTACATATTAAGAATATTCTTATGAACCCAGCCATTTTACCTATCCGTGAAAGAATCAAACATAGCCAAAATATAAAATATGATTTTGATATTTCCTGATTCTCTACCGTTTATGAAATAATCAAATATGACCTAAAACATGCTTCTAAACCCTGCAACTTTAGGCCAAAGACCACAAAACTGAAAAAAGCAAATGGGACCACCCTAAAAAACAAACCTCAAGCAGAATAATGTTAGCCCAGCCTTTCTTGCTTCTACATTGCATAACAAAATTACGTTGTATTGCCCCCATCAAGAAGAAATAAAAATGACTCTTTTCCACTCTCCTTTTCCTTTTTTTGAATGGCATTTAGTTTGCGGTTCTGCAGGTGTTGTCTCAGTGTTTATATGTTTACACTGGTGAGGGCTATTTTCCCTTTTGGTGGGGTTTTATCAGTTAATATAGCTTTTAACCTAAAACAGGATAGCCTAGTTGTATATAAAACTGCAATGACCCTCTCCCTTGTCATGTTTATCTGAGAGCTCTGATCATGGGTATATGGGCCTTCCTCATCCTGGTCACTTATGATACGTTTAATTGTGGTTACATCCGTTTCCTCCTCATTGCAGTTACATCTTAGCTTCCATCATCATCGTTGCACATCAGGCCTCCTCGCCATACTTATGAGCTGTCTCCTTGCCATGGTTAGTGTGGTCTCCTTTTAATGGGTCTTTGTGAAGTCCCCTATTCATGATCCTACGAGAGTCCTCATCAACATGGGTATCTATGATCCCTCCATGTCCAGGTTATGTCGCTCTACTTTTGCTTTGTCTTATACCTGAACTTTCTTCAGCATTGTTGATTGTGAGCCATGCTTGTGGCACAATTTAGCCAGGCGCACCCCCAGTTACATAAAAAGCATTACTTCAACCTATACCATTGGTTTGTTGTCTATTGCAGACATTTCCAAAGTGTGTACACAACTGACACATTGACTCGATGCATTGGAGATTTCATCCATTTGAAAGGCTCTGTTTAAACTTCCAAGCAATGTCTTGTACCTAATCTCCATGTTCAGAAGTACTCCATGAAATATGTGTACATTATGACTGACTAAAGCTAGTGGAAAGTTACTCCAAGTACAGGAACTGTTCAAACAATTCTGTTCTATTAGGCATGTAAAAACACTAAGATTGCACGTTTATTCTCTGAGCTTGGCTGGGTATTGTTTTTTATTATTGCATTCCCATTAACTTCTTACCGTGATGCAATGCTATGTGTGGAGAAAATTTAGGGTGACTATAAGAAAACATGCTTTTTGCACATGTCCCCCATTGTTTTTCCCCCATTTGGAATACTAGATGCTGGTTTTCAACTCTGAAAGTGCACTGAAGACTGCTAACCAGGCCCCAGTGCCCTCTCCCTAAATCTGATGCATGTGAATTGGCAACCCCAATTGGAAAGGACTTTAACCCCCTTATACTTCCCTGCTAAGTAGTAATGGTTGTATGTCGGAACCACGCATGTGTTAATCACGCCTGCCTTAATAACGCGGTCCAAACAACGAAAGCGTCTTTACAATGCATTCCGTTACCACGCAAGTCATTACAACGACTTTCGTAGGGAAAGCGCTGAAGTAGAAATAGTATAATGTACTATTCCAACTCCAGTCTGTGCAGCAGTAGGGAAAGTGTTGGACTTAAAGTCCAACATCAATCCAACAACGCTTTCCTTAAGGCAAGTAATTTTAATGACTTCTGTGTTAAAGGAATGCGTTGTAAAGATGCATTCGTGGATCAGACCGCGCTGCTAAGGCACAGCGGTAAAACCAGCTCCCCCGCGGCTCCTGTGTCGGCACCAAGGGCAGCTAGGACAACTCTTCAGCCGGGCCTCTCAAGCCAGGTAAAATCAAACTGACTGTCGTGGCGTGGTCCTGGGAACTGCATCACCTTAATCCCCAGTGGGTTCAACGCAACTCGACCTGCAAGTGACCGATTGTCACTAGTGCTTTTTACCATTGACTGCAATGCTAAGGTTTTGCAGTATTGATTTACACTTATTTATTTTTGCTTCTAAAATCTATAACTCTGTTTATACTTCTTTAATTGACTTTATTCTGGTGGCTAAATGTATATAAAAATCTGCTTCGTTTTTTATACATTGGTGTCGGATTTCTTTCGAGTCGTGTCAATTGCTTATTGTCCATATTGGTAGTCTGAAATGCTTAACAGGTGTTACTCTAGTAAAGCCTGACTGCACTTTGCCACTCTACCAGGACTGAGCTAAGGATTTATTATTGTGAATCCAAGGACCATCTTTGGGGTTTTGTGAGAGTATTACTTAGTGAAGCCTAACCAGCCTTACTACATAATACTCCACTTTCCTACAGTGCCTATTTGTGCCATTCGTAGAGTGACCAGGTCTTCAAAACAGCAACAGGCTAATAAACGTAGGGCTCACTTATGAATGCCATGTTAAATTCTGGCAGACCTCTGTTTGCACAGGTGTCTGAATTATTTAAATGCCAGAAAAGTCTGACAATTGGAATTTTCACGTGACAAATTTTAGCAGGCCAATCCTGCTGAATTTAAGCAGGTGAAAATAAGAGGACATGCTGGTTGTGTGTACTCGAGAATTTAGAATTCATGATTGTCTTCCTGACTAGATGCATTTCTTTATTTACTCTATAGTTTTGTAAAATGTGAACCAGGCCTAGTCTGACAATAGTGAAAACCATGGTCCCGAGTCACAACCTGCATTTTTAGTACATAAATTAGTCAGTCCTACTTACTACAGAGTGCAATTCACAAACCTACAGATGTTAATGCCCATTTTCCCTCTTTCCTTTCTTTTCTATCGGGAGATTCATACACATGTAAGTTTATTACTTATGCCCTTTTTTCGAGTTTGTTAGAGTAATAGGTACTATTTATCCCATCTGATAAATAAAGATACTCTGAGGTACGTTATTTATCTGGTGAGATCTCTCGGGACTAACATGTAGATTTTGGTGTTTAACTGACCAAAATCTACATGTTACGATAAATACTGTACACTTTCCCCTTGTTATATTCCAGCTGGTTTGACCGGCTGAAAGTTAACAAAGGGTGAGGTATTTAACGCACCTCGTAATTACCGGGTGCATTAAATAAAACCCAACTCAGAATTCTGACACCTGCGCAAACAGGAGTTTGCACAGGGGTCGGAAAACACAGACCCGCTCATAATCAGTGGTTTAGTCGTAAATGTGGGAGGGGTCAGAAGAGTGGCTGGAAAAAGGGGGCTACTTACTACTAAATGGGAGGGGTTTAGGGAGAAGTAAGGATAGGTTTAGGGAGGAACATGCACCCACCCACGAAAGAGTAAGCCCATTCCATTCACAAACGGCACTTCTAAAGGTACTACAGCAAAAAAGGTCCCAAACATTAGTAAATGTATTCCAGCTTATTGCCGGAGTAAGTCCAGTGCCGACATGGCGTACCACTGATACTGCAATACCCTTCCAGAGAAAATAATTGAGACACAGACTTAAAATATAATTCCATAGAAAATAATGTTTAAAAGTAAAATATTTAAAATAGTTATAAAAATCAATAATTTTCATTTAATGTTAAAATATCTCAAAATAAAAGTTTTATTTCAGCTTCTTTTAATATCCTTTTGCTTTAAAAATCAATGTAACATTTTTTATTGAAATATTTTAAAATTACTTTTAATTAATTTTACTTGTCACTTTTAATTGTTACTACTACATATTAAAATATATTATTTTACTTTGCTGGAGAATTTTTGTAATTTAAATTTCAGAAAAATAATGTTCATTTAATATAATTAAAGTAATTAGGGGCCAAATGTACATAGTCTTCCATTTGCGATACCTAATAACGAATATTTGCGATTCGCTATTAGGAAATCGCAAACAGCTATGTACAACAGTGTGTTTTACACTGTTTGCAATTCCCAGTGGGTCGCAAATTGACCTACCTCATTAATATTTATAAGGTAGGTCTCTGTTTGCGACCCATTGGGAATCACTAAAATCACAGGGAAGGTGACCAGCTGAGGTCAGCAGACCCCCATGTCTGTGATGCTTTTAAATAAAGAAACTTGGTTTTTTGGGGGGAAATGCAGCCGGTTTCCTTAAAGGAAAACGGGATAGGTTTCAAAAAAAGTTTCCTTTCATATTTTAAGAGAAGGCAGACGTCCGTGGAACCACTGCCTGCTCTTAACAAACGTTTTTGCAACCTTTCACAAAGGGGAAGGGGTCCCTTCGGGACCCCTTACGTTTGCGAATGGGTTACCACCAACTTGAAGTAGGCAGTTAAATAAGAATGTTTTGCCACCGCATTTTGGTTGCAAAACATTCACACATACCACTGCAAGTCGCTATTAGGAAGGGACGCCCTTAACACTCCCCTTCTAATACCGAATTACTAACCCATTTTGTGATACGGTAATAGGTTACTGAATTGCAAAATAGGGTTTGGTACATAGAAAAAGGCTTTTTTTCCGGTCGCAGACTGCCCGATTCTGCAAACAGGGGCTGTTTGCGACCTGAAAAAATCTATGTACATCTGGCCCTCAATATCTAATTCAAGGTAATAGTGCTGCATCATTGTTTTTAGTTTGTTCTATATTTAAAAATAGATCTATAAAATGTAATTACAATAACATTTAGCATAAAAATATTTCTACTAATTTTTGTTCAAGTTTAATATCCTTTTTACATTTTCATTGTACTTATGATAGAGAGATCTCCCCTCTGGTGGTGAAGATCTCTCTATGGGAAAGTAGAAGGAAAGTAAAAAAGTTTATTAAACTTGACAAAAATTAGTAAAATTACATTTATTTTAAATATTTAAATATTAATTCAAAATAAATGTATCCTAAAGCCTGAAAAATTACAGAACATGTTATAGCACTTTTTACCTTAAGTGTAGATTAAATAATTAATTTTAAAACATTTTATTAAGTTAAACTAGATTTATTTAAGTATTATTCTTGAAAAAGATGTAAATATGTTCTACATACAGTTCATTTTCTTAGATTATTTACTATGAATTCAAGAATTAAAAGTAACAAACCGAATTAATGACACATGTCAAATTAATTATTTATCATGCATTTAAACATTAAGGGCTTATTACGATGTCGGTCGGAGTTGCCACCGACCGACACTGTCTCAGACTCGGGACCGACCGACCTGAGGTCGGTGGTTCCGACCGCCTGATTACAATGCGACCGAACACTGTTCGGTCGGATTCCCACTGTTCTCTATGGGAACTTGTGTTACGGCCATGAACCGCAGAGTGCTCTGTGATTTCCTGGTATGGGAATTTGGTGGTTAATGTTTTCGTGTTTCGTGACGGCCGCAGTCACGACGGAGGCACCCGCCCGCAAGTTGTTCGGCAGCGTTTGTGGCATTTGGTGGAAAAAATAAATAAATATAAATATATATATATATATATATATATATATATATATATATATATATATATATATATATTTCTGACGGTCACCAGTAGTTAGTTATATTCAGGACCATATTTCCATAGAAAAAGCATTTTTTCACTTGCCTATACCTTTGGCGCCGTTTGACGAATCTTCCCGAAATTTTCTATAAAAAAAAAGTGGATCAGCGATTCCTGTTGCGCATGGAAAGTTTCGGGGTGATGCGTCAAGCGGGGGCAGAGATAGGGAGGGGTCAGAAAAAGTGTGTTTCTCATGATAATTCTCATAGGAGCTTTGAACACGACTATAGCCCAAACTGCTGGATGGAATTACACCAAATTTGGCAGAAAGCTAGCTTTTGGTCCGTAGATTGTGCTTTTTGTTTTTTGGTGTAAATACGTTCAGTAGATGTTGAGGAAAGTTAAGGAAATAAAGATTTGTATACCTGGGATTGCGACAACTTCATGAATAATAACGAGCTTATGCAGGGAAATGCAGACCTCTGATTGGCTGCCAACACTTCAACCAGGAAGTGTTGGCAGCCATCTTGGGACTCTGCTTCAGTCGAGTACCAAAATAAAGCATCAAAATAAAGAAAAGGGTGCAGGGTAGAATACCCTGACCCCCAAAGCCTTGGTCTTGAGGTCCCAGCGGGACCCCAGCAGGTCAAAAAAGCTTTCCCCCCCCCCAAAAAAGTCAGTTTACCGCAGGTTCGCTCCAAAAACCAGTGTGGACTCATTGCGCTTGTTTTCTAAAGGGCCCCCGGGTGGGCCAAGTCCTGGCGGCATTTCAGAAAAAAAGGTGGGGGGTGCACTGAGCCCCTTCCTGAGGCTCTTTGAGTCCCTGGGGCCACCACCTCCCCAGGGCTTTTTTTTTTTTTTAAAGATATGTGATGTCATCAACGGTCTCACTAATCATGTCATGAGTGATGTAATTTGTGAGGTCATAAGCAGTGCATTGCAGGGGCGCAAGTTATAGTTAGCTCAGGTAACTGTAACTGCTGAATTTCACTGGTTTTGTCCAAGTCAAATGTGAGCCTACCTATAATGTCCCTTTAACCTATGTTTTTTTCAGTGAATATATATATGTAGATTAAAAGTAGAAATTCATTTAATTTTTTTAACATCATTTTCTATGGGGTTAACTTTACGTTCATGTCCAGTATTGCAGTACCTGTGGGTGCTGGACTGGCCCCAGGGCTGAGCTGCAATACATTTGCTACTGTTTGGAGACCTTTTCAGTTGTAGTAGATTTAGAAGTGTAGTTTGTTAGTAGCAATAGGTTTACTCTTTTGTGCGGGGTTTCTGTCCCACTTCAAACCCCTCCTGGTTCCTCCCATATTTACTGCTAAGTAGTAAGCTTACATAAGTGAGGATCGCGACATGGGAAAGATAGGTGGAGGTGGCGATTTATACTCGTAGGTTTGTGAATAGCATTTTGTAGTTCTTTAGTAGCACTGTTGTAGTACTATTAAACATACTCCAAATTGCAGTCTCGTCAGTTATTGATTAAATGAGCTGTCAAAAAACATTGCCTAACTAGCTGTCATCTTGGATATCTGTAAATTCTAAGGTGAAAGCCCCAGACTTGATAATTTGTGTCCCTATCACATAGAGCCAAATGGAAATTCTCTGTATACTAGAATCTGTTGGATTGTATATCCTATATCGAAGAGACATGGATAAATGGAAGTGCTTACAATGTCATAAGTGGTGCTTATTACAATCCATAGAGGTGAGAAAGTGCGGGGTTTTATGTTTTACACTCGGGCAAGAAGGTGGGTTCTAATTGGCTGCAAGCTACCATTACAGTTACAAAAATACAGGCCCAAATTTACTAAAATGTTGCGTTACTTTTTTGACGCAGTCCCGACGCAAAATCTGTTTTGGTATATACTAACCCACGCAAAGCCCAAGTTGCATGGCTTTGCATTTCTTTGTTTAAAAAAAAGGAAAGTAACTCAAGGCAGCGCTGCCTTGCATTACCTTGTGTCGGAGATGCGTTACTTGGTTGGAGCACAGGCGTTTCCGTGTATTCACCCATGTATTTTATGCCTACCTGAAACTTGCGTAACAAGGAGATATATATTTATTTTTCTTCGCTACTTCCTCTTTACATGTGTGGAGCATTCTGCAACACACAAATCGGAATAAGTGAAGTCTCCAAACACAGTTGACGCAGGACGGTATCCCTTCCAACACAAAAACTATTCTAACCACAATGCAGGCACACTTGCAACATGCCCGAATGGTGCCTTCATTGGCGCTAGGCAGCCACTGGACCATTTCATTTATAAATATATTGCAAGTCTTCACTTGCCCTTTCGGTAAACGCTGCGTAGCAACTTCCCTTGCTGAGCTGTGTTGAGTGTAATGTTAGTAAATCCGGGCCACAAATTTAGTACTGCACATGATGTCCTAGAATTAATTCCAGAGAGGAATACAAACACAAGTGCCTCGGTGCAGCTTAATATAAAAAAACTTCCAGTTTACTGCACTGCTGTGAAAAGAATTCAAATTGTTCATCTGGAATTGTTCTTTTTTTTTTTTATGTTTGAAAAGCTTTATTAGTAACTTATTAATACATAAAGACATAAGCAATATATAGAAGAAATCAAGTATAACATTATACCAAAGGAATTGGCTGATATCTGGAAGAAAAGAGTAAAAGCAATTTGTGGAATTGATATAGGGTGGAGGTAAGGAAAAGAGGGAAGGAAGGAAGAAGAAGGGGAGGTGAGGGAATACTGATAGTGTGGTATAAAGGAATAAAAACAGAGAAAAACCTACTAGATTAAATACTGTAAATGAATAAATATAAAATTGTCTAATGAGTAAATATATGTATTAGCTTAACAGGGTAGATAATGAAGAACAGAGATAAAAATCTTTCAAGGGGGTTTGAAATTTGCAGAGGTTATATGCGAAGTATTTTTAAAACAATTCGATCTAAATAGGTGGTAAGTGGCAACCAAAAGAGATCCCTATTAATGATTGGTTTTGCAAGAAGAGGCGAAAGCAACATCCAGTCTATGGAAATGACAGAGAGTATTCCACCAATGTTGTATGGAAAGTTTTGTGAGATTTTTCCAGTTAAAGGAAATGTGTTGAAAGGCTAGAGCAAGCATAAGGTCAAAAAGACCATGACCGTGTGGAGGAAGATCTAAAGAGTCAGAAAGGCTTCCAGCAAAGAGGAGAGGTATAGAATAAGGAATGGAAATTGTAAACAGACGAGAGATGTAAGACCAAACCTTCTCCCAAAATTCGGAGACTATAGGACAAAAAAAGAAAAGATGAAGGAGGTCAGCATTAGGAGAACCGCAAGTCCAACAGTTGGAGTCAGCAGAGGAAGAAAAGCGTGCTAAAGAAGCAGGGGAGAGATAAAGTCTGTGATAAAAGAAGAACAGAGATAAGAGAAGCAGAGCGAGAAATTTTTAAAGATCTGGACCAAAGTTTATCCCAAAAGATGATAGACCATTCGCATCCTAAATCCGATTCCCAAGAAAGTTCCAATTTAGATTTAGCACGATCTGGATTGGGGGCTAAAAAGAATTTGTATATAAGAGAAGCTTTGGGGAGAATAAGAAGTATTTTGAGAAGAGGATTTTGGATATCAGATAAAGATGAAGAGGAAGGGAATAGTATACGTCAAGAATAATCGCCATAAGAGTGGTAAACTTCTGCAAAAAAGAGCGAGGACAATGAAACAAAGACTGAAATTGGGGAAAGGAGCAAGGTGAAACTCCATCAAAAAGCTGTTTAACCCATAAAATACCTTTTAGTCTCCACGCAGTCCAAAAAATGGGTCTGTTGTTGAGAAGGATAATCGAGTTGTGCCAAATAGGAGAGTCTATGAAAGAATCACGGGAAATGTTAGTGGAGTGGACCAAAGGTTTCAAGAGGGAACAAGTATGTTTAAATAAGGGGAGGGAAGTATGAGAAGTTTTGGCAGAAAAACGTATAACTTCTTTGAAGGAAAAGGGTAATAATAAGATTTGATCAATGTAGAGCCAAAGAGGAGTAAAGGGAGAGGGATCTGATATAAGCCATCTTGAGGCATGACGCAGGGAGAAGGATTTATGATAAAGGCGAAAATCCGGGAAGTTTACACCGCCATTAGATTTTGGTTTCCGAAGAGAAGATAAGGCGATTCTGGATTTTTATTCTTCCAGAGGAATCTAGAGAGGCACGAGTCAATACGTTTAAAATAGATAGAGGGGATGTGAACGGGGAGAATGGAGAGAATATAAATTAAAATTGGGGCAATCATCATCTTAATCGAATCCAACCGACCCCACCAAGAAAGAAAAAGAGGGTTCCAAGAGGAGAATGATTTCTCAATTCGAGATAGAGCTGCAGACATATTCAGTTTGATGAAAGAGGTGATAGAATTGGAAAACCATATGCCTAGGTATTTAATTTTGGAACTATTCCAAGCAAATCCAGTGGAAGAGAAGAAATGGGGAAGACAGAATTTTGTGCAAGGGAGAATTTCAGTCTTGTCTGAATTAATTTTGTAACCGGAAACCTGCGAAAAGGAATTAAATTCAAGTAGTAAAGGAGGAAAAGATGTTTCAGGAGCAGAGATGAATAAAAGAATATCGTCTGCATACGCAGAAAGTTTCAATTGATGATCACCATAAGGAAAACCGGAAATAGAGTCATTGTTACGGATAGAAGTCAAAAAGGGTTCAAGGGCTAGAACGAAAAGAAGAGGGGATAAGGGACAGCCTTGACGAACGCCACGTTGGAGAGGAAAAGAAGACGAAAGGCGACCATTGACTAGGACCGAGGCTTTAGGAGCAGAGTATAATAAGGAGATCAGTGATATGAATTTAGGACCAAAACCGTGCCAGCGTAACTATGCAAACAAAAAGGACCAATCTACTCTATCAAAAGCTTTCTCTGCGTCAACAGAGATAGCAGCCAGAGGAATAGAAAGGGAGGAAAGTTTATTTAAAACATTGAGAAAAAGGCGAGAATTATCGGAAGTGAGTCTACCCTTAACAAAACCACATTGCTCTTTACCAATAAGATGGGGCATGATGGGATCTAAACGTAAAGCAAGCAATTTAGCAAATAATTTATAGTCAACATTAACTAGAGAGATCGGGCGATAATTTTTACAAAATTGAGGATCACGACCATCTTTAGGAATGAGGCAGATAGTTGCCTCTTGAAAGGTGCCTTCTGTTTCACCAGTTGAGTAAAATGAGTTGAAAAGCATTAAAAGTTTAGGGAGTAACAAATCCGAAAAATGCAGGTAAAATTCAACAGAAAACCCATCTGGGCCTGGCGATTTCCCTTTAGTGAGGGTATTTAAAGCATTGGAAAGTTCTTTAAGGGAAAGATCATTTTCAAGGTCGAAAGTTAAGATGGGAAGTAGAAGGAGTGGGGAGTTTATCAAGATAAGTCTGGATGAGAGAAGGAGTGGGGGGAGATTCTGGTGTGTAAAGGTTTTGATAAAAAAGTTTAAATTCATCAAGTATTTCCTGATCTTTATGTAGAAGGGAGTTTTCGGAGGAAAAGATAGAATCAATAAGAGTGCGTTCTTTACGTGTTTTAAGATAATTTGCTAAGAGTTTCCCTGCCTTATTTCGACCGCCATAATAACGAGCACTGCTCCGAAGGAGTATTGAAGATGCGTTGTCAGTAGAAGTTTTGTTAAATTCAAGCTTGAATTGTTCTGATCACTGTCATGACCACCTTATGAGGTGCAACGGATGGATAGATGCTAGAATGCCCTAACTCAGACCCTAGTTGCTGCATTATTAGTAGCACCCTGCTTTCCAGATGCCAAACCATGACAGCAGGCAGTGTCTTCCCTGAAATTAGGATGATTGGAGTGCTGCTGGTATTGCAAAAAGATCCGTTCTAGCTTGAGCAGAAATTGCCTGAATGAGAGACTCAATAGGCAGCTTACAACAAGAGGCGCTCCAGTAATGTCAGTAGCATGTCTTATGAAACTTCACCGTTCTTACTGAAGAACTGCTTGCATCAAAGCACAATTACATACTGTTAAAATATCTACCTTATCCTGCTTTACCGTTATCCAGTTTCTTGGTTTTCTTTTGCAGACCACGGTGAATTGGGTTGGAGATAAACTTGTCTGTGTACAGAAAGGTGAAAAAGAAGACCGCGGATGGACCCAGTGGGTGGAAGGCGATGAGATGCACTTGGTATGGTCATGGAAATAAACATAACCTTATCTGCTTTTTATTTCATAAATGAGCAATTACATTGGGTACTCCAATCAACAGCAGCATGATAACTTATTTATACCACAAGCTGATGAGTGAAAGTCATTGTTTTCAGTCATCAGACTCCCTAAGATATCTGTCAAAAGGGTAGAAAAAAGCCGAGGTGATAGTCATCTGCCTTTGGGCACAGGACATAGCCTTCAGCCACGTCCTGCCCTGCTCAACATCACCTATGACTGTGCTGATGGACATAATCTTCTACTGTGCCACATAGCGCTAAATACAGTTGGCCCTGGGCCAAGCCTTTCACTTAAGACACCTGCCCCATGATCCCAATGGGACATGGTCTTCTGAAATGATTTAAATGGTGGGCTCTGTGGCTGGGTCAGACTCCAAAGCCAGGACAGTCACTCTGCTGAGCACCTATATCACAAAAGTGCCTTCAGTGATATCATTGGTGATGTTAGTGGTGATGTCAATGGTGATGTTGTACAGGATATCCGATGTTACGTCATAAGTAGTGCACTGGTGGGATAATGTTTGTGTAGTTCGCCTTAAATGCCAAACTCCTGTGGTCTTAAAGCTTTAGATTCTAATCAGAACATCCGTTGCGCTGAAGGGTGTTAGGATAATTTATATTTTTTAATGGCAGATGGTATTTTTTGGTCGGAGAAAGCATCAAAACATTCCTTTTAGCAATGCCTTTTCAATGAAGGTTTTGGTTTTTAATGAACTTCATTGCATCGACTTTGGCCACGTTAGGCAGGTTTTGTTTGGAGGGTGTGATGCACAGCCCCTCTCTTCCCCTAACCCACTTTATATGGCATTCAGTAGCGCACAGCAGGATGGGTTGTGTTGTTCGTTGCTTTGGCCATGGCCTTTTCAGATTTCACTCCTACATCCAATTTCTGTCCACTCAGAATCCACTGTGTTCTGATTCTGAACATTCAAAATAGACATAGGATGTGGCCTTGTGCCAAATCGTACACCCTGTCCTGTGCCCCCAAAACCCATTCTATAAGTCCATCTGCTAGATAGCTGTGGAACAGAGCATGGTCTTAACACTGTGTCCTTTTCCATGCCCATAGAACCCACTTGACACAGCCTTTAGCCATGTGCAGTTTTTTCAGCGTGTCCTATCTCATAACTCTAGAACACGGTTTTCCAAAGTCGATCCTGGAGGGACGGATCCTTGCCAGATTTTTAGCATATCCCCATTTAGATAAATGTAGTTATCCTAAAAATCTAGCATGGATCCGGCGCTCCAGGAGCAACTTTGGAGCACCCTGTTCTAGAAGATGCTGTGCATAGCCTCTAAGTGATAGGTTCTATACCCTCCCCCCATCTTTTGTCCCAGAAACCCACCACACATGAACTTTGGCCATGTGCTACAGCCTTTGGGAACACAGAAAGTGCTCTGTGGTCACTGTGACCTCCCAAGGAGCCAATGGATATATGCTTTCTACCTGAAAAGTGCAGTTCATATTTCATTTATGAAAGCTCAAATTGTATATATTTATTGTTTTTCTGTGAAAATATATACACTTTACATAGTTTAATGGAAGTTCGAGTGGTAAACGTCTACTTTCTTCAGGTCAACAGCAAGTGGTGAAGAATGAGTGGTTCATGAATGTTGTTTTTGATTTTTTTCTGATGCTGGCTATTATGATTTTTTGTTGGTGCTGTATTGTTATGATGTTTGACGAGTTACTATGTTATGATGTTATGTTGAAACCTTTTTATATAGAGCACATCAACTAGTCTTGGGGGGACCATAGTGCTTTTGGATTCTGTGAAAACGTTTAGTTTGCTTCTGAAATTCTCTTATGTCAAAGTCAACATTCTGTATGTTTAGTGAAGATTTTCAGTGCTCTAGGAACTAGTTAAGTACGATTAGTGGTTCCTGTTTTCATTGTTCATTTTTTGTGAATTACTGTGTGTATTTTCCAGTGTTTCACAAAGTCTGAAAATCAGTGGGTATCCGTATTTCTACATTTCAACCCCACAACAATATTCTGGAGATTGCTGTTTCATTGTTTACAAAATGCATTCAAATATAACCTTTTTGTTGTTTTTTTTTACCATGTGGTCACACACTTAGTACCTTGCAGTTGCCTATTTTTCAAACAAATTGGAAAAATAGAGCTATGATCTTAGGTTCTTTAGATGGTGATCGCCTCAAGATTCGACTGTTATAAGTAAATATTGGCTACAATTGTCAAAGCGAAGTAGCTACCTTGACCTGGAGTGCTGAAATGACTAGTTGGAGCACTAGTTTGCCACAGTCTTGACAAAAAAATTCCTCGTGTTTTGATAAAATAGCATCTTAATTTACCTAGCACTTAAGTATTTTACACATTTTGCTAGATTAGCACTGTATTACACTAACTTGAAAAAGCCACTAGCCAGCGGTAGTGCTATCCAGTACAAAGCATGCATTTCTCACCAACAAACTGTTTCCAGTACTTTGACTTATCATTCATTACCTTGTAAGTGTTTCAAAGCATGCCTGATTTACAGATGGTGAATGCAAATCAACATGAAGACTGATTTAAATAGCTTATAGATTCCATATGCATAGTTCTTTTATGGAAACTAAAGTTTACCCATGACATAAAGAACAAGCATTGGCATAGCCAATAGGTCTCGCCTTTGGGACCTTATAAGTGTTTAGCCATGCAACACTTGATGCTGTTGCACCAAGGATATTGTGCTGGATAACTAAACACTTATAAGGTCCCAAATGCGAGACCTATTGGCTATGCCAATGCTTGTCCTATTTGGCTCCTTTATATTGGAACAAGCTGCCACTATGTTAGGACTTTTACGGATCGTTTTTGCTTTAGGAAATTACTGAAGACCATTTTGTTCTGAGCTAATTGCGATACGCTGCTTGATTGCACCGAGATACCCCTGGGGTGATTCGAGCGCGTTATAAATGGCATTAACAAGTTTGAGCACAGGCTAGTGGCAGCTGGGGTTGATGGCAGATGAGGGATAGGTGGTGACATGGGTGTGATGGCAGGAGATTGCTTGGAGCGTTACGGGGACTGAATGAAAGTTAAAGGCAGAATGTTGACAGCAGATAAGGAAGTGACGTGTTCGGGTAATTAAAGAGCATGGTGATGCCAAAGAGGGACGGGCGAGGCCAAGACAGTATAACTGAGGTGAGGAGGAGGAAGTTGGCAGATAAAGGGGAGGTTAATGTGAGAAGGTGCTGGCAGTCCTCAGAGTAGTGATGGTGGAGACGTTATGGTGGGAGGAAGGAACTATGCTTTACTGGAAACAGCTGGTGGAGGTTAAACTATGATAAACCAAGGAAAGTCTGTATAATAAAAAAAAAACCTCAAAAGTGATGGAAAAAACCCACATCTTTATGCCACAAAATCCTCTGGTCTGTACAGTGGCATTGCTCCAGGAAGCCTTTGGTGAAAACAGCTGCACCCAGACCCATCGTCACCGTTGGGCTAAACGAGGTGTCACGTGACATCCGACCGTGCAAGCAGCAGGATGGCGCACGCGTCTAGCATGCAGGCAACAAGCAGAGTTAAAGCAGAATACGGCGTTGATGGTAAATGAAGTTACGTGCGGCGCAGGCCACTAATGCCGCATCCTGAAAGCTGTGGCCAGGTTTACTGCGCGAGTATCTGCACTGACAAGCTAAGGGGTCCACGCTGCCAGAGTCAGCGCACTGCAGCAATCAAAAAGATAGTGTTTGTTGAACCAGAGCCATGGGGTCAGCCTTTGCGGCCCAGAAAGAAGGGCAACGGGTAATTTCCAGAAATAATGGCAGCGGTGCCTTCAATAGAAGCCCCTGTGCATGTACGAGGCAATTTAGTCACAAAACTAACTTGACCAGCGGACTCAGCTGAGAAATGTCCGATGCAGACTGCGAGGCGATTCCCTCTCTGAGCCGACTGATCTGCTGCACCCAAGCGAAGACGCAGCCCGCGGCTGTCGGTGCCAAAGGATAACGGGGCTAACTTGGAGGGACGCCCGTGCTACGAAAGTGCACAGTCAACCAACCCTGGGCGATTTAGATTTTAATCAAAGCCTTTATCTTGAGATTTTATCCAACTTTTTCCAAACACGGAATCAAGACTACAATTCATAAAATGCATTTGCTAATTAAAAAAAGCCCTGCGGTGGAGCACTACTTCCTTGGTGAGTAGATGGGGGGGAAATGGGTTTGAGTTTCCGCGTCAGTTCAAGATCGTGTGATTCTGGGCAATCCATTAATCCCCCCGTGCCTACCCCTAAAAAATTGTCCTTTTGTAATGTAACTGGTGCTCATGAAAAGCGGACCTTCTGATCAAGTTCACGCTATATAAAAACCTGCAACAAAAAATGTTGTCAAGAAACATCTCTACAACAAGCCGATCCTCAAGCAGAGATAGCTTATCGGCAACAGCTTTTCAACACCGCTGCCCCCGAGCGTCGCATTGAGTGTTAAATGCGACGAACAAAAACAAGCAAAAAGATGCGCAGCCGCGAGACACGCTCTGTGGTGGGGGAGCGTTAAAGCGTGAAAGCAATTAAGATGGAGAGGTGGAGCGAGGCGCGCGCGCGCTTGTGCGCGTAACCGCACGCTCTATGCCACCGAAAAAGCTGTGGTTGGACTTTTAAAAGCCCACTCACTAAATGTCTCGCCAGAGCAGCGCATGCGCTGGCTCAGGCGAGACCTAAAAAGCATCAGTTTGCTGTAACTTGAGTGTGTATGAACGGGCTTCTCTGACCATCTTTAGAAAAACAGTTTCAGGTGGATCACCTTTGTTGTAAGGGGAAATGCAGGTAGTGTATTCCAAAACCTGTGTTCATAAGCATGCCTCTGGTGAGGTAGGAGATGGGGACTGGCCCAACCTGACAGACCAGCAACAACGTATGATGAACGCTACATACTGCACCACGGTTCTTTCTAAATATAATAACATAAACTTTATTACGCAATTTAATATACACTATTTACCCACCTCAGAAGGATGAAAGATTGTATCTGCCCTACTAGGATTCGATCTCTAGAACACCACATTTGCCAGCGGGAAGTAAATGGATGACTACGCCGTTGCACTAGCCTCTACGCTTACTACACTCCTTATACTCGGCTATAATCTCCTGTTCCCCTGACTGCTATTTAAACCTCATTTCCATTTAAACCTCCCTTTCTTCTAATTTCCACCACCTCCCTCTCAATTTATTACCCTTGTATCTCTCTATTTGCTTTCCTTCCTGTTATTTCTTTTTATCAGATGGATCAATCGTCAAGGTCCGATTGTTTTGAACTGAGTGAAAACGGGTATTGCCATCTCCACAGTCTCTAACTTCCTTGCTGCCTGACTTTATGGCAACCATGGCTTTTGAGCCTGTGGCACAATAAATAGTAGCCTCCAAGATGACAATGACTTAAGAACCAATACTAAAAGCACAATGGTGCATAGTTGAAATGTGTATTAGAGAAGAATGGTCCAGAAACAGTTTTTACTAGGGTGACCAACTGGCATGGGCTCAAATTCAGGACGTTGTGTGTAAAAAGTCAGGATAAAGGGTTAAAATTCAGGACAGAAGGTCAAAATTCTGGACAAAAATTCGGGACAAAAGGTACGTTTTACAGACTCATCAGAGGAGGTTGTGCAATATTACATAAGTAAATAGACAACCAACACAAGTGCAATTCAAAATAAGTTTATACTAGGTTGAGACAATCGAGCACTTCATGGTTTTCCGGTATGCATGCAGCTTTGAACAACTGTGCAGGTCTTTTTGTGGTATTTCATATGATCATAATCAATTTATATGGTTATCGAACTGGGTTGTCCAGTCTGATATTTTGTTTACAGTTCATGATCCCGAGCAGGCATGTTTGGTGAGAGAAGTGGCCGGGAAGATCTACTCGGATGGACTTTGTTACTGGCATCTCAAATCTAAGTGACATTGTGAGATGTAAAGCAGCAGGCATAAAATATAGCTAATTGGGACCTGCAGTGCTGGACTAGAGTGCAGTTTTCTGAGTGGCCAGCTGTAGGAAACTGGGTTTCTGCTGCAGTACCTCTACACCTGCACACTTTGCCTGGCTTTGATGCAGATGTACTGGGCCCCTGGTGTCCAGGTTCCCAGTACTAGTGTTCTTTCCCTAAAACTATACCACAATTGGCATCACATTATCTCACATATAAGTCCCTGGTAAAAGGTACCCCTGATACCAAGAGGCTTGTGGCTAAAGAGACTCCCTGAGGGCTGCAGCATGAATTGTGGCACCCTAAGGGACCCCTCACCAAGCACATGCACACTGCCACCGCAACCTGCTTGTCTTGGTGCAGACAAAACTGAAGAGTCGACGTGGCACACATCCCTGTGTGCCATGCCCACAGATACTGTATGGGATATGGGTAAGTCACCCCTATAGCAGACCTTGTAGCCCCAAGGCAGGGTGCACTGTATCTCATGTGAGGGCATATCTGCATGAGTATATATGCCCCTGCAATATCCTTGTCGATTCCTGGATATTGTAAGTGACCAGGTGTAAGAAAGTGGGTTTCTGTTGCAGTAACCTCCACATGTTTTTCCAGATTTCTGATGCACTTTGACTTGATGTGACCTGGGTCTCTGCCAATCAGGTTCCTAGGGCCTGTGTTCTTTCCCCAAACTGTAACTATGTATCCACAATTGGTACATCTCTGGCCCCAGGTAAGCCCCTTGTAAAAAGTACCATTGGTACCAAGGGCACTGTGACCAGGGAAGGCCGCTTAGGGCTGCAGCACATATTGTGCCACCCTTAGAGACCCTGCACCTTAACACCCACACACTGCCATTCAGACTATGTGTTCATGGTGCAGAGAAAAGTGAAGAGTCGACATGGTACACATCCCTGTGTGCCATGCTTGCAACCCACTGCCTGTGGCTTAGGTAAGTCACCCCTCTAGCAGGGTCCAGTAGACCACAGGTGAGGGTACAGTTGCATGAGCACTGTGCCCCTACAATGTCTAAGTCCATTCTAAGTGCAGTAAAGCCTTAAAGAGTATATGGTCTAGGAGCTGGTCATTACGAACTCCACAGCTCCATAATGGCTTTACTGAAACCTGGGAAGTTTGGTAGCAAGCTTTTCAGCACATTAAACCCACTCTGATGCCAGTGTGGGATTAAATGTAAAATGCACTCAGAGGGCATCTTAGAGATGTCCCCTGAAACACGACCAGCCTTGGTTTGGTTTCTGAATGGCTACCCACCATTTGCCACCACCAGACAGGTTTCTGGACCCCTGGGTAGAGGGCCTCCATTCTCTGTGTCCAGATACAAAGCCCATCCTGGGCAGAGGTGTCATGCCTCCTCCCTCAGGATGGGTAGGGTCCATGAAGGGGAACCTTCAAAGACCTGCCGCCTTTGTTAGCTGACCCTGCCTTTTGCTGCACCCAACAAATGGCTCTCACCAGTTCTGACCCCCACTGTGGGTGGCAGAATCAGTGGGAAAACCAAATTAGGAAGAGAGGTGTGCCCACCTTTGCCAACCCCACCCTTGCAGAATTAGTATCATCCAAAGAAGCCCTATTTATCAACCTTAGAATAATGAAATATTAGAGAAAACGGTAAGGCTTTAAACCGGTGTCTTGCAGTTTCCATGTTGCTATTTGATTTTGGTTCATAGCTCACTGTGCTATATTAGGATTGTATCTTATGAACTGCAATTAACCAAAGGGTCTCTGTGACAAAAACAGTAACCCACTTAGCTGTCTACATTAAAAAATAATTCTTTGATCTGCATGTTACACATTGTGCATCGCTGGAGGCACACTAGCCCTCTGCCCTACTTCCAAACTAAGGTGGTATGATGTGCAAAATATCGATGGACTGGGATGCGGCCTGAGTAATTACCAGTGACTGAGATTAATTCAAGAACTCCATTCATCACTTTCCTATACTCTTCAGCATTCTGAAATTAGAACTCATGGGAAACTAGCAAGTATAAATGTATTAAAAAACCTTTAGCAGGTACTTTAATATCTTTACAGTGGGAGATTTCCCTTTGTCAAGTGATGGAATAAATCTGTTTTCAGGGCAGTAAAAGGGCAGGGCTTCCCAAAAATTGGTGAGGGTTTATGGGGACGGGTTTCTCCACAGGAAAATAATGTTTCCCTTTAGAGAAGAAATGGTAGCAAGTGCCAGTGCACTTTAGCATTATAATTTACCTTTTTAATCAAAATATAATCAAGCTGCATTCCTGAACATATAAATGTTTACACATGGGAGTCCTCCTATGATGCTGAGACTGCCACAGCTTTCTAAGAGTACTCTTGGAATTATTTCCTGAGCAGTCGCAAACTTGTTCCAATTATAGAAGTGACCCTACTTGACCGAATTTTCAATTTTGTAAGTGAAGCGCCTTGTAAATCTCATTAGGCACATGTGCATCTCATAATATGCTCAGAATTGTTCATATTTTTACACTGGGACTGCAGTAAAAGATAGTTGGTGTGAATCCAAGATGCTCAGGTTATCTCATATTTTCTCCCAGCGAATATTTTTATGAAACAAGGCCCAGCATGTAACTCACAGATTCAAGCTAATGCGCCAGATTTAAAGGGAAGTTTGCAGCCTATAAATCGATGGCCCACAAGGGATCTAAAGGCTGTACCTTTAACCCTGTACGGAGTGTCAACATGAAACCTCCACCTCCCCAGAGCCTGGCCCCACTAGCTCCTCAGACTACCTACCAACATAATTTGATTATCGTGCATGGTACCAGGTCAAGACACTAAGGTAAATTAATAAATTACTGTTTACATTGAAACAATTTCATAGTTGCAGTGCTACTGGTATTTGTGATTGAGGACCATTTTTATACAAAAAAACCAAGAACGAGGAGGAGGAGCCAGTCCATCATGGCCGCGCGGAGCTGATGCTCCGTGCTGAACCCTCTTTCCAGCTTCCCGAGCGGCATCCCGCCGAACTGTTTTCACATCCAGGAAAACTATTCTGCAGCCGGAATGCTGGCAGATCACAAGAAAATCTAGATCGCCCGTCTCCGTTCTAGCATTGCGGAGAAAAGAGCCGTGATGTTCACCGCATATAAAGACGCTAAGATGGCGCCTGGAGAGCTGAGAGGTCGCGTCCGATGCCAAAGGAACTGCAACATGAGTCCGCCGACCTCCGTCTTACCCTGCAAACAACGCCCCCAACCCTCGGCCTGCATCTTGATCTGAGGGACACTCATCGCGGTGACTAACAGCAACACGGATGGGACGCCGAAAGTGAACGGCCACCGGTGAGCAATAGGTGAGAGCTCCGCCCTTGCCGGTGAAACGTGGCGCGCTCCCACTTCACTCGGCATCCCAAGCGCTCCCACCCCGAGCGGGGTCTAGACCCCTTTTGAGAACAGGAGAACCAGAGGAATAGTTGGGGGTCCCTCACCCTGGACGTAAAACAGTAGTGCCCTCGAGCCCTGGGATTGACGCCTGACCCCAAAATGGCGTCCGCAATCAGGTGGACCCGGACAGCCTAACGGTGCACCCGGGGGTCCTCCATGCTAAACTCAGCTGAATCTCTCTACTCCTGGCAATTGGACTACTCAGTGGAGGACATGGGGAGTCGTTGATCACCTTCCTGCAGTCCCTCCGTAATTTGGCCTCGTCTTCCAGAGATAGAGGAAGTCCTGCCTCTTTTACCTCACATGTCTAAATGGCGTCAAGGGGGTCCGAGCTATCTGCTGTCACCCACGAACAGGGTTTCATCTTGGCCGAGACCAACTACCGCATCAACGCCTACACAAGGATCTACAGAGGCCTGGACATGACGTGCCTGACCTTAAAATGGCGGCCGCCTCAGCCTTCGTTTCCTCCGCAGCCTAAATGGCAGCCCCCAGCTCCTTCTCAGATTTGTTTTATACTCCCTCCCCCCCCCTCCCCCTTTCTTTTACCTCTATTCTCTAGTGGGGACATGTTCTTCCGCTACTTGACTATCCAACTGTAGCCTATGTAACTATTCAAAACTGTTTTTCCTGAACACTGAGACTTGAGCAACATGGCTGATGCCCGGTGGAGCTGCTAGACAGCTATAGAGGAGATTGGCCCTGGTTTCCCCCGCGACCGTCACCTACCCAGCCGGACATTGGGCACAGTTCTTCCTCGTCTCCCTGCTATGACCCCTTCCCCCCCTCTCTCCTACGAATTTCTCGCAACATTGTTTTTGTTTACTGTACCTTACTATGCTCTTGTAACTGATGTAACTTGTAACGCAACGATCCTCTTGTAAAGCGCTCTGATACCTCCGGGTCTAGCCAGCGCTATATAAAACTCTTCAAATAAAAAAATAAAATAAATATGTTGATCTTTAGAGTAATTAAAAGCATAGGGCACATTTTCCGCATTTTGTTTTCTACAGCAGAAATTGAGTTGATGTAATGGATCTTTAAGGTTTATTACATTGTAGGTGGAAAGGAGGAGATGAAACACTCTTGAGTTTGGGAGTGAATGAATTTGCAATCTGTAGAGCATCATAAACCATACAGCCTCCATTGCCCATTCCTCACAATGGGCATCAGTGCTTTAAATGAGAAGTTACTGAGTCGTGCACATCTTTTATTTGGAAAGGACAGCACGAGCGCTTCTCCGTACCAAAGAGGTACCCTGGCATAGTGAGTACCAGCACTTCTGTATTTCCACTTCAAGCAATGCGGCTTGCCAAGGCTGCTCTTTATTCAGCCCCCCGTCTAACGAGTGCAAACTCCTCACACAAACCACCACCAGCTCTGCGTGGCCTACCAATGTTACTTCTTCACTGCCACCAGGGTTGCACCTTATCCTGCCTTTAGTGCCAGCTCTTCGCACTGTAATTCAATGACTGCACCTTAGTTATAGGTATAAACAACAGGAGTAAACCCATAGACCAGGTTGAGATCTGGGTGAAGTAGTATAGACAGGCAACAATATCTCAACCGATATTATTGAGAAGACTAGGGCCTGAGGGCAGGCCGGCGACCTGGGTCGGAGCCCCGATCCACAGGTGACTGTCCGGTAGGAGCAGTTGGCGGGGGATTGCCTGGAATGCGAGGCAGAAGGGAGATGGAAGCATCCGAAGCCTTGAGAGGCTTGAATCCTGGTATGCTTATCCTTGGTCGGGTCCCCAATCCACAGGCAGCCCACACGGAGTGATCGGCTGTGTAACAATCTGGAAAAAAAGCCTACCGGACAGTCACCTGTGGATCTGGGCTCCGACCCATGTCGCTGGCCTGCCCTCAGGCCCCTGGCTTCACTCATCGATTTGCCGCATTCGGATTCTACCGGGACCAGTCGCAATTCCGTTGTGTCCACGTAGTTCCGATCTACAATCCTTGATCGGAGAAGCCACATCGGGGGTCCTGCCTTGTAGGACTTTGCCTTCAGGTTCCTACGTATTCCCCTCCGCTCTCCCTGTCGTACATTATTCCTGCTTATTTCCTCACGATTGGCATTCCTCCCGGTGGCTCAAGCCGCGCTGACCCGCCTCATTATTTCTTCTTCTCCACCATCTCCTTTCCCCACCCACACCCTTCAGCACCTTCATTCAGTAACCTGGTCCTGATGATGATCCTTAATCGCTAGGATCAAAACGCCGTCGACATACCCGCGCAACTTCCGGTGCCTTTTTTACTATGGTTCACAACAATGCTTAAAAATTTGTTCAATTTATGTAAATAACTAACTGTGAGCCACAAGTCCCATTGTATATAATTGTCACTTCTCCACTTGCGCCGTCGCTGTTTTTACACTTGTCACCTGCGCCGTTCACCTTTGAGTGCACAAAGTTTTGGGGTTACCTATGCAATAATTGCTTACAGTGCTGATACAGCTGTTCCCAATTTTCCTAATCCCTTGTTCCAATTGTTCTGCAAATTTCTTGTACTCTTT
This sequence comes from Calotriton arnoldi, assembly GCA_963921515.1. Lineage (NCBI taxonomy): Eukaryota > Metazoa > Chordata > Amphibia > Caudata > Salamandridae > Calotriton > Calotriton arnoldi. The sequence continues at coordinate 726,504 of CAWUFW010009739.1, read as the reverse complement.
CAAATACAAGATGCCTTGGGCACATCTAAACAAACTATGAGTCTCCCTACCTTACTTTCTTGTAATGTTTTGTGCATGCTTGATAACTAGTCTTCTCAATAATACCGGTTGAGATATTGTTGCCTGTCTATGCACCTTAGTTATGCCACACTTCCATCCAGCCAAGTCAATGAACTGGACCACTACTTTAAATGGGGCCCTCACCACTAGAAATGGTTCAGAGCTAATGTTCTGAATGATCCTGGGCCAATGGTAAGGCGTAGCTCAGCCACACCAGAAGTGTTCAATATACAAAAGCCCAAACTATCTGCTTTGTCAAATGCTCTGAAGAGGTCTATGTGTTAGGAAATCTCAAGCTGCTGCATGTGCTGTACATTTTTCTGTGTGTGAGGGGAAACTTGTACTTCTGGCAGCTGTGCTTTAGCTAATGTGCTTGCACATCAGCAAAGCTTGCACTGGTTCTGCTCAAGCTGAGCTTTTCAGAGTGCTCAGGAAACCTGCATGGCTGATGCCTTTGGAACTCGAGTGAACCTTCCACTGCATCTGCTGTGTGTGCCAGTAAATCTTAAATACCTGCATTTGCATATTAAAAAAAAAAATGAAGAAAAAGGTCAAAGCTGAAGGCTTCTCAGATCTTACATGCCTCCTATCTCCCATTGAAAAGAACACCCGATCCGATCAATCATCCCAAGGGGATGTGATGTGTAAAAGCTAAGGGGGCTCAAGGGCCAGGGTAAACATGAAATAATAGCACAAATATAGAAACTGTGCACTATTGGAGCAAAAGAAATAATCAAGGACAATTGTGTTTGTACCATTGTCGCTGCTTGTGTGACATTGTAAGAAGCTAACAGTGGATGCACCTGGGCGACACAAGCCAAAATGAAACCTCCACCTCCCCAGAACTTGGCCCCTGGTGAGGTGACAGGAGCCCCTAAACAAAAGCAGGGTACCATGCCCTAGGCTGTGGCAGGAGGAGGTCCAGCAAATGCTGTCACTGTGCAGAGGCCCATTATAATTCTGTATGTGATAATTAGGCCGACATACAGAATGATAATGGGCCGATAACAATCCAGTCCTAGGATGCTTGTTTCTGGTCCAGGGAGGACCTGGCTTGGCAGTTCGGGCTGGACTGTTCCCATGAGGCTCAGGGTCAAGACTGATTTGCATATGGCCAGGTCTTAACTGGGGTGGCATGGTGAGAAAAAGAATGATGGATCTAACCCCAATCTCTTGAATGGGGGTGAATGTTTTGATTTGTTCTGCATTCCGTCCATCAATTGTGTGTCTTTTGCTTTCTCGCCCTAAGTGCACCGGGTATGCCCAGACGTGGGTCCCGGGATCACTGTGCCAATGGATTCAAGCTATCCTGGCTGATGAGGGGTGAAACCCCAAAACCGGTCCTAGGGTGCTTGTCTCCGGTCCAGGGAGGACCTGGCTTGGCAGTTCGGGCTGGACTGTTCCCATGAGGCACAGGGTCAAGACTAATTTGCATATGGCCAGGTCTTAACTGGGGTGGCATGGTGAGCAAAAGAAAGATGGATCGAACCCAGATCTCTTGACTGGGGTGAATGTTTTGATTTGTTCTGCATTCCATCCATCAATTGTGTGTCTTCCAATAACAATCTGTGCCAGGTCAGGAAAGGGCTGCTGCAGGCCCTTAAGATCACAGCAGGAGCGTGAGCTGGCCCCTGCAGTGGGAGTTAAAGAACTCTCAGGCTGCTTGCCCCCGACAGCTCGCTCTAATGTCCGAAATTACGGAAAAAATGCGTCCGTGAAAGAATTCCTCTCGGACAAGGTCCTTAATAACGGACCGTCTGTGAAATTTACGGATGGTTGGTCACTCTAGTTTTTACCTTTGCTTCTCACTTCTTCGCTATTTTCTCAATTTGTGAAAGAGGAAGTAGTTGCAGTTGCTAGAACACAGATAGAGAAGGCACCAGCGACACAGGTATCTTTGGTTCTTCTACAGTCACAGTGCTGCTGCCTTGACTTTTGCTTCATTTAATCCTGCTGTAGTCATGACTCTTCCTTCAGACCACTTCCTGTCAGGATTACTTCCAGATCCAGAGTAAAATGCATTACTTTGGGGGAGACGAAGGGATGGCCAAGGCGTTCTACCTTGAGTTTCAGAGTAAGAAAGAGTGTAAGATTGCCTGGTGTCATTCTAAAGTCCCTGTGCCTCACTCAGTGGTGATTGAAAGACTCTGAATTGTTTAGTGCCAGAGGCTGGCTGACAATGTTCATACTCAGTGAGACTTTCTGACAAGATAACACTTTGCACAGTGCTTAGTTTGTAAAAGAATAAGTGATGATGCCTGAACTTCTGCTCAGAAACCCGCTGCCGGGCTATTGCATATCAATGCTCAGACTACCAAGGCTGCTTAGTCTTGAATCTACCTCATGCCTCTTTAATCGACCAGCAAAAAAAAGTGCAACCCCAAAAGTGAGTGCGAGAGGGCCCCACCAGCAACCACCGGCTCAAATTAAGCACTGTCTTTGCATTAGTACTTATTCAACTGTGATATTTGCTGAACAAAGATGTGAATTAAAGCTCTTCATTTTGTGGGTGATCGGTTCTCTTTATATAAAGACTCGTTTTCAGGATCTCTTTGCAAATGACAAATTTATTTCTTTTAATTGTGAAGACTCCTAAGACTCTGTGAGAGGTAATGCAATAAACTACTGGCAGCCTCACTTAAATGACATTTTTACCTAACTATAACATCACTTGAACCTTTACTTTTTTCAGTGAATTACTACGTTTTTTTAAACGTCAATTAAGATATTATCACCGCCACTTTAACCTATGATTTGTTTCAGTGAATTTCTTGTTTTTTAAAAAACTTAAAGGAAGTAAATATTGCAAGACCTAACTATGTCACTATAACCTTTGGGCCCAGATTTACCAAGTGCTTGTCGCCTTGTGCTAAGCAGATTTTAATGCATGCAAAGTAGGTGTTCCCAATCATGTCCTAATGCATGAGTTACATATTGGTATTTACAAAGCACACGCTGTATCACGCAGCATCACGCAGTGTACCGCACTGCCCAAAATGCGCCGGAATGCTATTCATGGTCCTAGCAGGTGCAAAAAGTCATGCAATTACATCAGTATATCAAAAGTGGTTGGAACTAACAATCGTTCCCAACCATTTCCAGCCATGGAGGTTAGAGCCATCCTCTGTGTCAACGCCAGGTACAGAGAAGGAGGATGGAAGTACAGGATCTTTCGCCAGAGAGTCACTCTCATTGATGTAAGGGAGTAGGCCATCCAATTGTACCAATTGAAGAAGGAGAACATCTTGCATTTATTGTAGAAGATTGGTCTAAGTTTGCATTTATCGACTGGTCGTTCAACTGGTCGTTCACATGCCATTCCATCACACGACAAACTAATGGCAGTACTTCATAAATTGGCATCTGGGTCCTTTTTCAGAGCTTCTGCCAGGTTTGCAGGTACTTCAGAGAGTGCCTTTTCTTCGTTTTCTTAACCTGTCCTGGATGCCATTTTTGCTCAGATATGAATTTACCTTAAAGAAATGAAAAGACAAGAGGTGTTTGACAAAACGGGAACAAGTTGTTTTAATTAAACGTAGTGGCTGAAAGAGTCTAGGCAGAATACGCCTGAGGAAGGTCTCTCGGTGTACAAAGTTTTGGCTGACATTATATACATCCGTGAGGTACAATAAAGTCATTTCTGCATTACTGAAATGCACCTCAGTCATAAATTAATAAGTTTGGTCATCCGATAAGGACACAGATGGTTCTCTGCCTTGGGGCAAAGCTAGTGTGGGCCATTGTGTATGTGCCCAGATGTCTGGCATGAGGAGTGTGTGATCACTATGTGTGGTGTGCATGTTGTGTCCTGACTGGCTGAGTGTTTCTATCTACATGTGGTATTGAGTTTTGTGGTATTTTTGGGGAACACAAGCCTTTGGCCAAGCGCATTTTATTGGGGCCAACTTCCTCTGATTTGTTTGTGGTGCAACTATCTATCTGTGGGATCAATCCGGATTTCCCTGGGTGCGCGTTTGACTTCGGGTTAAGAGAGACCCCCCCCCCTGTGACCTGTTATTTGATAGGCATGGGTGTGGGTCGCAGGACCTGCCTGGCCACATATCTCTGACTAGGGGTTGGTGGGGAGGTCAACTTGGGTAAATCCGACAGCAATGATACGAGTTCACTGGAACTCCTGAAAATAATGTGGGAGTCACTGGTGTAATTTTTATCAACATTCTCAACATTGTGCGTACAGTTGTCATAGCGTACATCGATATTGTCTTTACTGATATTGACATAGTTATGCATTCCTAGATCATAGCGTATATTGATATTGTTTTTACTGATGCCAATATTGTCATTTGTACATGGATTATGGCATACATTGACATTGTTACATATCACGGTATTCATTGACATCATATTTGCCCATTCCAACACTCCCCCCCCCCCCTCTAGTTGATTCCTGAACTACTCGATCCACCTCATATGTCATGACAGGTATATTATTCAGAAGTGTGTATGTGTCTGTTGTTTTTCCCTAACTGTGCATACTACCTAATTTAAGGATTACGTTTTTACAGCAGGAAACCCCCACCTGTAGGAAACCACATATTAGAAGTATAACAGTGAAAACTGGTATCATTGACATGAATAGTTTGGACACCCATAGGGGGATCCACAAAAAGATACTGTGCAACCAGCCCTGCTCCGAGGCGCCTTCCTCTGGCATGCAGATGATACAGTTCTTGGAAGGCACGAGCTAATCTCCCATGTCATTTCCAGGAATAAAGTACAACCGGAAGCACCAATCTTGGGACACACTCCACCCTCCTTCGCTGTCATCCAGTCCAACACGTACCGATGCTGCATCACCATATGGCGGGTGGCTCTCAGGTCTTCCTTGATAGCGTTTAGGCCGAGCTCAGTATATTTATCATCTTCATCAACTCCCACCTGGTTATTGGTCATGGTGAAGAAGGTATTAACCCTCCAGCATTTACTTGAGTCTCTGTGAACAGTCTAAATTCTTCTGCAATGTCCATATACTGAACCCCGTCAAAGTAATCATCAGTTCTTCGCCTTCGAGCCTGATGAAACAGAGCTGTTTTCTTCTGTAACGCTTGTTGAGACAACTCAGACAGATCTTTTCCAGGGATGGCCTGGTGTGTGTATAGTCACGAGGGTGCAGAGGACCCGACATCCGGGGATGAGTAGGGTTTAGGCAAGGTCACCGCATTGCCAGTAGAACTCCATCAGCGTGGAGATGCCCCATTGCAGGTCCGGTGTGTGCAGTATCGCGTTGCAGTTTTCATTATTGCCCAACGGTATGGTTCCTTTGCCTCTGAAACATAAAGAGTATAGTGTAAGTTTCTATACAATTAGGGGTTGCCCCTTCCACTCCAACTATGTGTACCTATTAGTCTTGCTATCCCAGATTTCCTGGCATGGGTTGTCTATGCTGGCGTTGGACCCCCTCCCATGGGATTCATTTCCCCCAATGTGATTGAGGTGAGCTGCCCTACACTGGAGTTCCATGTTCGGGCTCCACTTGTCATTCAGGAAGGTGGCCCCAAAGACGTTAAGGGCCATTCTGCGACCGCAGATGGAGGCGGGAGCAGACTTATTTGTGCACTGGTGCTGTGGTCTTGCTACCTCCAAAAACTTGAGGCCAAACAATGTCTTCCCCTATGGTGCCCCTGCTGCGCATCCGGTCTACCTCGGATTGGATGTCGCTAGGTTCGGTGAAGAGATATAGTGCTGTGGGGTTGTTCTCATACTAGGTGATGTTTACTATTGTCCTGTGAGGTTCTACTCTATTGGGTTGTATCTTAGCCCTGATCCTGCATAGGTACAGATGGACGAGGCACTTTGCTCTTTCAGGGGCGATCTCCTTGGATAGGTAAAGCCTGTCTGCGCCTATGGCGTGGGGTATAAGTGAACATATATAACATGATCTGTTCGTAGTTTGAGTGCCTACGGTGGTCATGTGTTGGTACCAGGTGTTGTGTAGGAGTGCGCTGTGTAGTGTATGAGGAAACTAGTGTTTGGTTCAGTGTAAGAGTATGTGAGGTGAGAGAGGTCTCTGCACATGCATGGCAAGAATGCAGAAGTAGAGTTTACAAGATTAGGCACATGTCTAGTTCCGGAGGGGCTGGAGAGCACCCTGGCTAAATAGAGCTTGTACAGAAATACAAAAGTACGTCACTTAACTTAAAGAATATTTTTAGGCTGCAGGGTCATCTTTAGGTGAGGTGTCTGTCGTCTGGGCACCTAGAGGTGTCTTGTCTTGGTGCAGTGCAAAATATATCTCTCAAAGGGTTGTTGCAAAAGTCTATTGCTTACTTGAGCAATTGGCTTTGTGAAAGAAAGTCCTTCTGAAAGCTTTGGTCGAAGGAATGGCGGGCTGCGGCAGTGTTGGTCCACTTTCAGCTTGATCCCAGACCTCTAGGATAAGAGCTGCGGTTTGTAGGTTAGCTTGGAAAAACCACATTAGGCAGTTGTTGGAAAAGTACCTGCATTTACATTTTACTGATGTGCTCGATGCAAGCAAATTTTTTGAACTTGAGAGCACATTTTTCCTAATGGGGTACTGAAAAGAAAGTGTTAAAGTTTTAGGAGGATGGTGAGTTTTAAACAGTTTTAAGGCTCTTTGTATGTTGGATCCCCCCTCTCCTAGCTACGGTGGGGACATTACTCTTTTCCTGTGGTCTGTTGGAGGAGCCTTTAGCTATTTGGTAGTTAGTCTGGGAGGTGTGCCCTGGCTCATTGCTTGGAGGGACATCAGAGAGGTGGAGGCAGGCTTCCCTTCCTTCCACCTTGATGGCGGTCGGTGTTGAAAATATCACTCGGCAAGGACCTTCAAACTTGGCCTGCTTTCACATCCATATGAAGTTGCAGATGTAGACTTCTTGCCCTGGCTGAGGTGCTTGGTAGGGTAGGATGGTCTCTGCCACCCGAGCGTTTCGGTGGTGGACCTGTTTGGTCAGGAACTTAGCAGTCTTAGTTAGTTCATTGAGGTAAACACTCAGCTTATCTACTAGTACCTGAGAGCTCACTTCGACGCTTGGTTTTGTCCGGGTCATTGGAATGGGTGTCTCCATTAGTCTACCTGTCACAATCTGGTGAGGTGGCGATTGCTGATGGGTGCATTCCTTAACGCGGAGAGGGCTAGGGGGAGGTATGCACTACCCCTGGGTGTGATGTGGGGTGTAATTCGAAACATTAGGGAAAAGTCAGACTTTGGTGAAATAAGGCATAGCTTGTGTCTGGCCACGAGGGCTGATAGTTGTCAGGTTATTCCTTTTCCGCACAAAGCGCTGCTTTCTTTGTCCACGTAGCCGATAGTGACAGACTATTTGGCTCAATTAGCTCTGTGTAGGACACGGAGCATCCACTCTCTTTGGGATGTAGGTGCTAGGAGGGGGTTATATTTTTTTGGACAAAGTTATAATTTTTTTCTGCCAACCTTTCTCTCTTAGACTCTTTTAGATTTTTCCATTTTTATGCACTTATCAATATTGTGGTACAGTTATATTTTGCAATATGTTGCATGTCTAAATGGTCGTGGGCGGCAGGGGTTGCAGCCAACCCCCCCTCCATGCACCAACCCCACTCACGGGAGTCTGACTCCTGCTGTAGCAAGAAGGCCCAAGGGAAATAAAGCTCCTTGGACCAATCAGAATCCTCTATTTTTAAAATGATGCTCCCGCAAGACTGAGACTTTCGCAAGCCCAACTGCCAAAATGTATAATTATTTTTTACCCTTAATTCCTCAAACTACTGAATGGATTCAACAAATCACAAAAAGCACAATCTGTGGACTAAGATCTAGCTTCCTGACAAATGAGGTGTAATTCTATTCAGCAGTATTTGCTGTAGCCCATCTTAAAGAAGTCTATGGAAAATGCATGTGGATTTTGTGACCCCCCTTTCTTTTCCTTGACCCCTGCTTGACAGATCACCCTGAAACTTTTCCATCACAAATTAGTCAAAAAGTAGCACCTTTTTGGAACGTCTTGTGGAGATTCATCAAACGTGGTAAAGTTATTAGCAGCACAAAAATGCTTTTCCTATGGAATAGTAATCCTAACTATAACTACCTAGTTAGGACCAACTTTTCACTTAGACAAAGCGTTTTTTGTTTTCCTAATAACTTTGGCGACGTTTAACGAATTTTCACAAAATTTTCAAAACTAGTTTGCCACTTAGTTCAGCTGCTGTCTGTAAAGTGTCAGGGTGATTCATCAAGCGGGGGAGAAAAAGTGGAGGGTCCCAAATAGACTTTTCCCCATGCAATGTCTATGGGAATTTTGCAATTTTTAGACACGGCTACAGCCCGAACCGCTGAACAGAATTGGACGGGATTTGGCAGAAAACTAGATCTTGGTGTTTAAAGAGAACTTTGTGTAATTTGGTGTAAATCTGTTCCGTAGTTTAGGAGTTATTAAAAGAAATTTATAGATATCTAGGGACACAGATCCTTCGAGGATCCGCCCATGGGGGATCTGCGGGAACCCGCGGGGGATCCATGGTTCCAGCGGCAATTTGAAGCCCTGATTGGCTGGCCACAACCTGACAGGAAAGTTGTGCCCGCCATTTTGTTTGTCGCTTGGCCTAGGTGCATGCGGGGGATGGGTTGGCCGCAACCCCTGCCGTGCACAGCCAAAGGCCCTGTGCGGCGGTGGTTGTATTAACATACAGTAATTATATATTACCTTATGTTAAAAAACTATAGAAATTCACTGAAAAAACCAAAGGTTACAGGGACATTATAGTTAGGTTCACGTCTTACCCAAACAAAACCATAAAAAGTAAGCAGTTATAGTTATACTTATCTGATGAAACTATAATTGGTGCCGTTAAGTAACTTTAGACCACAAGTTATAGTTTCTTAACACAAGTTTAACTATAACTGATTTCTATAGTTTTGTCTGGGTAAAATGTGAACCTAACTATAATGTCCCTGTAACCTTTGTTTTTTTCAGTCAATATAATATATATATTACCTACTGGCGGTCTCCAGTAGGAAGTTATAGTTAGGACCTGATTTCTATTAAAAAGCTGTTTTTGATCTGCCAATAACTTTGGTGCCATTTGATGAATCTTCACGAAATTTTCAAAACTAATTTGACTCTCACTTCAGCTGCTGTCTTGAAAACTTCGGAGTGATCCGTCAAGCAGGGCCAAGAAAAAGGGGGCATCCCAAAACACTTTTTCTCCATGTTAATTTCCATGGGAAACTTTAAACACTGCTACAGCCCGAACTGCTGAACGGAATTACACCAAATTTGGCAGAAAGGTAGCATTTGGTCAGGAAAGCACTCTTTTTGTTAAATGGTGTAATCCGTTCAGTTGTTCCTGAGAAATTTAAAGATTTCTCAGATATATAACTGTGGCTGCGGTGGATCCGCGACCCTCCCAATCTCTTGCCTGTGATCTGATTGGCTGCCAACACTTCAAACCAGGAAGTGTTGGCAGCCATCTTGTGACACGGATGAACCGACTCACAAGAAAAAAGATTTTTTAAAAAGAGAAGGGGGCAGGGTAGAAGCACCCTGACCCCCCTAGGCCTCTTGACGGGGTCCGACAGGGACCACCCAGGGCCAAAAAAAAAAAAAAAAAAAAAATAATAATAATAATTTGGCGGGAGTCGTGCTGGATCCAGCTCAGTTTCATTTTCGGTGGCGTCAGGGCACACGCAGCCTTTGCAGGACACAACCAAATTTGACTGGGCAAATATTTTGTTCTAAAACCGTAAGGGCCGTACTCGACGTGGACACATGAACTTAAGGAACTGTAGCAGCTGTCATCCGAAATCGCACGTCCACATTTCTTCATTGCAAAACGAATCTTTTCTTTTTATCGCCCCAAAGCTTTGCATTTCTCAGCGCATTCTATTTTCCCAGTAACCCTGGTCCATGAGAATGGACAAGTCCTACTATTTCTACTTGCAGGCCTTAGAAGTAGATGTAGTCAAACGTGGTGTATTGGATACAAAAAACCGGGGGGGAAACAAGCGCAGGTTGTGTCATCAAGCTCATATTCATTTTTGGTGGTGTCATGGCACGCACAGAGCCTTTGCAGGATACACCAAATTTTACATTAAAAAATATTTTGTTCTAAAGCCGGAGGGCCATACTCGACATGGCCACAACCACTTAAGCAACGGTAGCAGCTGTCACCCGAAATCGCATGCCCACATCTCTTTATTGCAACTGTAAACTCCTCTTTTTATCGCCCCAAAGGTTCGCATTTCTCAACGCTTTTTCCCCCCCAGTAACACTGGTCAATGAGAATGGACGAGTTCCGCTATTTCTACTTGCAGGCCTTAGAAGTTGATGTTGTCAAACGCAGTGTATTGGGTAGTGGAATATGTGCCCTCGTGTTATTGTGGAGATATTTGGGTTAAGGCTTACAGGAGGTGAAGTATTTGAGTGTGTTAAGGGCATAGCTGCCTAAACGTGTACGTGATGCAACCGTCATCAGTGTGCGCATGAAAACAGTGCCTATCTTCCTTCCCTCAACTCCTCTATCAGGGGAGGGTCGTGAACCCCCTTATAGCTTCATTTGAGAGCGGGGAATACCCATGTAGTGCTCTTAATTGGGGCTTCATTTGCGGAGTTCCCAGGGTGACACCTCGCACCAGACAGACTGGCCTGTGAAGTGACTCGTTTGGTCGGTCCTCACTGAGCGCTCGGTGGAAACTTGTGTTTAGGAGTGTGGGCCCTATTAGGGGTCTCTGTGTGGCTATCCACGTGCTCGCAGGCCGTGTGACACCTGGGAGAGTGTTCGTGGATAATCAGTGCTGTCGGGTTACAAGAGATAATGTACAGTCCATGCCAGGGGTGGGGAATTCCTATCTCCCGACGCCCGAGACATCTAGATTTCTTACAAGGGCAAGAGGTTTTAATTTCTAACTTGTCCAAAGGACAAGTAGACAGTTTTACGGTAATCCGATACACAGCTGTTCAACCCTTTTGGTCACAGCCAGTTAATAAGGAGCTCTGAGCAGTTTATTGGCAGTGAAAGGGTCAATGCAAAAGCTGGGGCGTACACTTTAATTTCCCCAGAGCAGAACAACAACATGATGGAGCTGAGCTCAAAGTTGCAGCTCCATATAAAACATCCACAGCACTGTCAGGTAAGAGTCTTTTTGCTTTCTCCCGAGGCTCTTGTGTGGCTTTCAGGCACTCCTCTGGTCCTTTCATTTTCTTCGAGCACGAGACGCAGCTCCAGAACACTCAAATCACTGGAATGTAAGAGGCTGCCTTAAGGGCCTCTTGGCTCCTGCTCTGACTTTAACCTTGTGACCCACTGCCTTTTATTCTGTGCTTCACCCATGCGCCTCAAATCGGCCCCAAGATCCCTCCTCACCCTCGCCTCCGGGGGCCTACAGTAAAGCCCATGCTTTCCCTTCTCATGCAGCCCCTGCACAACCCTCCTTTGCACGTTGCTTTGCCTGTGCACCTTATGTTTCACCCGGTGCCTGTACTTGCTAACCCCATCCCACCCCCCTCTGCTGCGCCCTCTGACTGACCTGACCCGATCCCCTTGGCCTCTCATGTCTTACCTCATCCAGGGCTTACATTAAAGTTCATTAGTTTCCCCATGGGGAATTCATGCAATCCTCAGGGGCACCCTCATTTCTCTCCTTGCACTGGACCTCTCGTCTCACTTTGTGCATGCACCAGGGGCATCTGAACACGCCACTGTAGCAGCTACAGCAGCTGGGGAGTTCTTAATGGGCCCCTTCCTTCTGCAGGTCCAGACAAAGGTTCATAATCGACATGAAAGGGTGGATGGATATATACATGGATGAATGAGTGAAAGGATGGATGGAAGGATGGATGGATGAGTGAAAGAATGGATGGATGGATGAGTGAAAGAATGGATGGATGAGTGCAAGGGTGAATAAATTGATGGATGGGGTGAAAGTGGATGGATGAGTGAAAGGATGGATGTAAGGATGGATGAGTGAAAGAATGGATGGATGAGTGAAAGGGTGAATGAATGGATGGGGTGAAAGTGGATGGATGAGTGAAAGGATGGATGGTTGAATAAAAGGGTGGATTGATGGATGAGAGAGAGTGGATGAATGGCTGATAGAGTGGGTGGATGGGTGGCTGGGTGGAAGGATGGATGGATAGATGGGTGGAAGGATGGATAGATTGATGGGTGGAAGGATGGATAGATTGATGGGTGGATAGTTGAGTGAAACGGTGGATGGAGGGATGAGTGAAAGGGTGGATGGATATGAGTGTAAAGGAGGATGGATGGGGTGAAAGACGGAAGAGCAGATGGATGGAGGGATGAGTGAAAGGGTGGATGGATATGAGTGGAAAGGAGGATGGAGGGGTGAAAGATGGAAGAGCAAAAGGATGGCTGGATGGAGGGATGAGGAAAGAGTGGATGGATATGAGTGAAAGGGTGGATGGAGGGGTGAAAGTGGATGGATGGATGAGCGGATGCATGGATGGATGAGTGGAAGGAAGGAGGGATGGATGAGTTTGAATGATCGATTTGGAGCTGGAAGGATAGGTTTGGCCTCAAGGGCGTCGTGAACCACTCGCTTTAGCAGCTACAGCGGGGTGGAGCTCTTGATGAGCCTCTTCTGTCTGCGGCTAAGCAGACAAAGGCCCATAATTAACGTGTAAGGGTGAGTGAGTGAAAGGATGGATGTGTGGGTGAAAGGGTGGATAGATGAGCGAGTATATGAGTGTAAGTGTGGCTTGCTAGATGGATGAATGAGTGAAAGTATGGATGAGTGACAGGGATGGTGGATGGACGATAGATGTGTTGATGAAGGAAAGGGTGAAAAGATAGATGGGTTGCAGGGTGGATGGATCAGTAAGCGAAAGGATGGATGAGTGAAAGGGTAAATTGATGGATGAGTGGAAGGGTGGAAGAGTGAAAGGGTAAATTGATGGATGAGCGGAAGAATGGGTGTGCGAAAGGATGGACAGATGGCTGAGATGGATATGTTTGGGGATGGATGGGTAGATTTGGATATGGATGGGCGGATGGATGGATTGACAAACAGAATGGTGAAAGGCTGATGAAAGAATGAATGGAAGCCAATGTAAAGGTGAAATGCTAGATATCAGTGGGTGGATGAAAGGATGAATGGGTAGATCTGCAGAAAAGAGGCAAAATAAGGAAATCACTAGTATTCAAATCCATCTATACTATGAGCCTGACATAACCCGAGAGGCTATTATTCGAGCTCTTCTATAATGAGTGCTGCCATTATTTGACGGTGCACTACATGATGGCACCAAAGGGACAAGTGGATTTTGTACGGGACAAGTAGATTTATGAAGCTACCTGTCCCATGGACAAATAGATATTTTTAATTCCACACACCTGCATGCCTACAACATGCATCTTTCTATATACACACAGGGCACACATGTACACATCAGCGAACAGAGGCTTGCTCACAAGCACATGAACACACGCGATCACACGTAGTCAAGCACTCACCAATATGGACACACAAACATACCCATACAAACCCAGATAATACACAGACCAATCCACGCAGGCACTTACATACATGCACTCAAACATGAACACACGTACTCACGCATGCACACACGAATCCACAAATACACACACAGGAACGCTTGTGAGCACACGCGCATACAAACACACACACACACACCAATCTACTTGGGCAACGGTAGCAGCTGTCATCCAAAATCGCTCACCCACGTTTCTTTATTGCGACTGGAAACTTCTCTTTTGATCACCCCAAAGGTTCGCATTTCTCAATGCATTCTACTTTCCCAGTAACCCTGGTCAATGAGAATTGGCACGTCCCACTATTTCTACTTGCATGTGCACATCCGCTAACAGAGACTTAAGCACAAGAGCACACACGCACACATGTAGTAAAGCATACACAAATACGCACGCACATACCCATACAAACCCAGATAACACACTCATCAATTCACGCAGGCACTTACATACGTGCACTCACACAAGAACACACCTACTCACATGCACACGGATCCACAAATACACACACACGAACGCTCATGAGCACACACGTATGCACGCAAACACTCACACACTAATCCACTTATGCACACTCCTACACATCATAAACACACACACTAACACATAATGTAACTAGCATGGCAGGCCTATCCACAGCCCACTTGAAGTAGTTTGCAGGTAAGCTCAAATAAAAGCTTATTTTGGTTGAAGGCGCTGTATCTGACACCACCTTGGTTATGTTCGAATGGAGAGCAGCTGTCAGAGGCGGGCACAGATCTTCGCAAGTGCTTCCTCTCACATTCTTGTCAGCCGCACACGAGGTATGGGGTGCACACCAGGTCGGAGGGGGCCTCTGAATTGTAACTCTCTCTACTCCATGATTATAAGCCCTCACGGAAGCTTTAGCAATACTCCCTCTGAGGACTGTCATCAGAGCTGCAGAAACAAGAGGCCATTTGTCACCGAGACTGTAATTTCAGGTGTGCTAAAGGGATTAGAGCCACGCGACCAATGTGCGGATTAGTGTGATTGCATCTCCCAGGCAGCAGCTGCCTTGGCTCGGTTGGCCCTGGTTGTAGGCCAGAGGTGAGAAGCCAGGGCTGCTGCAGCAGGCCTGCACCAAGAGGCTGGTAAAGTCCAGTCAATCCCGAGGTGCAGCGGCGAGCCTCACACCCGCCAGGAAGAAAATGGAAGGGCCCAGGGGAGCGAAAGGACGTGTTTCGGTGTTAAAAAGTGTAATTCTCTAAGAGAGGGGATTCAGGCCAGCGCTAAAGAAGGTACTGCGGTGCTGAGCCCCCCCTCCAATTTTTTCTCCCTTCATAAAGGCAGGGCTCCCGGAATGGACATTTAATCTGCAGCGCAGATTCAGAAACAAGTTGACACGATATTTAAACAGCTCTACTTTGTTGCATTGTCAGACAGGAGAGCTACAATTGTTTCAGCATGTTGTCTGCAAATATCTTTAAGAAAGCAACACCGAATTGTTGCTTTAAATAAATCAACTTGTTTTTAATATATCTGTGCCGTTCCTAAGAGCTGTAAACAAAAAGTGTTACTTTTACTCTAATTCATGGCACTCAGTTTACCTACCTGGAGAAGGATGCTGATCCCAACTTGTGATCTGGAGATCACCGCCTGTTTCAGCAGAGAACGCTCAAATAACACACTTTCCCGCCACCTCTACAATGATGCTGTAAGTGGACAAGGAGTCCCGAACCCTAATGCACGCTTCACATAGGCACAGCACCTCAGCATGAAATATAATACCTGTGTGAGGCACCTAATGTGCACACATTATATCTATCTTTAATAATGCCTAAAGAAAATATTTTGCCTTTGCTGCACTCTATCTGTGCCATGAGTTAGGAAGCACAGGGCTAAATTTACTAACTGTGGTGCATGAAAGAGCAGAACAGCGACGTATCTACTAAGATATGGGATTGCATCATTATGGGCTGTGCTGGCTCAGCAAGAAGCGAGCACTAGTATTTATGTGACTGCATCGTTTGCTACTGTCTAAAAATCAAGTCGTAACACGGAGAAATATCTGGTTATTTTACACTTTACACACTTCAGGCACATAAAAACAGGTAACCTGCTCTGCAGTAAGCCAGTGAAGCCCGCTATGATATGGTGCTTGGCACTGTATATCTCTCTCCCTGCGCTGGTGCACTTTAGAAACGACCAGAAAGAGGCAGACTAAAAGTCAGAAGGGAGCAGAGTTCAAGCAAAACAAAGGTCAGAAACTAGCAGAAAGAGACAAAATAAAGGTGATAAACGAGCAGAAAGAGGCAGAAGAAAGGTCAGTTCAGTTATATCCCCGGGGGGCAGAAATCAGCCTGGAGGGGGAGGCTCCTGTTTTATTTTATTAAAAAATAAAAAATGGGTCAGGCTCCGGGGGATGGGGTCCCCGGGGACCAAAATTGTCCAGGGAAGGTGGGCCACATGGCCCCCTTCCCAAAAAAATAAAAAAGCTGGAAACTTATTAGAGGCCCGCCCCCTTTCTCCAATACTCTGCAAACGCACCTCCTGGCGCGCGCCTGGTTGGGGGGAGAAGTCCCCTTGGCTGCGGAGCGTTCTTATTTATTTATTTATTTTATTTTGAATGTTTTCTATAGCGCGAACATGACCACCAGGGGTATCAGAGCGCTTTACAATTTATACATCAAGAGGAATACAGATACATGCAATCAAAACAGAACCCACAAAGCAGAAGATACAAAGTCATATAGAGCAAAGGGAATCTTGTGACCATAGCAGCTGGGCCACAGAACTGCGACTGTGACCTCAGTATCCACTTGAATAGCCAGTCAGAGGCAGAAATTTCTTCATCAAGAGCACTTTGACTTCCTTTTTGAAAAGGACAATGGAAGGGTTCACTCTGACTTCAGGAGGAGGGAGTTCCAAATCCTCTGTGCTATACCGGAGAAGGCTCGATTATAGGTTTTTTTCTTCTTGAATTTTTGCGGTTTGAGCAATAGGGTGCTGGCGCTTCTGGAGGCTCTCTCGCCACATGAGAGCTCCAGTTTCTGAGCGAGGTACAAAGGGGTATTGAAGTGAATGGCTTTGTGTGCCATGCAGGCAATTTTTAATTGTATCCGAGCTTCATAAGGCAGCCAGTTCAAGGACAAAAGGTCAGGGGTGATATGGTTGTATTTTTTGGTGCCTGTTACGAGCCTAGCAGCTGAGTTGAGTGCAGCCCTAAGAGGAGCAGTCTTCACTCTAGGTAGGCCGCAAAGGGTTGCACTACCATAGTCCAGCTTTGATAACACGAGGCTTGCACTGCCACCTTTAGGTCATGAGCAGGGAGGTAAGGTTTGAGTTTCCTTAGAATGCTGAGTTGGAAGTTCGCTCCTTTGGAGAGGGAGCTGATGTGCCTTTTCATGTTCAGACTTTTGTCTAACATAATTCCCAGAGAGGTTGCAGAATCAACAAGGTGCGGCCTACAGTTAAGAGCAGTGAGATGATTCAACCATTGTTCGATGACCGGAGATTGCTTGTGTGGTGCGATAAGTAGGAATTCTGTTTTGAGAGCGTTTAACTTCAAGTGGTTGCGTGTCAGCCAGCTTTGAGTTTCCAGTTGGACTGAATTGAGGGACCAGATGTCCTCAAGGGAGGCGATCTTCAAGTATAGTTGGGTGTCATCCCCATACATGTGATAGTGAATGCTGGATGATTTCAGAATTTCTGTCAAAGGCTTCATGAACAAGTTGAAGAGCGTGGGTGAGAGCGCTGAACCCTGGGGGACCCCCAGCGTGACCGGCGAAGGATGCGAGAGGGACTGGTTCACCTTGAAGCTTTGGGATCTGTCATGAAGGAATGTGGAGAACCAGTTTAGTACAGGCCCAGACAGCCCCATTCTATGTTCCAGGAGGTCAATTAGGTTATCGTGTTTGACGGTGTCAAATGCTGACGAAAGGTCGAGAAGGATCAGAAGGCAAGATTCATTTTGATCCAACATTCGTAGCGCATCATCGACAATGTGAGTTAACACCGATTCTGTATCATGACCCGGGCGAAAACGAGATTGACACTGGTCCAGGAGTTGGAAGTGATCAATGTGGTTGCAGAGTTGGGCGAGAACACATTTCTCCAGTAGCTTTGCCAGCGTGGGGATGTTAGACATTGGGCAAAAGTTGTGAAGGTCCGTGTGATCTGCAGATGGTTTCTTTAGGATCGGGGTAACTTGACCCGCTTTTAGGCAATCTGGAATAGCACCTTGCCGAAGTGATGCATTGACGATCTTAGTCCAAAGAGGAGTAGGGAGGTTCTAACTCGGAGAAAGAGGTTCGATGGCAGGGGGTCGTTGTAGTGATTAGACGGTTTCAGAGTAGCCAGCGTTTTGCGTATGGTGCTTTCATCCAAGGATTGGAACAGGCTCCAGGATGTGTTTTTGCGGAGGTAGGGCTGCACTGGGACCGTGACAAGCAACCCAGTGGGTGGGAGGGTGTTCAGCAGCCTGAACGACAGTTGTTCGAGTGCAGAGATAGTTCAGCTTTGATCTTAGCGGTCTTATCAGTGAAGAAGTCAGCAAACTCATCGCAGTTCGGTAGTGGCACTCGACCCTGTGGCGATGGATTAGGCTGACAGTTCGCTTGGGACTTGATGAGTTCGAATAGTTTTCTGGGACGGTTTTTTGCTTGCTCTAGTTGATTTCGGAAGAAGGTGGCCTTTGAGCATCTGATGTGTTTGTTGTAGATGCTTCTTAAGGATCTCAGATGGTAGAGATGTTCAAGGGAGGGATATGCTCGTCACAGTCTTTCCGCAAGTCTTAGATTCCTTCTCTCGGAATTAAGACTGTCATTAAACCAGGGTTTGGAGAGTTTGGAGGACAGTCTTTTAAGCTGTAGAGGCGCAACCGAGTCTAAAGCATTGGTCATTGAGCGGTTATAATTGGCCTCTAAGGTCATGTACATCCGACATGTTCATGGGAGGGGGCAGGATGTCATCGCAGAGCGCATTCAGATCGTGCAAGTTGATGTTCCGTAGGCATCTTTTCAGTTGTTTGGGGTTCTTTGGCTGGGCTCTACTAGCTCTTACCGATTCCAGGATGAGGAAGGTGATGCAGTAGTGGTCGGTCCAATCACATGGGAGGATCAAACGAGCTACCGGCAGACATCAGACGCGCCCCCTCCCTGAACACCTTCAGGAAGACCCTCAAGACCTGGCTCTTCAGCTAAACAGCTCTGTGGACCCCCCCTCAGCGCCTTGAGACCCTCACGGGTGAGTAGCGCGCTTACAATTCCCTGATTGATTGATTGAATCCAAACGGATGGAGTTGGGCTTGTAAGCAGGCGATGCCTCCACCCTGACCACTTGCTCTGTCCAACTGAATGATATCATAGTTGGGAGGCACTAAAATGTCCAGGATGGGAGCAGCTGAGTCATTTAACCATGTTTCAGTCAGCATTACAAGGTCCAGGTCCTGTGCAAGGATGAGGTCGGCAATGTCTGCAGCATGTTTCACTGCCGATCTACAGTTTAGGAGCACGCATTTGAGCTTTGTGTTGGCGTCAATTGGTGCTGATAATGTAGTGGTGACCTTCGTGAGGTTATTCTCATTTAATGCTCTAGTGTTTAGCCTAGGTTCCCTGAAGGGATCAGTGGTGATGGATTTAATTTGTTGCAAGTTGAATATGTTGGAGGAATGTGCAGGATCATAGGAAAGTAGGAGAGAATGGATATCCCTATCCGACAGTGAGGGTTGACATCTGGATGGCCGAGAAGGGTCGTTAGGAAGAGGAGCGGAAGCCCAACTATGGGGTGAGTGGGTGATGTAGGCCGGTGCCCGACGATTTGTGGAGGAGGAAGGGCGTGAGGTACACACTTTAGATGAGAGCGAGCAGAGATGGTGATTGGTCATAGTGGTGCAGCTAAGCCTGGAGTTGGCAGCCAGTTCTGCGTTGATATGCAATAGGTTACGTACCTCTGACTTAAGTTGTAAGAAGCAGAGTGAGATCTCATTAAGTCTGTCTTCCACTAAGGTGTGGGAATGGGATTGGGAGGCTAGGATCTGTGGACCATGCGCTGGTAGAGGGCTAGTAAAAGCGGGGGACAGTAGGGCCGGCGGCGAATGTATGTGCTCAGAGGGGAGAGATTCCAGGAATTGGAGCTGGGTGTTCGGAGGGTTGGGTAAGATAGGGGAGGCAGGGTAGGGGCTAGCAAGACCTCCTGTTACCTCCAGTAAGCCCCACACAGTGGGTTTGCTGAGAGGTGCAAGAAACCAAATGGTATGCTGTTCCTAATGAACACTGTTGGTTGATGTCCAAGTAGTGATATATGATTGTTAAATCACGACAGGCAGGAGAAAATATCCTCCTTTCGGAAAAAGACCCTCACACACCCAAGTCACAGGATGTATTGCCTCATCATCGGGTCTGCTCCTTATCGGGTCGGCGCTGCAATACCCGATCGGCGCCCGAATCGGGGCCTTTTAACGGAGATCTTTATTCCTGTTGCCGTAAAATGTATTGTGTGTAAGGGCTTTGTGAAAAGTGTAGATAACATATTTTTTTTTCATCTACTCATGACCAGGGCACTGCACTATTCAGTGTTTTAAACTCTGCCGGTACACGATGAAGCAGTAATTTGACCTAATTAGGGTGAGTGTGTATTTTTATAGAATAAGTTGACGATCTTGGTTGCTGTTTACATATACATTTTTGCCGAATGTTTTTACTTGAATCATAGCCATCTTGCATGGTCACAAACAACCTTGTGTGATGCATGCGTTAGTAGCACGAGTAAGTTTCACTTACTGAACACTACATCAGCAATGTAATGATTACAATTCATGTTGAATCAACTTTTTATGAATTTTTCTCCATAGGTTGATGCTCTAATTCAACAGGTACCACTTTTTAGGGTGCTGTATGAGTGGACACTTATTTTACTATTGGGATCCACCACCAAAAGTGTAGTTAGATTTTAAATTGATCCTGAAGAATTGCCTTCTAATTGAATTAATGGCAAGAAACATGTTGATCTCTTTGGCGCACATCCCCAATACCTTATAAGAGGGGTGCGCACTAATCACGTTTTTAATTAAGAGAGCAACCACGTTCATTAAAATAATTCTGAGTGGACTGCTTCCTCTTACTTTTAATTTCACCTCTGCACCTTCCACATCTACACTTTTCACAAAGCCCTTACACACACTACATTTTACGGCAACAGGAATAAAGATCTCCGTTAAAGGCCCCGATTCGGGCGCCGATCGGGTATTGCAGCGCCGACCCGATAAGGAGCAGACCCGATGATGAGGCAATACATCCTGTGACTTGGGTGTGTGAGGGTCTTTTTCCGAAAGGAGGATATTTTCTCCTGCCTGTCGTGATTTAACAATCATATATCACTACTTGGACATCAACCAACAGTGTTCATTAGGAACAGCATACCATTTGGTTTCTTGAACTTCATATGGGCTTGTATGCTGGACCTGTTTAAATATAGCCCACAGTCCCCTCCTTATTGTATTATATTTGCTGAGAGGTGGTCAGAGGCCATGCCCCCTTCTCCACCACTCTGCAAACGTGCCTCCTGGCACACTACTAATTCGGTGATGAAGTCACCTTGGCTCCAGAGGGACTTGTTAAATGGTGTAAATCTGTTCAGTAGTTCCTGAGAAATTTAAAGATTTCTCAGATAAACAACTGTGGCCTGCTATCCGATCTCAACAATCCTGCTGTATAGGACTTACTGGAGGCTATAGGAGGGGTAGGTGGCCCCCAAGGACCCTCAATAGCCAAGAGGACTTCATCTCCTTACTAGTAGTGCGCCAGTAGGTGCATTTGCAGAGTGGTGGAGAAAGAGGGCGTGGCCTATCAGATCTCAGCTATCCTGTTGTATGGGACTTACTGGAGGTAATAGGAAGGGTAGTTGGCACCCAAGGACGTCTTTGGGGGCCAACTAGCCCCTCTGTTACCTCCTGTAAGTTCCACACAGCAGGATTGATGAGAAGTTGTCAGAGGCATGCCCCCTTTCTCCATCACTCTACAAACATGCCTCCTGGCACACTTCTAGTTGGGTGATGAAGTCACCTTGGCTCCAGAGGGACTTTGGGGGCCAAGAAGCCCTTACATTACCTCCTGTAAGTCCTACATCGGAATTCCTGTGAACTGGTTGGAGGCCCTGCCCCCTTTCTCCAGTACTCTACAAATGTGACTACTACTTAAAAAAAGCTTAGAAAATCACTGAAAAAACAAAGGTTATGGGGATGTTATAGTTGGGAATTAGCATTTAAAACACCTTAGAAATTCACTTAAAAAACAAAGGTTATAGGGACGTTATAGTTAGGGGCAGATTTTACTCATACAAAACTAGAGAAATGCAGCTGTTATAGTTAGCTGAGTTAACTATAACTCACGCCCCGCAATGCACTGCTTATGACCTCACATATTACCCCACCCCCCACAGGACCGCTGCTAGTCTGGCATGGTCACCTTTGTCCTTGGATTTGTTTACGCTTCAAGTCTGCAAATGTGAGAGGGTCATCAGTCAGTCCAATTCCACTGTATTGTTTGCTTGCAATTTATCTATAATTGCTTTCCTCTCTGGCTGCATTTCACCCGGTGAGGGATGGAGTGCTGCCTGCTTGATGGGGATCGTGGCCCACCGTCCCTGCCCGCGGCTTGCTGCTTCCGAATTTTGTTGCATGGAGGTGTTCGAGTACAAGTTCTGTGGCAGGATCCAGTAGTTTGGGAACTGCCTGGGCCTTCATTGGTGTGTGTATTGTCTGGGTCACACCTAGAGATGGTGAATGTCTGACTAAATGGGTGGCCCCTGCAATATTGGATGCCTTTCTCAGCGAACTGTGGCAGCACGCAATTGTCACCTCCTCTGCAGTGTGATTGGAGATAGGTTCTTCTAATAAAGATCCTGACAGTGTGACCCCCCTCAAACGAGTTTCATCCAGCCTCCTGAGCGGGCATCATTATGGCTTTTTTTCGTATGAAGTGATGTACACAGGTGTGAACATCCGGGGTAATTTTCCTGGGATTAGGGGACCTCCCCCCCGATAAGTGCAGTACTTCCAAAGCAAAGCCAAGGATAATGTGGTGAAGAGCTATTCCCTTGATGATCTTCTTGATTTTCTTTTCTCGGTCTTCAAGGTGTCTTTGGAGGTCTATATTTTGGTCACGGAGTTCCACGACCACCCTCTGGAAAGCCTCCAATTCCTCCTTTCTGGATTCTTCTGCAGTTTCCAGTATGCAGACTTGCTGCTGCAGGTCTCCCAGTTCATGCTTGACTTCTTTTATTTCCTTGGCAACGTCTTCCCTCAGTGCGGTGCTATCAGTGCAGAGTTTGCCAAAGAGTTGTTCCATGAATGTGCGTGTGGAGGGTGCCTCCGTTGAGGTCTGTGTTGATCTGTGTGGGGATGGTTCTCAGCTTTCTCTGTGCTCCGTGTTCTCCCTGTGTGTCCCAACCCCTTCCGCTTTCTTTACTGCTGCCTTACTTGGTATGTCTTTTAAATTTGCAACTTTTTTTGTGTTTGTTGGAGGTCATGCTTGAGATACTTGCTTCCCTGAGCTGCAGAACAAGACATAGTGTAAATTCACAGCACAGTCAAGGGAGGGCCACCGAGGGCCATACGGTCCACCCCTTTTGGAGGAGGTGGCCTTCCCTGCTATGCCGCACTGCAAACCTAGGACCCTCCCAGATATCAGGATATGGTCGTGGCTCCCAAGGTCCCAGGGTCCAGTGCTGGTTGTAAAGGGAGGAGCCCCAATTATTTGGGTTATGTTACCTGGAGCCTCTTTGCTTCTCTAGCATGCGCCCACCTCAGGGCACCTAATGGTGCCCCAGTCAGTATTCCTCCTCCTTCACTGGGTTCAGGGGGAGTCCACAGTGCTGCTTTGCTTGTCCTGATAGTTATTACCAGATGCTGTACCCGTGGGTAACAGGTTCTCCCTCCCTGACCTGGTTCCAAATGTGGAAGGCTGCGTAAATAGATGATTGCGGGCCTCCAGTGCTCCTCGTGTTTGTGGCTGCCTCGTTGCTCTCTGGAGGCGCTAGCCACATTGTACCTTGGCTTCTGCGGTCCTCTGATTTCACACTTCCGGGGAAGTGAGGTGTGCACTCCTGACCCTATTACTGCTGTCGGCAGCTCCATACAGGCCTCACTTGTCTTCTCAGCAGGAGTCCCTTGAGTCCACTGCTCCGTCCCCTGCATCAGGGGTGCCTCAAGGCTCCACAGCTTTATAGAGCAGTGTCAGGTAAGACAGCCTATTCTTTCTTCAGAATAGGAGGCCGCATTTGGTTGTGGACTTTCTGTAACAATCAGTGGCCCTCATCGCAGCCTCCATTTCCTTCACAACTGCTGGCACAGCGATCAGCCGGGGGTGAATTTTCCCACAGCTTAGGGCTCCGGAGAGGTTCTTAGGCTGTCAGCTGTCCCCTCTCGTCCTCGCCTACCACAATCTGATCCTTGGTGGCCCCAGGGCAGGGAGCAGAGGACCGTATTAGATGGGCGCGGAATAGAGAGAGATAGCTCTGGGTCGCCATCTTGGACACACCCCACCCACATATTATTATATTTTTTTAACTCAAAAAAGAATGTTGTTGCTCTGGGTCAGTACTTAGGGCCTGATTACGAGTTTGGCAGTGCGGGAGTCGACTGCCACACCGGCGGACCACTCCAGCACGACCAAGCCTGTGGTTGCACCGCCCGCCAGATTACGAGTTTCCTCGTGTCTGGCAGCCTGTTTTTGGCAGTAGTACAGCGTTGCCTCTGAAAATGGGCACTGCAATGGAAACACCAAAAACAGTTCCTACACAGCATGAAACTGGGGTGCATGCTCACAGGGGGAGACATGTTGTGCCCCCCCTGCATGCATCCCCATGCATATGGGCAACAGGGGGCCATGTAGGGCCCCCTTTGTTTCAGGCCTGCCAGCTTTTTCATGTAAGAAAGACCTCCATGTCACCGCTGGCGGTCCTGAAACTTGTAATATGCATGGCGGTGCCGCAGCGGCACCACCAGCATATTACTTAACCCCTGACCACCACCACCAGGGAACGGCGGTTCCCTGGCGGCTGCAGTGGCGCAATGGCGGGTGGACCACCAAAGACATAATAGGGCGGTCGGACCACCAGTGCGGCAGTGGCTGGACTGCCACTGCTGCGCCCCCGAAGTGTGCCGGTCCTCGGAACGCCAGACTCGTTGTTTGGTCCTTAGTGTCATGGGTAACAAACCCATGTGCTATTTTATGACGGGGTGCTGCTTGATCATGAATACTCACTGAACATTCATGAAGGCCTCACCAATTCAAGTATGTGGCAAAATCACAGAATATTCAAATACTCTTGGATTCAAATCCATTGTACTCAAAAATAACTCTTAAGTACTCGGTGTTCAAATTATTTGGGCACAGTTCAGGATATGGGAGAGCTATAGCTGACTATATTTATCTGAGTGGGCCGCAACAATGTTCTAACACTCATAACCAAGGGTAACTTGGAAGGCACCAGAGAGATCTGGAAAGGATCTGTGTGTCATAGTATAATTTTCTGCAAGTGGGGTAGATGCAGAATCTGATTAAACTAATTCTGTATTTGTAAATGTTCTGTTGAAAACAAACTGTGTCTTAATTTGTATGGGGCAGGGGTCTGAACTATTCTCACTGTAATTGCTATGTTTTTCAGGAAATGCGAGTTGGAGATGCTGTGTGCAAGCAAGTCTTCAAAAAGGTCCAATGATGCCTTGTTGAGCAGCCTGCTGTCTCAGAAAGTAGAAGCAAGGCTGCAATGATGACCAGCAGGCCATCTGCTGCTGGAAGTGAACATCCTTAAAAGTGCAAAGAGCACATCAACAAATGCCCATCGTCTTACATGTGATCATATCTCTTCAACAATGGCTTGTATTTGTATTTAGAATGCTTTTTTTTTCAGAAAAACAAAATGTACAACAGTGGTTTAGAAATAAAATATAATAACATGTGCTAGTGCTAAAACACCACTAGGTATGGTCGTGTGTCATTTTACAACATAGAATAAAAGAATGTGAGTGCACGGGGGCGTGCTTAGATCGCGCTAATATGAAGTTACAAGAGTTCCTAGACATTTACATTCACTTATTTCATTTCTTTCTGAAGGTTTTATGAAAAGAAACTACAAACCTCTACCCCCATTAATTCAGATAAACTGTTAACAGGAGAAAATACTAAAAAAAAGCAACAAAACATGTCTTTAAAAAAAAAGTGTTAACAAACAAATGTTACCCTTCCTGGCATTTTGCAATCCGTTTTTTTCTGTTGTGCCTTAACTGCACCAGCGGCACACATCGTTGCATATTTCTGCTTCACACACAGGTGCCAGGGCAGATAGGGCTCTATTATAATTGTAATTCCACTTCTATTGCCCTTACTACCCCTGACGAGGCATTGAAGCGCTTTACATCGAGTATCACACTTCCCGTGTCATTGCTAGGGAGGACTATGCAGGTTCCCACAAATGGTTGGTGAGATCGTTAGTCTGGCAGGGATTAAGCATTGTTATGTTGCAGGGATGGGTTTTTAAAAGGAGAGCTTGTGATCTATGAAATAAGGTGTGAACAAATAGCCGGAATGCAACAACGGAGATTAAGGCGGACAGGCATGCGATAGAAGGCTACACCCAAAAGAGGTGGAATGCAGAGGAGAGAAGATAACAAGACAGTCACTTTGAGAAAAGGAAGGAGAGGAATCAATTAAAAGTTGTAAGTCAAGGTGAAATTTCCAAGGAGGATGTAAAGGTGCAATCTGAGGATGTAAAGGTGTAGAAAGAAATAACATTAACTTGAGCTCTATGTAAAGGGAAGATTATTTAAACATGCCAGCCCGAGTATGCAGATCATTTAAACATTAAGAGCCCAATCTTGTGTGCAAACCTAGGGCATCTCTTTAAAACCCAGTACTGGGTATCCCAGGTTTGGTAAAAGGTCTATGTAGAGATAAGGGAGGTGAGACTGACTCATTCTTTAGGGAAAAGACTCCTTTAATGATCTTCCTTCACTGTCCTAATATCACTGGCTCAAAGAATTTCCAGCCCTAAAAGTGAGTTATTTGGCACGGACTAAGACCATCTTGCCAACACGCAGTCAAGATTTATTTCCTGTGTTACCTAATCCCATTCTAGGTTGTTTCTACAGCAAAGGAACTGCAGATACAAAGGTACCTACAGCTAACATCCCATGTGTCTGTTGTACGTATTTGTGCATGTAGCTTGTGTGTTACATACAGTGTGTGAATGAGTGACCCAGAGTAGTGGAGGCCTCTGGGTTCTATGTGGGAGTTCTGGGCCTAATCCTGTTTAAAAGAGGTTAGTGAGGTTGTATTCACAGACAGTGGAGGTGTATTGC
The DNA here is from genome assembly GCA_963921515.1 of Calotriton arnoldi. Lineage (NCBI taxonomy): Eukaryota > Metazoa > Chordata > Amphibia > Caudata > Salamandridae > Calotriton > Calotriton arnoldi. The sequence goes on along the minus strand of CAWUFW010009739.1, from coordinate 699,659 downwards.
TGATAGACCTGAGCTGGAGGGAGGAGACCTAAACATAGAAGTGAGGGCAGAGGAGACAAAGCTTCTGTAGAAATACATATGGACCTTTCAATCAGAGGAGCTACTGATGGGTCTTCCCATAGCAGTGCCATTTGAGGGGTGGGCGGGGGGTTCCAAGGGTTGGACTAGAGTTCCTGTTGTCAGGGTGTGAAGAGTCCTTTAGAGGGTGGTTAGCCTTTTGTCTCTTTCCTGGTCACTGTCAGTGTGGATTGTGATAGCCAGGCGCAGATTGCTCTCACATCTGTGTGCCTCTGTTGTGGGTACTCTAGGCTGGAGACTATCCTGATGTTAGGGAGCATCACTCTATACAAAGGCTATCTCTGGGAAACAGCATGAAGAGGACACATGAAAGAACTACCCTACACCCGGATCTGTGTATCTAAAATATAATCATCCAAGTCAACCCAACCAAAATAACTGTAGAGAACTGTAGCAGACCATCCCAGTACAATACTAAGAGAGAAAAAAAGAATATGGGAATAAAGAAAAGCATAAAAGGAACTCAAGGAACTCAAGTACCTCCAATGCACAAAGCACTACATACATGTCAACAGACATAACTCAGGTGAGAGACTCAGTTTTTGAACCCAAAAATGGGCTCATTTTAGCTGTCCATGCCTAAAATTGCGTCTTCAATAAAAATCAATGGGGAAAATTCCTTCCCCCTATTTTTTTTCCAGTCTCCTAAATGCCTGTTCTTCAATGTTGGCATGTATGGCACAATGATATTGAAAATATTATGGACTGATCCAGTGGTCTTCACACTGTGGGCCACACCCCCATGGGGCAAGGGGGGCAAACATCCATACACCCTCAGGGTCATGCGAGTCCCACAACAATGAAACTCAGTTGTAGATTTTGAAGTGTATTTTTGTGGTTGTGTTTTTTGGCTTATTTTTAAAAGTCAGTTGGGCTTTTATTGCAGTTCTTTTATTCTCTATGGGTAGCGAGGTCCACGCATTGTACTGAGGAAGAACTTTGCAATACTTTTTACAGGTGTCTGCAGACATTTTAAAAAATCTGATCTCCATTGAAAACACAACACAGTAAGGCATCAGTGAGAACATTACAATACCAAGTAGAGCCTCCTATGCACCCAATCCCACTGTCTGTGTCTCAGGTATTCACAGTCCCGAGTAGTGCTGAGAAAGGGGTCCAGTCAGAACCATTAAGTGCTGAAGTCCACTTTCTGCTGTTATGTGGCAATAGGATTAGCAGCCCTGCTTACATTCTCTACCAAGCATAGTGGAGAGATGGTATATGGTGTTGTGACTTAGCTCCCTATATAGCCTTTCTGTGGGTAAAGGACTGACGAGAATTTGATAGGTGTATCCATGGCTCCTATCTCTTGATGAGTGTGTGACTACAGGCCGAAGCACCGTGTCCATGACATTTTAGTAACTCATAGTGAAAAAAACAACCAAACTGGTTAAAAAAATTGTTTGCATTTCTTAGTGTGATGCATTGTGTGAGAGAAGTGGGAGCAGGGATACCAACACTAGTTGATACTAAAGCTGTTGTCACATAAGGGCATATGAGAAGGCTGAACATGTAGACAAATTAGGAGTGGATTGGTGATTCATTGTATCTCATCTGACATCCACATGATATACATTTTTTTCATATCTGGGGTTTCCCAACAATAAAGTGGAGCATCCCAGAGGGGTACACACCAAGGTATTTTTAACAGTAATCTGGATCCCTGCAAATGTCCAGTTGATTTTTATCAGAACACCTGCACATTGGTTGAGTCCACCAAGGTTGTATCCACCTACCTTGGTGTGGATATGGCACCGATGGTGAAGCATGCCAATTTAATGAGTAGGAGAAGTGACCCTTCCATTTCCTTTGGAAACCTGCAGTTTACTTAAGAAGTGAATACGTTGTGCAATTCATTGACTTAAGCGCCAGGTTGTGTGTTATATTCTTCTAAGGGAGATTGTGCTTAGGTATCTCTCCTCACCCTCTCTTGGTGTGATTATACTCTGCTCCTTTTCCGAATTCACCCCAGCTCCCCTCTCGTTCTTCAGCCCTGCATCTTATTTTCCTCTGGTAGACCTAGCTTAACAACTTCTACATTCTCATTTCCTTGCGCTAGCTTTCCCCTCCCTCCTTTATCCCCACCTTTCTTTCGTCCTCTTGACTCGGCTGCTAGCGGGTATACCAATCATTAGTTCAGCACTTACAGTGGCACATGGGCCCAGAGATTGAGAAACTACTGTCTAGGGGTGTGCTGCAAAATTTGTGTAATTTGCTTTTGGGCTATTATGCAAAATTATGGCAAAATGATGTGAAATTACATGTGATTATGTGAAATGCAAATCCGTCATTTCGCGCTATATTTGAGCATTAAATGTGTCCTCATGTCAATTTTTGCAGTAAGTAAAAGCACCACGGACAATAGCCACTCGTGTTATGATGTTCCTGTGCATTCACGGTCATTTTTACTGCAAATTGTGCCATTTTCAGCATATTTTAATCCCAAATGGTACATAATTGCGTAAAGTGGCATAATGGCATAATTTCACGAATTTTTAGACACCAAAATGAAAAAAATTACCGGAGGGTTCCGGAGATATAGATTTTTATTAAATCGTAAATCACTGTTTAATGCACAAAATTCCAACAAACATTGGTGAGCGGAAAGTTTGAAAACTTTGTACAGCTTTTGAAAAGGTTTGTTTGGCTATTCCAGCCCATTTTGTGTGACCATCTACAGCAGGGAGTAGGTCAGTGGGGCCAGTAAAGACATGTAGAACACTTACCTTGTCACCGAAGCAGTCTCAAGTCCAGTGCTAGGCTCTATGGGTGACCCACCATAGACTTCATTTGAGTGATTCTGATGCAAGGACTACAGGATTATGAAAATACTGTAAGATGCTGAGGATGCTGTGCGGTTGATGGGGGGCTTTCTGGGGTTATTCCTCAGTCCACTGTCTTTGTGGGGCAACTTTGGCCACAGGGGTCAATGTCTCTTGAATTCCTCTTTGGTCCCGCAAAATTTCAGTTGTTACCGGAATGCCGTACTCGAGTCACATCGAAATCAGCGGTTCCCTTTGGCAAAGGCTAGTGTCCATCTAGAGTGAACAATCTGTTCTCCAATGACTCTCCCAGGTCCAGCAGACTTAGGTGCAACTTTTGAGTGTCTGGATTCGGTCTCCCACACAGCCCTTCGGCAGTCAGCCAGTGGCGATCAAGCAATTGTGACTAGTGACATGCCACAGCGGGCTCCTTCAGCTTTTGTGGCCCTGATGCTGTAACAGAAATTCAGCCAACTGACTCTTGGAGTTCACCTCTTCTGTATTGGGTTCTGGAGTGACTTTTTCATGAGCCAGGCAGCACAGGCCCATTCTCTCTTTGTTAGCCCAAGGATCAGCAAGTGTAGTCCAGCGGTTGGTGCAGCCTCTCTTCCCAGGTCCAGGGAACAGCAGGGTGGTCCTTCTTCAGTCCTCTCTCCAGTCCAGACGCGATCTGAGGTCTGGGTGTCCAGGGTGCCATATTTATGTCCAGATAGTGCCCTCAGGGATGTGGCAGTTACTAATCAATGGGCTACCAGGTCCCCTTCTGCCTGATGACAACTTCTCTCGGTTTGTGGAGCTTGGTAGCCCACCCTAGAGGCGTGACTACCTGAGTGCTACGCCACCACAGAAAAAACGGTTTTGCAACTGGTCCCCGGTGTCAGCACATCTGCCTGAACAAAAGAGCAGCTTCTCTCATGTGTGTCCACCATTTGCTCTTCAAAGACGGCTTCCCTTTTAAAGCTTGACTTTTGAGTTCACTCCCTGTGTTGCTTCCTGACAGTGAGAGATAACACCTTTTCCAATGGCAGGCCTCTATTGTTCCCGCTCCTGGAAGTCATTCACACTTCTCCCTAGCAGGGTAGAAGGCCGTCTTGAGGCCAACGTCTACGAATGGCCACTGGAAGACTTGGGCAACAGAGAGGAAACTTTCTAAAGGTAGTATTTGCTCAAAAGTTACATTAAATTCGACTTGGGCATCCTGTTGGGTTTAATGCAACAATTATTTTGATACCTTGAAGTAACAACTTTAATAGTGCCGGTCAGAAGTTAGCACAGCTGAGTTGTCGGCTTCTAATCCTGCACTCGCCAAGGGGGCTACTAGCCTTTCCACAGTAAAAATGATCATTTGGGGGTTTTACTGTTAAGGGTGTACAGCACCCTGCCTAAGGACTCAATGGGCCTGCTGTAGGGTTGATTTGTATATATTAAAAAGGAAGATGTGGGCTTTGCCATTAGTTTAAATGGCAAAGTCGGAGTTAGCAGTTTAGAACTGCTCTGCCAGTCTGCAGTGGCAGGCCTGGAAACATGTTTTCACATTGTCACTTCCGGGGTGATGGGGAACCAAAGGAGCCTCTGACTTAACCTTCTTCTGCCTACCCACTCTGTGCGATGATCAACAATCAATTAGTGATTTTTCAGGATTCCAGTCATCATAGCAGGACCCAGTTACTGCAGTCAGTTCAGGGTCTCCCTATCGGGTGCCGGCTAAAGCATGGCCACCTTACCACAGGATCAAAGAAATAACCAAAAAGACCGCTATAGGTGTTCTTACAATTTTCAATTAAAAACCTAAGATTAAATTTCACTCGCCAGATACTAAGTAAACCCATCTGAACATGAGTAAAAAAAAATAGGAAGGGATTTGGAATTACTTTTCTTTTTGTCCAGCTCAAGGTGGAAGTCTCCCCAAAGCAAATTATAATTCTTGCCTGAATTAAACCATTACCCGGGTATGTAAAACTCTGTAGCTGGTGGCCGGACCTCATATGGTAAGGCATGGGATGAGGAAGACACACAAGTAGGTAATAGCGAGTGATAATGCTGCCGTTACATGGAAGGGAGATAGCTGCAGTGCCGCTGGCGGCAAGGGGTCAAGCAGAACTTGAATGCTGGACTAAGAACTTGACTTAGAGTTTGGCAGAGAAGGTACTCTATGCAACAAATCTGGCTGCTGCCAAGGGGGAGGGCAATCCACCTTAAGATAATTTCTTCTCAGAACAGTGACAGTGCCACTGTCTCGCAGTGCTGAGGCACCTGCACTGGTACCCTGCTTTAGCCGTTCAATGAGCTAGGACAGGTACAGCTGCAAGGGGAGAGTGAAGGGGTGGTGAAAGAATGAGAGCAGTTGGGGAGCGATTTATAGTGTGCATATGATAGCAGGGGGGAGCTTAGAAGGGACGGCAGGAAGGAAAGTGGGTGAGAGGATAGTTTGGGAGTATAAGGGGAGGAGGGCAGAAGCAGAGAGGAACAAGGTGGGCAGGGGAATGGCAGAAGGGAGAGCACGCCAGGTCAAGTGGGGTTGTGAGTGGGACCAGAATGGGAGAGCGTAGGGCTGAGGAATGGTTCAGGGAGACAAAGGGAGTAGAGTTAAGGGAATACAAGAGGACTGAGGAAGGCACAACTGTGGCAATGAACCTCAACCCTGTCCTGCAATGCTACACACCCTGCTAATCTGGCATGGAAATTAACATACAATTCTGCCACAGCGCCTTAGAATCACACCTTCTGCACCCTCCAGCTACTACTTTTCTCTATCATAAACAACTGTGACTGTGCACCCCAATCATGACCTACAGCCCAACTCGCTGCTCAATACTGGAAACCACTCGCAGCTCAACCAGTGTACCTCAATCCTGACATGAATCACACCATGTCACTCCTGCAGTAAGATTCACATACAGCTCGGCCAGTGTACCTCCTTACTGTACAGCAGTATCCACTCCTACTGCTGCATTGTGACAGACACAGCTCTTCTAGTGCACGTCAACTATGCCTTACAGCAAATATTGATAATCCTACATTATGGCTCATACAGCTATGTATTGCTCTTCAGCCCTGTCCTTCAGCACAACCTGATAATCCTGCACTGAGGCCAACAAACATGTCTGTCAAAGCACCTCAAACCGTACTTGAAGTGCCCCCTGGTACTCCTGCTCTCCAACATAAACAGCTGTGATAGTGCCCCCCTAATCATGACCTGGAGCACAGCCTGCTGCTAAAGTCTGCGGCTGTGGCACACATGGCTTGGCCAGTGCACCTCAGTCCTGTCCTTCAGCACACCCTTTTAAAAGTACACTGCTTCTCCCGCTCTGCAACATACACAGCTGCGTCAATGAACCTCAATGCTGACATGCACCACAACCTTTACTCAAGACCGGAACCCACCCAGAGCTGTGAAAGTGCACCTCGGTCCTGTCCAGCTTTGCACCCCAGGATTAAAAACTGTGCTTCACACAAACACCTCTGACAGTTCACCTCAAGTCCAACCTGGAGAAGCCCCTGCTATTTGTGCACTGAGATTCACAAAAAGCTCGGCCAGTGCACCTCAGTCCTGATCTACAGCACCCCATGCTATCAGTGCACTGAGACTTGCAGTTCTTCCAGTTCATTGCAATTCTGTCCTGGAGCCCAACTAGTGTTCCTGCACAGAGACCCTCACACGGCTCTGCCAATGCACCTTAATCCTGCCCTGTAGCACAGCATGCAAATCCTACTAGTTGACTCACCCAGAGCTATGCCAGTGCCCCTCTACCCTGCCCTGCAGCACAACCAGCTTTTCATGCACCGTGATACGTCCTTCAAAGACTGTCTGCACAAGTCAGATGAAGTGCAATTCAGGTAAGATTTTTGGTTAGATGTATGAAGCATTTTTGCAGTCAGAATCGGGCAGTTTACGACTGCAAAAATGCATTTTGTTATGTATTAATCCCAAATAACGATTTGGTAGCATGTTATTGAAGCACAATTTGGAATTGCGAATACATACCGATTCGGATTTTCCAATGAGCATGTTTAGGGTGTCCCTTCCAAATTCCGAATCAGAATGGGATGTATGAATGTTCTGTGATTGAAATGCAGTTGCAAAATATTTTCACTTTACCGCCAACTCAAAGTTGGTGGTAACCCATTCACAAATGGAAAGGGGTCCTCTTGGGACCCCTTCCCCTTTGCAAATGTTTAAAAAAAGATTTTTAAAGCAGATAGTGGTACAACGGACCACTGCCTACTCCTAAAAAATGCAAATGTAACTTTTTATTTTTTTTAGTTTTAAAAGCATCCTGTTTTCCTTTAAGGGAAACAGGTTGCATTTTAAAAACATGATTGCTTTATTTAAAGCAGTGGCGGCTGGTGACATTTGAAAGTGGTGCGGCGTAAAAGTTGTAGATGAGTGTTGCGTCACGAGCGAAGCGAGTGAGCACAACTGTCATATGGGGAAATCGGGGGGGGTTCTCCCCTCAGAATTTTTTAAAAAAAGAATGGGAAAATCATGCATTTTAAAGCATATTTAATGAAGCAAGACGGTTTATAATGCAATTGTGACAATGTAGACCTGAAATATTTCAACACATTAAAAATACTCCATATTTTACAGAATTAAAATTGTTTAGTCACTGTAGTGTGCAAATTTTACAGTACAAGCAACGTTTGTAATGATCTCACCTGCACACATGGTTGTCTCGACTGTTTACTGTCTGCAGGAGAAACATACCCTCTTGTTTGCATTGAGCCCGCAATATGTTGCGATAGCGATAGGCTGATGGATACACAAACTATTCTGCATTGTGAAATGCTCAGAGCCTGAAGCTTGTAGCTCGTGAGCCCAAGAGCACACTGTGCAAGGCAGGAACGGAGCCAGGGAGCAGGTCGAGAGAGAGAGAGAGGAATGTGCAGAGCCCACTCCACACAAGGTGCGAGAGAGCTGCCTCCTCTTTATTCGCCTCACTGCCAATTTACAGCTTATTTACCGCCTTTCACGAGTTTGTCCAGGCTGGCTTTTTGTTTTTTTTTCTTAACAGAGAAAGTTTCATTGTTTGGCCTTTCATACCGATCGCAGTTTGTGTCCGTCCTCTATAAACAGCTCAGCTTCGTTTACACCAGCGAGGCAAAAGCTGGACATATGTTCCCATCCAATGCCTGAACTCAGCAGCCAGGGGAACTATCGGAACTTGGAGAAAGGGGCAGCCTTGTCTTGTACAGGGGAGGGCAGGAACATGCGATGAAAGGAGTAGATGGAACTGGCAGGAAGTAGATACGAGAGAAGGAAGGCGTAACAAAGGAAACGGAGGAAGCAAGAGATGAAGGATGAAAGGAGAGAGTTTTGAAGCAAAGGGAAAAGGCATGCAGGGGGGGCAGAAAGAAATGGAGAGAGAGAGAGGCATGGAGGGAGAAAAGGAAACAAGGGTGAGGTAGAGGCATGGAAGGAGTAAAGGAAGAGAATGATAGGCATGAAGGAAGGAAAGAAAGTAAAGGAGAGACAGATGTATGGAGGGAGGAAGGAAGGGAAGCAAGGGAGGAATAGAGTCACGGAGGGAGGAAAGGAAGCAAGAGAGGGGTAAAGGCTTGGAGGAAGGAAGAGAAGGAAGCATGGAGGGATGTAAGCAGTGCTTTAAATGGGCCGGTACTCACCGGTACTGAGTACCGGCACTTCTTGTTTTTATCCCTTCAAGTACCGGCACTTCTCCCCACGCCAAGGAGAGTACCGGTACTATTGTCTGATATATTTATTGTTCATTGCTAATTCTGCGGAGGCAGGGTGGCGCCTGCCTCTATGATACTCTGACAGCCAAAGTGCCCCTGTAGCCTTGTGCTGAGCCCCTGAGGAACCGGAACCGTTCAGCAGCAGCTCAGTTGCATTATGTCTTTCACGTGTAGGTGTCGAGAATTTCACTTTCACGCTGAGCTTGACAGAGCAGTGTCCATATCGTTCAGACACTGCTCTGTCAATCACATTTACACTATGGTGTGCATTGTGCACACCGTGGAATCCAGGCGACCCACTGAGAGCGGCAATTAAGGAAGCCACGGGAGGTAAAGAGGTAAAAATGTCTTTTACCCTGCATGAGCCTTTTGTGTGAGTGTTTGACTGCTTGTGAGTGTTTAACAGCTTGTGTGTGCGTTTATGTGTAAGGGAAAGAGGAAGATATAGAATCTGGATAGTCTAAGAAGGTGTTTTAAAGAAAGTGTGCGGACCGCTCGGGCCTGTGTGTCCGCACACGAGAATTTGAGTATTTAAGCCCAATGCAAATAAATAATAATAATCAGAGCCACTGTAATTATGCGTTAGGGTTGATTAAATTATGCAGCAAGAAAAGGCAACTTATGCTGCGTAATGCAGAATAGTTCCTGATTGTATTACTTAATTATTTTGTAATTTGTATACTTGTTAACACTGTCTGGGCACAGGTTGCCCTTCAGTTTAAACATAGCAATAAGCAACAGGAAGGTGAGAAGTCATCCTTTGGAAAGGGCCTTCCACTGCGCAGCAGCACGTGTTGGTACGATTTTACTAACTTTTGAACTGTTTGAGGTAGAAACAATTTTTTTTGTTAAAATCTGAAGATTATGCATCAGATGATGTGGCAAATGCGGAAGATCCATAATTTATGTGAAATGGAATCGCATAATTCCACTTTCCTGACAATAACAGTGTGGCATCAAGAAGCTGCACTAGATAAACAAGTATTGGCAAAGCCATTATGTGTGATCTTGGTAACGCTAGTGCAATTGTTAATTCAAAAAGATTATTGCACTAATATGCCACCAAAAAGAAAACATGCCTCCTATATGTGGTGAGCTTAAGCATCCAAAAATTAATTTAAATAAAAAACGATTTACCATTGCATATAACTTAACAGTATCAGTGCGCCCTATCAGGCATGTGAATTAGAATTGTTTTTTTGTTGGGGGGATGGGGGGGAATTTAATACAGCGCAAACTAGACTCCAAGGTATTAGAGCACTTTACATGAGCACCAGTTGTGTTACAGATGGACACATTAATTTTGTTGCGAGGCACAGGGAGATTCATTGATTTGCCCAGAATCACAGGATGTTGAGCATCCCTGTCGAGACTCGAACCCGGTTCTCCAGCTTCAAGGTCAACTGCTCTAGTTGTTCGGCAACATCCTCTCCTCAACTGGTTTAGAACCCCTTTTTAGTTTTAATACACATCACATGGAAGTATGATTCTTATTGGTTTAAGGAAAAGCTACATTGGCCCTTAATTACTGTAACCTGGAGACCTATTTTAAACAAACACAATGTCTAAAAAATGGATAAAAACTGGAAAGAAAAAGAATTGCCAAAGAAAAGTACTGGCCCACCAGACTGGCAGTGAAGTGCACTTTTAAGGCAAATTTGCCCATGTGATTAGGAAAAATGTCATCCCTCACAGTGCAAGGTGGTTAGTTGCCTTCATGGGCTGCCACTTTACCCCATGCTATTTGTTGTGGTGAGTGGAAGCAGAATGTGAATGATAGCTGAACAGACCCAGGGATGAAGACTGTTCAGTAAAATTCCCCTCTACATGTGTATTTTTTTATTTATGGAAATTAATTTCATAAGGCTGATGAGACAGCTAAAGCTGTCTCTGACCAAACCTTAAAATGAAAAGGGGGTTAGCTGGGCTTCATTTTCCTGCAGGATCAGGAGGAGGACAGATGTGTGATGCTCTTTTGCTGCATTTATTGTTTCTATTGTCCCGAGTTAAGATGAGAGTGGACTAGGGGCGTGTGTGTGTGTAGGCGCGTGTGTGTGCGGGATGGTGGGGAGGGGACGGCAATTAATAGAATCTGGCATGGCTGCATAAAATGCATTAAAAGGGTTCAGTAGGTTGTGGACAGAGCGTCCACCCCCCCAAAATGGGGAGTGGACGCAGCGCTTCGGACCCGGGCCCCCGTGGGCCAGGACTTGCACGATCCGGCGGGATGCCAGCCTTGGGCAGCCAGAACCAGATCTGGCCTTTGCGCCTTCCGGCCTCACGATTGGCAGGTGACCGGAAGTGCGTCATCACTGGGCGCCGCCGTCGGGATGGCCAGGGTGGGGTATAAAGACCCCGTGCCCCTTGGCCTTTTCTCACCTGGCCATCCCGGCGGTGTTGCGGACCGGCCCCTGCATCCAAGACATGTCCAGCAAGCAGAGAGACTTGCAGAATCCGTCTGTTGTACTGAGTGAGTTCTTTTAGGTTGTCTTGCAGAATCCGTCCGTTGTACTTAGTGAGTTCTTTTAGGTTGTCCTTTCACTGTAGGCAACACACCCCTGTTAAATCACCAATCTGAAAAGGAAATGTGGGTTGTGAGCTGAGATTCCTTCTGTGCCAGAAGACACCACAAGTCAGTCAGTCTTGAATATTTGAGGCCTCAAACATATTTCCATGTGTTATGTAGGATAGGTAGAACCAGGACCCTAGAAGTTCCTAGATGGTCGGTGGCTTCAAGCAGAGGGTGGCAGATGCTAAGTATTCTAAAGTGTGGTGGCAGTGATGCATAAATAGTAATACTGTTCAAAGAATGTAATGTCATCTTTAGGGATAACTGAGCTAAAATAATGAGATGTGCATAGTGTTACAAAGAATCTACTCTAGAATATTTAGCTACTCACCTTCTGACACCAACTAACGACGATGTAAGAAGACCAGGTGTGAGGGAGACACGATTACATATCTGCCTTCATGCTTGGCTGTGCCACACCTGGGCTGGGGGATTTATGACTCATAAAGAGGGATAGTTGAGATGTTTGACATCCCCCTTCCAGACGCTAAAAATGTTTGTCATTGATTTGTTTCCATAGCGCTTAAAAACCATGAACTAACACAGGTCCCACCCATCCCTGCCTCTACTCTGCTCCGCACACCTGCTGCAGACCCAGTATGACAGTGCCCAAATTAACATACTACACTACCAACACCCAGTACCCCACAGTGCTGAGATCTCATTGCATATAAGAGGAAATGAGGATGAGCTCTTTAAATGAGGATCTCTTGAAAACGATGGTGCTGAAGGAGGGACGATGGCCAGGACTGTACAAATACGGTTTGGTGTTACCTGGTTTAAAAGAAAAAAATGGTAAAGCAGTAGTCTAGGAGTGTGCATGTTGAAGCTGCTGTGCCAGGGTTTTCCCCTGCAATCTCCTTTCATGTAGTAAAGATAGGTGGAAGGACCATGGCCACTTACATTACAGACCCCCAATGTATACATGTCAACATATTGGGAATACCTAAGAGTTATTAGAGAGATACATTTCAATTGAATTTTCTGTTAGCTTTCTTGAGAATGAAGGAAAAAGGATGAGAAAGTTAAAATATAATTTAAAGCTAAAAGTCTCCCCTCTGTTTCACAAGTTTTTGCATGCATGCCATTATGAACTAAGTGCTACTCTTCGTGAGCTCGTCCTGATCTTTTCGTGGTCTGTGTTCTCTGTGAGAAACAAGGTACCGAGCAAAGATCTGAAATTCCAGAGACAAGGTCTGATAGGGCTGAACCAGTACCCCACATCACTGGCACAAGATACTACATAGGTGGCCCATCACTCAGTGCTGGCCTAAATACAGCAACGGCTCATGATCAGACAAGGAAGGTTTAAAAATCACACAGTGTTGAGCAGTGTGAAAACATTTCTGGCCAAAGACCACATAGAATATGTCAAGATCACTTTAAGTGCAATGGGCTGCATACATATTTTAGTGGTTCATAACAGCAAAATGGCTATTAATTACTAAGCATTTGTTATGTCACATGTGCAGAGGAATCTGCACATATGGGGAATTTGAGATTATTAACATGGAAAATGCAAATACAAAATGAATATACATCAGATGGAAGAACTGCCATTGTATCATATCCCACCCCTAGCCCCGCCCCTAGCCCCGCCCACTAGCCACACCCCTAACTCAATTTGATGAGTACCTGCACTTATTTTTTTCCATTTAAAGCACTGGATGTAAGGAAGCAAGAGTAATACCGAGGCTTAGGAGGAAAGAAAGTACAGGAGACCACTGGCGGCCCTTGAGATTAGATGCCCAGCATGAACAGCGGAGAACCGTGGAAACAATTAACACATTGGACAGGACAAACTCCCCATTCCACAGACAGAGAGAGGCAACAGCAAATAATAACGTGGCCATGCAGGCTGCAATGGAGGCCCGTGGAGACAATTAATTAACACATGTGACGAACTCAATAAAACAGTTGGAATGAGAGGTGTATCTCTCGAGCCCCCAGAGAGGAGCTTTGCATAGGAGGGAAATCATCTCTCTGGCTCACCGCAAACAAATACGGGCTGTTTGTGGTCATGGCTGCTTGTATGCTCAATGCCCCCCCCTCTCCTTTTTCCCCTGTGTGTTCCACAAGTGCCCTGCTTTTGACTCCTGAAACCTGCAAACAGTTTTTTTCCTACGGAGAACATGGGGCATTTTTTTGACAATGCTTTTTAGTAAATTTTGATTGCTAGAAACAATACATAGCCACTGTTCAACAGCTAGTATTAATAAATGCCATTTTCACAGACAGAATAGGTCCTATTTAGCGCAACACAAAACTTATTGCTGCTTGGCGCCAGAGCAGATGATGAGACAATGCACTGTGTCTGTCCCCCTCCCCGAAATCCATCCATGGGACAAGGCCCTAAACAGGCCAATATAAGTTAAAAAAAATTGCTGCCAGGGCCTTACCTGGTGAACTGCCCGAAGTTCCGAGTTCACATAACGACATGCACAAGTCCTACTCGGGACAGCAACCTGCAGTGCTGTGCTCAGCAGCAAGCGACCATTAGGACTAGCTGCTGCCGGCACTGCTGTAATGTTGAATCGGACTGCCTTCGAGAAACATGCAGTCCGACTCGAGTCGCAGACAGTGTTCATAAAATGGCTTCCACTCCGGATTGACACTGCTGCAGATGCACACGTGGGAAGCAGTCTCAGGTCAAGTCTGTGCAGACTCGATTCCTTGGTGTCCTGCCTGCCACACCATTTGAGTGGGTCCCACCCTTACAAGCTCTCCACTCTCTGATTGACGTGGAGGCTTAGTGATACCGGGCTTGTATTTAAAACGCCCGGAGGTAACTACACCTCCACACCATCAGGGGGTGGAGACTGGGCCTTGAAGCTAGGTCTTTGCCGAGCTGCTGGCCTTACAGGCTTCAGGGCTGTGAGCTCATCAGCCCGGCAAACACTTAGGCTTCTTTGGGCCCGTCCGAGAAGCAAGCAAGCAAGCGGAGTCATATGACCGTGTCCACATGGTCGCTGGACAATGGCGGTGGTGTCAGTGAGTGGGGCAGACAGTCCTCCGTGTTCTAGTAGTAAGCAGACTACAATACAAAATTACAAAGGGGGCATGTTTTTTTTTTAGCAAAACAAAATATGAGGATTGCTATATTATTGTTGAATGTAAATGGGGCAGAGTCCCGACGCCCTTGGACAGAAACCGCCGCTGATTTAAAGGCAATCACAGACATGGTGGTTTGCTGACCCCATCAGGCCACCATTTCTGTGATGACAGGGAATCCTAGTGGGTCACAAATTATGGTCTACCTCATTAATATTCATGAGGTAGGTCTATTTGCGACCCACTACAAATCACTATTTATGGAATAGGGGCTAGATAACCCCTTTGTACATTAGTTATAAACATTACCAAATGGCTATTCATAAAAAATCTCTATATGGTAATCGCTATTACTGCTGTTCATACATCTAGCCCAAAAAATCCTCTTATTTGGGTCCCACGTAGCCAACTGGTGGGAGATGGGTTAGCTAACATCTCTATGTTCCCCTCCGCTGCCAACTTCAGTTGCTAAAAATCTTGGAGTATAGTTTGATAATTAAGTTTCCTTCCAACCTCCGGTACCTGCAGTGGTAGGCTCCTGTTTTGTGCTGGTCTGCACTCTTAAAAAAAATACTTTTCCCGCCTCCACTTCCCTCTAGGAAGATAGTGGTTTGTGCACTGATAACCCCCAGATTGGATCACGGCAATATTCTCTACCTCGGACTGTCTGAAGGCCTGTTTAGACACTTCAAGTAGTCCAGAATGCCTCAGCTTGCCTAATTTTGAAGCTTCCCTGGTGCGCCTCGCTTTCCACTCATCTTAGTTCTCTTCATTGGCTGCCAATTAATAAGAGAATACTCTTCATGTCTCTGGTCCTGGTCCAGCGGGCTCCCTCCTCTTCGGGTCCTCTGCATTTTTCCGAAAGATCTCAGTTCTGTCACCCGTTACCTGTGCTCAGCCTAGGCTGCCCTGGCGGTAGTGTCGAGGATCAGGCAGATGAGAAAACGGGCCGCTCTCTTTTTTAGCAGCCAAGACCTGGAATCGGCTTCATTTGAACTCCAGACCCTGGGTCCTCAATCACTACTTCACTGGAAACTGAAAATATGGTTGTTCTCTTATCTTTAATGGTTATAATGTTGATTTCTGTTCTGAAATCGCCAGTGCCAGGACAGTTCTAGGAGTAGCTGTGCGCTTTAAAAAACAACCTCATTCATTAGTTCTAATAAATCTCAGTGCCACTCTTTCCAAGAGCTCCTGTTATTTCAACAGAGAGACTACACACAGCTTGGCCAGTGCACCTCAGTTCTAATCTGTAGGCCTCCTGCTACTCCAGTAGTGACATCCACATTACGCCCTGCTGGCATACCTTAAGTCTTACTTGGAACACCCTCTGCCATCCCTTGCTATCCCTTTACTGAAACAGGATTTCAACTCTACTGCCAGCACTTCCTCCGTGTCTTACTGCAGACATGATAAAGCCATGGCCATAGTCCTAATTTGTTTGACACAGGCCAGGACCTTGTGAGGCTCACAACCTCACAAAATTCCAATAACAAGTCATACCCAGCCTCTCACCCCCACAAACAGAGCTACATAGAAATAGCTACTCAGTTGATGGCAGTAGGTTCCCACAGCACACTGTACATTGCATGTGAGAACTGCACAGAAGTCGTATGTGCCTTTGCACATGATGTTCGTTCCCTCTACCCCAGCTGTTTTAATGCTGCACCAAGCCTCATTCCAATTTAAAACAAGATGTCTCTCAAAGTAAGCTTAGAACAGATTGCTATTTATATGATGCATTTTAAAGCTTGTCTCTGTTTAATACTAAAGATCACTTTGGCTTGTAATATGTAAAGTACTCCAAAAGCAAGAAGCACTGAGAGAAAAGAGGAGCGAAAGAAGGGTACCTTATTTTTCTCTTTGCCTTTACTTTCTCCGGGAGAAAGAGAAAGGGGCAAAGAGAGCTAGAAAAGGCAAGGAGAGAAATGAGGAGTTATTGGGGGAATTAGGTGTGGTATTCTACAGTACCTCCCCTTTATGCAAAGTTTCTTCCCTCCCCCTGGAGATGCCAGTGCATCCAGGATCTTTAACTCCAGGGTAGGGAAGGGCAGAATTACCCTTCAAAATTGCGTCACATTTCTAATCAGCTCCATAATGGGAAAAGGAAGGAGTGGGCATGTGTGTCTCAAGTAGCTTAGCATTCTGTCACTTGCAAGGTCCTGCATACTGTCTCCATGAGCTCTGCTGAAGTGCCTGTGAGTAGTCACCATTTATTTACATGGTAGACTGGGAGGAAACGGCTTCAATACCAAAGGTGTAATGCACAATACGGATGAAGAAACATGTGGATCTTTAGTGAACCTAAAAAGGAGGAATATGATCACATGTAGCAAATCCCCCTAAACCATCTGTCCGGTTTCCCTTAATCTCTTTAATGGAGCAGGCCATGCCCTAAAAAAAAAAATGCTCCTGACTACGGGCTTGTGTGAATGAGTACCCTATCCATCAAAATGAAGGTCCACCCGCCTGATATGCAGGCAGGCAGTACTTAAGTATGTCGGCGATGAAGCTTCGCCCAGCCGAGTCACTCACATACTTATCTGAAGGCCCAGCAAAGTACAGGCTGTTGGAGATTTACATGTAACACCATTCACCATTTTTAGTATGGATGGTGTCATACGTATTTTTTGCAGTTCATCACCACCAGGTCAAACCTGCCAGTGTGGGATAGTAAAAAAAGAAAATGAAACGCACAGTATAGAAACCCCCAAATCTCTTATATCCTCAGAGGAATTCTCCTCCTTCTTTGCTGACAAAGTCTCAGCCCTTGGAAACGAACTCAACTCCATCACATACCCTCAAACACCTCTTGACCCGCCTCCTCCAGCCACATCGCCCCCACTGGCTCCACCCAAAAACAATGCTCACTGGACTGACTTCAAACTCTATGACGTCGACTCAGGGGTCGATTCCGATTCGGGCCGGAAAAAGCACCGACCGACTCGGATCCGGAAAAAATACCGACCGACACGTACCCGTGGCGCACGACACGCCAAGTACGATGCAAGGCGCGAAAAATCCGACCGACACGTACCGAAACCAAGTCGACCGACCGAGCCGCACGGAAAACAGCAATCCGGCCGGAAAAACACGCGAATCCAACCGACCGACACGCACCCGGAACAAATCCGACCGAAACGTACACGCTAACTCCAAACCGCAAAGTACGATGCAAGGCGCGAAACCACGAGCGAGTCGGACGGAGGACAAGCCGTACGACCGACACGCATACAAAACCGAGCCGAAGCAACACAATACACCGCGACCGACGCGTATGCAGCATAGAAAACTGCACAAACACAGCGTGAACGAAACGGAGAACACCGTACGAGACCAATGCAGGGTCCGACTCGGTCACAAGAACGTTTCCAACATACACAAACAGCACAAAGGAAAAATCACCCAAAAAAAGGCCAAACAAGCAATTACCAAGCCAATAAATACTGGGGGGTGGGGACAGAGAACAAAGACACACCCACAACTCCACCTATATAAAGGACACAAATCACTACCATGAGCCTTTGCAAATGCCATTCCACTGCCAGCACCCAAGAGAAAGCAACCACACACCCACAGCTCATCCCTCACACAAGCCACACACCATCAGCACACCAACAAATACCTACCTCACATACACCCAGCAAAACACACACTCACACACCCTCACCTGCACACCAACACACACATCACCCACCATCACCACCCATCACCATGCCCCCCAAGAAGAATCCCAAGTTCCTAGATAGTGAATTGGAAGTCATGGTAGACGAGATCCTCAGGGTGGAGCCACAGCTGTTTGGCACACTGGTCCAACAGACCCCCATGTCGCAGAAAACCAAGATGTGGGAGAGGATCATCAACAGGGTGAACGCCCAATCACCATGTCGGCGCACAAAGACCGACATCCAGAACAGGTGGTATGACGTGCGCAGGAGGGTACGGGACATGCTGAAGAAAGACTACATCAACAGCCAACACACCGGCAGTGGCCCTCCTGCCAAGCCAATATACCTCAGGCCCTGGGAGGAGAAGGTGCGGGCCATCCTTCCGCCAGTGAGCGTATATGGACTAGAGGACATCCCAGAGCCTGGTGAGTACACAACAAATGTACACAATATACTGCCACAAAACACACACATCACTGTCAAGGGGAGAGTCAAACCATGCACTCATAGCAATTACACAGCAACTAGAACAGAATCATCCCAAAATGTGTATGTCAGTCAGATAAACACAACACATGCCATCAAAAAAGTCACATCCAACTGTGCCAACACATGTACAAACACAACCACAACTACAGCCAGGCAGTGGCACAAATAGAACTAACAAACACATCCACACATGTAGCCACCACAACAACACCAACACACAGTGAAGACCACTCAAAGGAAGGAATTCTGTGTATGCTGGCCAAGTCAGTGTAGCCAATAGCATCATGGGAGTCGCAGTCACACATATTGCCCCCCACAACTGTCCCATCAACACCACCATGAACCATGCGCACATCACAGGGAGTGGAGAAGGACTCACAAGATGGCTGACACTGGCTACTGCTGTGGGAAGCACAAGGCCCTGCTGGCAACTGTGCACCAACAAACAGCAGGACACCACTGACTGACATCCTGAGAGACAACTTACACTCCCTGCAATGCAAGCACGTTCCATGGTGGGAAATCTGGCTAGCTGGGTGGGAAGGGGGACTTGCAGCACTGACCATAGTCACAAGCACCGCCCCTCACACACCCCCCAACACAAACTCCACAGAACCCACCTGGTAGAATGCAATGCCCCCATCCTAACACAAGATCCCACAAAGAACCACCACCCTGGGTTATGTTGTGTGAAGCACAGGGACACTCTTGGGACTCTTAGCCAAACAACTGCCAGGACAACACTCCCAGCCATCCTGTCAGCACAGCCAGCCCACCCCACAGGGAAGCAGATTCAAAAGGAAGGAAGCATGGGCATGCTGGGAAGGGGGTGGAGGCAATAGCATGATGGGAGTCGTAGTCACTGATATTGGTCACCCCCACAACTGTCCCATCAACACCACCATGAACCATGCTCACATCACAGGGAGTGGAGAAGGACTCACAAGATGGCTGACACTGGCTACTGCTGTGGGGAGCACAAGGCCCTGCTGGCAACTGTGCACCAACAAACAGCAGGACACCACTGACTGACATCCTGAGAGACAACTTACACTCCCTGCAATGCAAGCACGTTCCATGGTGGGATATCTGGCTGGCTGGGTGGGAAGGGGGACTTGCAGCACTGACTATAGTCACAAGCACCTCCCCTCACACACCCCCAACACAAACTCCACAGTACCCACCTGGTAGAATGCAATGCCCTCCATCCTAACACAAGATCCCACAAAGAACCACCACCCTGGGTTATGTTGTGTGAAGCACAGGGACACTCTTGGGACTCTTAGCCAAACAACTGCCAGGACAACACTCCCAGCCATCCTGTCAGCACAGCCAGCCCACCCCACAGGGAAGCAGAGTCAAAAGGAAGGAAGCATGGGCATGCTGGGAAGGGGGAGGAGGCAATAGCATGATGGGAGTCGTAGTCACAGCTCTACATCCCCCACCACATGGCCCAGCAAGCTCACACTCACGCATGCACATCCCACAGAGAGTGGAAAGGCCCATCAAAGATGTCTGACACTGTTGCTGTGTCGTGGGGAGCACAAGGGCATGCTGGGTACTGCACACCAACCAACAGCAGGACACCACTGTCAGCCATCTTGCCATTGCTCTCACACCCACACACACTGAACTCCACACAAAAGCAAGTAAGTATGGGAATGCTGGGAAGTGGGGTGGAGGCAATGGCATGATGGGAGTCGTAGTCACAGACATAGCTCACCCCCACAACTGTCCCATCAACACCACCCTGAACCATGCTCACATCACAGGGAGTGGAGAAGGACTCACAAGATGGCTGACACTGGCTACTGCTGTGGGGAGCACAAGGCCCTGCTGGCAAATGTGCACCAACAAACAGCAGGACACCACTGACTGACATCCTGAGAGACAACTTACACTCCCTGCAATGCAAGCACGTTCCATGGTGGGATAACTGGCTGGCTGGCTGGGTGGGAAGGAGGACTTGCAGCACTAACCATAGTCACAAGCACCTCCCCTCACACACACCCCAACACAAACTCCACAGTACCCACCTGGTAGAATGCAATGCCCCCATCCTAACACAAGATCCCACAAAGAACCACCACCCTGGGTTATGTTGTGTGAAGCACAGGGACACTCTTGGGACTCTTAGCCAAACAACTGCCAGGACAACACTCCCAGCCATCCTGTCAGCACAGCCAGCCCACCCCACAGGGAAGCAGATTCAAAGGAAGGAAGCATGGGCATGCTGGGAAGGGGGTGGAGGCAATAGCATGATGGGAGTCGTAGTCACTGATATTGGTCACCCCCACAACTGTCCCATCAACACCACCCTGACCATGCTCACATCACAGGGAGTGGAGAAGGACTCACAAGATGGCTGACACTGGCTACTGCTGTGGGGAGCACAAGGCCCTGCTGGCAACTGTGCACCAACAAACAGCAGGACACCACTGACTGACATCCTGAGAGACAACTTCCACTCCCTGCAATGCAAGCACGTTCCATGGTGGGATATCTGGCTAGCTGGGTGGGAAGGGGGACTTGCAGCACTGACCATAGTCACAAGCACCTCCCCTCACACACACCCCAACACAAACTCCACAGAACCCACCTGGTAGAATGCAATGCCCCCCATCCTAACACAAGATCCCACAAAGCACCACCACCCTGGGTTATGTTGTGTGAAGCACAGGGACACTCTTGGGACTCTTAGCCAAACAACTGCCAGGACAACACTCCCAGCCATCCTGTCAGCACAGCCAGCCCACCCCACAGGGAAGCAGAGTCAAAAGGAAGGAAGCATGGGCATGCTGGGAAGGGGGTGGAGGCAATAGCATGATGGGAGTCGCAGTCACAGACATTGCTCAGCCTCACAACTGGCCCATCAACACCACCCTGAACCATGCTCACATCACAGGGAGTGGAGAAGGACTCACAAGATGGCTGACACTGGCTACTGCTGTGGGGAGCACAAGGCCCTGCTGCCAACTGTGCACCAACAAACAGCAGGACACCACTGACTGACATCCTGAGAGACAACTTACACTCCCTGCAACGCAAGCACGTTCCATGGTGGGATAACTGACTGGCTGGGTGGGTGGGAAGGAGGGCCGGCTGTCAACCAAACACAACCAATGCAGACCATGTTCACACCCCAGAAAATACATAGAAATGCCCAAATAATGCAGGACAATGTGCCACACCAATATCAACCCCTGACTGTGACGACTTAGGACAATGCAATGTACAGGCCCGCACCCAGAGGCACAGTCACAACTGTCATGTGTGTCAACCATTGATGCCTGCAGAAACATGACATACATTGTTTGTGTCTCCCAAAAACAGGTGATGATGGGGACACAGCAGCAGACGCTGAGGAGTCCCAGTCCCAGGCTCAAGAGGATGCCGAGCTCACTGGCGTCGTACAGCCTCTGTCCTCCTCGGACGATGAAGAACAACCTGGCACATCCGGTGCAAGTCAACATGCAGCACCAGCAGGACCACCAGCTGCAGCACCAGCAGGACCACCAGCTGCACCCCTGCACCCACCCCTACAACGACTGTCACCACGAATACCATCCCTGCCGACATGGACAGAATAAGGAGCAACACCAGCACAGTGACCCTGGACCAACCTGGGGCCATGGACACCACCACCACCACCAACCCCCAAGGTGGACCAGGGTTATCTGTGCGTGCCACTGCACACACTGCACATGTCAGCAGGGGTGGTGGGAGGGGTGGGAGACAGAGGTCGCTGCTTGCAGACGTTGCTGGTGTGCATGACGACCCACAACTGGTACGCATAGCTGATGCGTACCAGTCCAGCACCGGAGAGCTCAGCCAGGTAGTGGGGCTCCTCAGAGACATTAAACAGCAGCAGGCTGCCCATCATGCCCGCTTGGACTCCCACATGTCCCACGTGGAGTCACACATGTCCCGTGTGGACTCACACATGTCCCGCGTGGAGTCCAAGTGGGATGCACTGCATGAGATGACGGCGGTGCACAGGGACATTTTACAATGCCTCCGCCAGATGAACAGCAACCAGTCCACACCTCCCTGTGTGCCAACAACATCTGGTGCCGAACAAACTGCAACTGCCACAGGGAGGGAGGAGGACTCTGGCGGAGAGTCCCCTGCACCGCAGCAGCCTGCACTTGAGGGCCCCCCCAAGAAGAGGGGTCGTCCGAGGAGGGAAAAGTGAGAGGCCGATGGCCAAGCGCAACTCCCAGGAAGCCTGAACCTGTTCTGGATGTTCGCCTTTGTGCACAGACTGTTCACCCTGTTGACGGCAACACTACTCCCACACATTGCATGGGGAGTACAAGTTGGACCAATGTGTCAGACAACTGTGGCCCCGATACTGGGGATCCTGTCTACCCGGACTTTCAATTCACCTAGGAACTTGGGATTGCAAGATTCATGTACAGCACAACCCATCCTATGCACTATTAACACAAATGTATCACAATAAACACACTAATACACCATACTTGCCTCTGTCGTGATTCCAACGTGGGTGCTGTTATGGGGATGATGAACTGCAAAATTACACTGTGTATGCGAACAGCAACAGCAAGGACAACACAGGCATGTGAGTACAGGCAACGTGACACACATGAGGGAGACACACCACCAGGGCTACACGACACATACACACCTAGGCCATCTGACTCATTGCCTACACTGATGTTGCCAGGGAAGACGGTGCAATGCACAGACACCACACCCATTCCCAGTTGTAGTCAAGTAGCCCACAGGTGCAGTAAGCAAATGGCAGTCAAATGTGTGACCACAGACAACGCACATCACAAAGTGAAGCACAGGTTTATTACACAGTTGCAACATGCCGTAACCACTACAGATGCAAGGTAACCCCACCTGGCAGCGGGCACACAGTCAACAACTGTAGACGGAAGGAAGTCCATGGGTGTGGCGCACATCACCTGTAGGGACACAACAGCTACCAGCCTGGATGTGCAATCACGTCGTCGGTGGACACAGTTGACCAAACGAATCTGAAAGTACCCTGTGAAGGACAGAAATGACACACAGTCAAAAGCAATGGAGTACAGGACAGAACAGCAAAACTCATGCACAATACATGTTACAAGATACCCACCCAGAACCAAGTTAGCATGTCAACACTGTTGGGGAGTACAGCCCACCTGTCACCACACATCGCAACACACATCCAGTCAAGTAGCCCATGGACACACTCCAACAGCACCAGAGCACCACCCACACATCATGCCAACTCACATCATTGACATGACACCTCAGGATACTCACATTCAGCTAAAGAAGTTGGTGATGAGCTGTGTGCGGACATCACCATCACCATCATCATCATCATCGTCACTGGCATCATGGTCCAGGCCAGGATCCTCCACAGGTGGCGGATGTTGGTCATTGTCATCCTGGATGAGAGGCAACTCCTTCCGCACTGCCAGGTTGTGGAGCATGCAGCAGACGATGATAATCTTGCACACTTTCGCAGGGGCATATGGGAGGGACCCTCCGGTCTTGTCCAGGCAGCGGAAGCGGCTCTTCAGGAGACCAAAGGTCCGCTCAATCACTCTCCTGGTCCGACCATGTGCCTCATTGTAGCGCATCTGGGCAGGTGTCACAGGGTTCCTGAGGGGTGTCAGCAACCACGGCATGTTGGGGTATCCCGAGTCACCTATGGACAGACAAGTGCACATTAGCTGACTTGGAAAAGTGGGCGGAATACTACAGATCAGATCACACACAATGGCACAAAGTCAGTACACACCGACAAGCCAGGCACGCTGGTTCTGCATCTGTGCCATCATCCTGGGGATGCGACTACTCCTCATCACAAAGGCATCGTGTGCTGAACCAGGGAAACGGGCACACACGTGTGTGATGGTCATGTCTGCAAGACACACCACCAGTGCATTGACCGAGTGGTAGTGCTTGCGGTTCCTGTAGGCCTGCTCCTGGGCCTGTGGTGGTACCAAAGCCACATGTGTCCCATCAATGGAGCCAATGACATGCGGCATCCTCCCCAGGGCATAAAAGTCACTCTTCACGTCAGTGAGTCGTCGCAGTCTAGGGAAATAGATGTACCGGTTCAGGAAGAGCAACATTGCCGCCAAAACATCGCGGAGCACACGGCTGAACATGGTCTGTGACATCCCACCAGCAGTCGCCACAGTATGTTGGAAGGTACCAGTGGCAAAGAAGTGTAGGGCTGCCATCACCTTCACCTTGGGGGTCAGCGCTGTAGGATACGGCCGGCCAGGCTGCAAATGTGGGGACAACTGCACTGCCAAATCCTCAATCAGCTGCCTGGTGAAGCGGTACCGTCGGATGCTGTCCCGTTCCACCATCGTTGCCAGGTCTGGGAATGGCCGATGGACAGCAGGAGCCCTGCAGTGCAGAGGAGAAGTAAGCAAGATTGTCAGTCACCCCACATATGCGGCATTGAACACACTCAAGATCCCAACATACATCATTATGAGGCACAACTACATGAAGTGTGCAGTACCGGAAGGACATGTATGGTACATACATGGCCAACATCTGTCAACACGGTCCTACAGGTGGCATCAATTTGTCCCAGGTTGGCCCATTGGATATCATGAGGCCGTGTCACAGTTCCCATCTCCTGCTGCCGTGTCACAATAACCCCCACAGTGACATGTGAGGACAGATGTGCCCCAGGCACCACAGCTCAACGACAGGTACATTCCCAGGGACCCTGTAATGCCACATGGACACTGGCATTACATGGAGTATCATGTATACACCACAGCAAAACAACCATGAACCCCACAGGTAGTGGCCCCACTTGCCACGGCAGGACAGACATGGACGTCTGTGACACACACGCACAACATCAGAGTCCATGCACACACAACGTGGATGTGGAGACTGTCTCCCATTGTGCACATGAAATCAGAGACATTGTAAACACTACATGCACAAAGACTGTGGAGGACCATCACTATTGTGCCACTGGGACACCCTGGCTCAAACATACCGTCCCACATGGGACTCACGGGGTATGTGACATGACATACACATACACCACTGTGAAATGTGACCATGGCACATGCACAGATATGAACAGTTGCACATCACAGTGGTCACGTACACGTAACACCCATGATCCTGTCCCCATGAACACGTGCACAGCCTGGGGGTGGCTGCCCACAGGTGACACCCACAGGACAACATGTACACCAACATACACACAATAGGAAATGCAGCCTTACATGCCTTATGATAAGGTTTGGACAGGCTGTCGTGATGTAGGTGTGCCCCTCACTCCCTGGGAGCTATCTGTGGCTGGCATATGTCCATCTGAGACAGGCATGCTGACATATGCCAGTCACATGTACAGTGATGCGTTGAACAGCAATGGACCGATCGGTGCCTCCGGCCGGCCCATTGCTTTCAATGTGTGCGGGTACGCGTTGTACCCCTGTGCGCGTTGAACTGCAATGGACCGATCGGTGCCTCCGGCCGGCCCATTGCTTTCAATGTGTGCGGGTACGCGTTGTACCCCTGTGCGCGTTGAACAGCAATGGACCGATCGGTGCCTCCGGCCGGCCCATTGCTTTCAATGTGTGCGGGTACGCGTTGTACCCCTGTGCGCGTTGAACTGCAATGGACCGATCGGTGCCTCCGGCCGGCCCATTGCTTTCAATGTGTGCGGGTACGCGTTGTACCCCTGTGCGCGTTGAACAGCAATGGACCGATCGGTGCCTCCGGCCGGCCCATTGCTTTCAATGTGTGCGGGTACGCGTTGTACCCCTGTGCGCGTTGAACAGCAATGGACCGATCGGTGCCTCCGGCCGGCCCATTGCTTTCAATGTGTGCGGGTACGCGTTGTACCCCTGTGCGCGTTGAACTGCAATGGACCGATCGGTGCCTCCGGCCGGCCCATTGCTTTCAATGTGTGCGGGTACGCGTTGTACCCCTGTGCGCGTTGAACAGCAATGGACCGATCGGTGCCTCCGGCCGGCCCATTGCTTTCAATGTGTGCGGGTACGCGTTGTACCCCTGTGCGCGTTGAACAGCAATGGACCGATCGGTGCCTCCGGCCGGCCCATTGCTTTCAATGTGTGCGGGTACGCGTTGTACCCCTGTGCGCGTTGAACTGCAATGGACCGATCGGTGCCTCCGGCCGGCCCATTGCTTTCAATGTGTGCGGGTACGCGTTGTACCCCTGTGCGCGTTGTACCGCAATGGACCGATCGGTGCGCACCCATTGACAATGGGCTTGCCTGGCAACGGACGCGTTTTCGAATTTCGAACGAGTCGGTTGCTGGAAAATCAGTTGGTCACCCACAACAATGTTGCAAAATCATGTATGTCATGAAGTTGAAGATTTGAAGGATGCTGTGGGCGTGTTTTGGTGCTGCTATTCCATGGATTGGCCAGATTCAGAAGATGCAAACGACTTGGACCTATCACTTTGGACACAAGGGACAGTATCTGCCTCTCCAGCACATATATATTGCTGGCTGTTCCCCTGAGAGCCCACTTGCCTGCACTACATGCTCCAAGACGACATCTGCCACTGCACTGCTGCTGTCTCTGCCCCTCTGGACCCTGCAATGGCACGTACTGTGGAGAGAGCCCCAGCCTTCAGCCTTGAAGAGAACCAGGCCCTGCTGGACAGCCTACTTCCACAGTACAGCAAGCTGTATGGGACACCAGGGGAGCAGGTGAGTGTTCTGTGCACTGCCTTTCTGAATGTGCATTTTGTGTGACTAGCAAGGCTGAGAGTCTGCACGCCACTGGCTAGCAGGCTCACTGAGTAGTTGTCACCCCCATAGTGTGTAGTGACTTGCACTGGACAGGTATGGTGCAGTGACAGTGCATTTGAACATGGTTTTACTTCCCATGCAATGATACCATGTAGTGACGTCTGGCAAACTGTCCATGGTCAGCTTTGCACTGCCTGTGTACATCATGTGCCCCTGTGTTTGAGACATGTATATACGACTGTGTCATGCACGGATATGTTGCATGTGTGGTAATGGCCTTTTCACTTTGTCATCCTCACAGGTTAATGCCCATCGGAAGCAGGAAATCTGGAAGGACATCGTCCGGGCTGTCCGGTCCGTGGGGGTCTACAAGCGCCGGATCCGCAACTGCCAGAAGAGGTGGCAGGACCTTCGGGGCTGGACCCGGAGGATTGCACGGGTCCAGCTGAAGCTGTCGCCTCCTCGCAGGAGGGGCGGAACACGGACCCTGACCCCCACATGCTCCAGATCCTGGCGGTGGTCTTTCCAGACCTGGATGGGCAGCTGAAGGCCAGACAGCAGCAAGGAGGGGGTGAGTCAAAGACTGCACTGTGAACTCTGTATTACATGCTTTGTGCCCTCCTCTGGCCTGGTTCAACTGCCACAGTGCAGCAGTCATGTTGTCCAGGAGCCATGTCCCTCTATTGTGCACTGCCCACTGCTCATCTGATACCCAGGTGTGGCCCTTACAGTCAGGGAATTGTGTCACTTGGGACTGTGTCCTTGCAGTTTGCTTCACTAAAGGTGGGGGACAGCATCTGTTTCCCTGACTCTGTTGTGGGCATCATGGGTGGGTCCATTGTTCACACAACGCCTGGGTTTGGACATGTGATCTGCGTGTTGCTTTGATATGTGGTCCACTTGCTGAGCTGAGCCACCACATGTGCCTGGGGTATGTGGCACACGCCCATGCAGCGGGTGGGAACAATGTTTGTGCCCCAGGAGTGTGCAGATTACGTGTGTCACACATACATAGCCAGCTATCCACTGTCCAGGGCACATCCCTCATTCATGTGGAGCAGGACAGTCATGCCTACTCCAGGCCATGCAATGCACTCTGTACTCCCACTCCCGTGTATCAGCTGACACATTGTGCACAGTGATTTGACCCCTCCGGTGTCTGCCTCTGTGTCAGTGTGCTGTGGATTAGTTGCCAGGACTGCTGTGGTGTTTCTTGGTAGGGGCTCAGCATGCCCCTGGAGATGTGACCATAGGAGACGATACTTGTGTGTCACATAGGTGTTTGATCAGCTGCCCGTGCAGACTGGGGTATGCGAATGTGATGTTCAGGCAGCTGTTCCCCATTCACAGCAAATTGTGAGGGGCTCAGGTTCAGAGGGTAGTGTCACAGGTCTCCCATATGTCCAATAGGTGTGACCTGGACAGATGAGGGTTGAGATGATGTGTTGTGTGGGGGATGTACATGTGCACTTGTGCAGCTCCAGGACTTGCATTCCCCATGACCTACTATTGTGACACAGTGCATAGTGTTGTTGTCTGGCTGCCAAGTCATACATCACTGAGACAGTGATGTATGACTTAACAGTCATGCCTCTGCCATGGCATGTGTCAACTTATTTGTGGTCCTGCAGGGAGTGACATGTGCTACATGCACACCATAGTGGCGCTGGCTATCAGGACATGGGTGCATCATGGTGTCTGTCGCTGGTATGCATCACATGCATTTCCTATTTGACTCTGGGCATCCCTTTCATCCGGAAACCTGTACTGACTCAGTGGCAAGAGCTGTGATGTGTCCACACCGTGTCCTCTGCACTGTCCAACTACTGTGTACTTGGTGCATGTGTCCACACTGGGGTGTTGCAATCCAACAGACACCAGACAGATGGGTGCAAGGCCATGTGGGATGTGAGTGCCATGCTTGGCATCAGACTGACAATTGGCTTCTCCTGTTCAGTTAGGGCACTTTTAGCAATGTACAACTAATGATGCCAGGGCTTGCTCTGTGATGTGCTGTGCTCACAGTGGTGTGTGCGTTTGGTGCAGGTGACTGATGTCTGTCTGTTTCCCCATTGTTTGCAGATACATCCACGGCCACGGAAGGGGACAGCTCCACGGACCAGGAGGAGCCAGAGAGCCAGACTGGGTCAGCAGCCGAGGAGTGGTCGGAGGGACCCAGTGGCACGGAGGGCGAGGGGAGCCACACCGAGGAATCCTCAGCACCATCCACCTCAGCTGAGGACCAGAGCAACTCGGAGGATGACTCCCTTGTGGAGGCGGGTGTCAGCAGCCACCACACCCCAGCTAGTGTTGCTGTCCCCGCCACCACCAGCACCACCACCGCCCTCCCATCGGCTCCCATTCCCCAGGTCCGTGGAGGCTCCCATGTTCGGGAGCGTGTCTCCTTTGGCCCAGGCACCGCACCCCCTGCCCCTGTGTCCCCTGCTGCCCTGAGTGAGGAGTCTGTGTACCTCCTTCGCCAGCTCCATGTAGGGCAGACAGCCATGCTGAGTGTCCTCCATGCGCACACCGCACTGTTGACTCAGCTGGTGTCGTTCATGGAGGGCATCTCATCGGGCATGTCTGACCTACAGAGGGGCAACAGGTCCATGGACTCCTCCTGACGGCAGCAGTGTCCCTCCTCAGACAGTCCCTCACCCCTCCTGCCTCTGCTCCATCCACACTCCCCAGCACCTTGCCCGTCCCAAGCACACACACACCGGCACAGGCACACACCAGCACACACACATCCAGCACACAGACACACACGCCACAAACTAAACGCACACGCACGCACAGTCAGGGGACTGAAACCAGACTCACAGGGGATGGGGCCCTGGTACACACACACGCATCCACGGGCACTGCGCAGTCCTCAGTTGCCTCTCCCTCCAAAGCACCCTCCCTTGCCTCACCTGCAACCCCAAAGACCCAGCGCCTCTTCCTCAGTGACCTCGGCCTCTTCCCTCCGATCCAGCTGCCCCAGCATCCAGGGGGAAGAGGAAGCCCCCCACACGGAGCAGAGTGCCCTCGCCCCCGGACACCCTCCCCCAGGCGCAGACAGACTGAGGCCCCCACCCGCAAGTCCCCCGGAGTGGTAAGAGCAAGACCCCGCCGCCGCCCTGCAGCTCAAGCACCAGGTCACCTTCCTCCATCCCTCAGGCCCCCACTCCACAGGTGCCCCCGCCACACCCTGCCCCAGGTTCCCCCACCCACAGATATACCATCCCCAAGAGGCTCCGGCCTTCTCCCCTGCCACTTGCTCTCCCGGCACCACACCCCCGCTGCGCTTGTCTGTGCCACTGATGTGGTGAGGGTGTCCTCCCCTCTGTCCAGCCCACCTTGCCTGTTCCCCATTCTCCTCCCCTGGTGGTAGGCACTGCAGTGGAGTCCACTACCACCCTGTCTGACTTGGGCACTGCAGTGGCGGACCTGTCCACTCCATCTGCAGGGTCCACTGCAGTCGTGCCGGCACCCACAACATCTGAGCCATGCCCCCAGTTGTGCCGGCACACACCATGTCAGACACCTCCACTGCAGTTGTCAGTGGCTCTCCAGCACCCACCACCCCTTCCCTGCTTCCTCCTGGTGAGCCCTGATCCTGTCCCTGCGGTGCCTGGCCTACCCCCCGGTTGCCCCTCCTAGTGGATTGTCCCTGGTTTTGTGCAGGCATGTGTAGGGTGGCATCTGCCACTGTCACCCACTTGTGACTTTGTTGATGGACTGGCCATTGGCCTTTGTTTATGTTCTACCGGACTTCTACTTTTAATGCCACATATGCTGAATAAAGCAACTTTCTGTTCTCTAGTGCTTTTGCTTCTGATGTACATGATGTTGATGATGCTAACAATGCCCTTGCTGCAGTGATGGTGATATTTGGTCTCATGATAATGAAGTGTTACTGTGCAGGAACCCATGTGGTCCAGGGGTTATGTGTCCTATCCTGTGGTGTATCCATGTCATCCATAGCAGCATCTGAGGGTGTCATGTGTTCAGTATTTGGCAATGAGATTTCCTACTTAGATTGGCAACTTCACATCTGTGGCTTCCACCCCTGCACATCTGTTGTGCCTGCCATTGTTCTATTCGTCTACTTCCCTGACCGTGTGGCCATCTCCAGTGAACATGCAGGTTTGGGCATCAATGGGGAAGGACTCATCTGTGTTGTCAGTGCAACATTGCTATACAAGTGTGTTGGATCTGTGCTGATGATTCCGTTGGCACTTCCATGACCAGGCTGATGGGACGGGAGCCCTCATTTGTTGCTAATTGTTGATTGTGTGTCCCATTGCTGCCATGGTATGGTATCTGTTCACCTCACATCTGCAGTCTCCACAGGGTATCTACATTAGTGTGCCCATTGGTGCAAATATGTGGGTCTGCATTATGATGGTCACTTCTGTTATTGTGTCATTGATGGATGTTGACAGTGTCAGCCCCCATGGGTGATGTTTGTCTGCACATGGCCAAGGGTATGTCTTATTTGCACTGCACTGATTTGCCTCCCCCAATCTATATTGCTATGGGACACATAGCACTACTTTGCCACTGATGTGTTTGTTGTTCTGTGACCAGGAATCATCCATGCAGTTTGGCAGTTGCAGCTTTTACATTGTC
Source organism: Calotriton arnoldi (assembly GCA_963921515.1). Taxonomy (NCBI): domain Eukaryota; kingdom Metazoa; phylum Chordata; class Amphibia; order Caudata; family Salamandridae; genus Calotriton; species Calotriton arnoldi. The sequence goes on along the minus strand of CAWUFW010009739.1, from coordinate 667,993 downwards.
AACACTTACATTTTGGTCACTGTGATGATGGGGGTTTAGACCCCATTGCCACAATGTGCAAAATGTGCTTCAGCTATGGACCCCACACTTACCTTTTGGTCACTGTGATGATGGGGGTTTAGACCCCATTGCCACAATGTTCAAAATGTGCATCAGCTATGGACCCCACACTTACCTTTTGGTCACTGTGATGATGGGGGTTTCGACCCCATTGCCATAATGTTCAAAATGTGCTTCAGCTATGGACCCCACACTTACCTTTTGGTCACTGTGATGATGGGGGTTTAGACCCCATTGCCACAATGTGCAAACTGTGCTTCAGCTATGGACCCCACACTTACCTTTTGGTCACTGTGATGATGGGGGTTTGGACCCCATTGCCACAATGTGCAAAATGTGCTTCAGCTATGGACCCCACACTTACCTTTTGGTCACTGTGATGATGGGGGTTTAGACCCCATTGCCACAATGTGCAAAATGTGCTTCAGCTATGGACCCCACACTTACCTTTTGGTCACTGTGATGATGGGGGTTGGACCCCATTGCCACAATGTTCAAAATGTGATTCAGCTATGGACCCCACACTTACCTTTTGGTCACTGTGATGATGGGGGTTGGACCCCATTGCCACAATGTTCAAAATGTGCTTCAGCTATGGACCCCACACTTACCTTTTGGTCACTGTGATGATGGGGGTTGGACCACATTGCCACAGTGGTCATGGTCTGCTTGCATTGTGGGTGCCACACACATTATGTGTGACACATGTGATAGGGGGTCACATTGTATGTTCAAAGTCATGTTCAGTGTTGTAGGCATTTGACACAGTCTACACACGCTTGTCGTGGTGTTGGGGGGATGTCTTTTTGTTGCATTCCTTATGTTGGTGTGTGCTTGTTGTGTCATGCATTAGCCATCCTGTGGGTGGGGGTGTTGTTGGTGGTAGGCATCCTGCCCCCATGGGTAGAGGTGGTAGTAGTGGTAGGCATCTGGCACCCATGGGTAGAGGTGGTAGTAGTGGTAGGCATCCAGCCCCCATGGGTAGAGGTGGTAGTAGTGGTAGGCATCCAGCCCCCATGGGTAGAGGTGGTAGTGGTGGTAGGCATCCAGCCCCCATGGGTAGGGGTGGTAGTAGTGACAGGCATCCAGCCCCCATGGGTAGAGGTGGTAGTAGTGGTAGGCATCCTGGCACCCCTGAGTAGGGGTGGTAGTAGTGACAAGCATCCAGCCCCCCATGGGTAGAGGTGGTAGTAGTGACAGGCATCCAGCCCCCATGGGTAGAGGTGGTAGTAGTGGTAGGCATCTGGCACCCCTGAGTAGGGGTGGTAGTAGTGACAGGCATCCAGCCCCCCATGGGTAGAGGTGGTAGTAATGACAGGCATCCAGCCCCCCATGGGTAGAGGGTGGTAGTAGTGGTGGGCATCTGGCACCCCCTGAGTAGGGGTGGTAGTAGTGACAGGCATCCAGCCCCCATGGGTAGAGGTGGTAGTAGTGGTGAGGCATCCAGCCCCCTGGGTAGGGGTGGTAGTAGTGGTAGGCATCCAGCCCCCATGGGTAGAGGTGGTAGTAGTGGTAGGCATCCTGGCACCCCTGAGTAGGGGTGGTAGTAGTGACAGGCATCCAGCCCCCCATGGGTAGAGGTGGTAGTAGTGGTGAGGCATCTGGCACCCCCTGAGTAGGGGTGGTAGTAGTGACAGGCATCCAGCCCCCATGGGTAGAGGTGGTAGTAATGACAGGCATCCAGCCCCCATGGGTAGAGGTGGTAGTAGTGGTAGGCATCTGGCACCCCTGAGTAGGGGTGGTAGTAGTGACAGGCATCCAGCCCCCATGGGTAGAGGTGGTAGTAGTGGTAGGCATCTGGCACCCCTGAGTAGGGGTGGTAGTAGTGACAGGCATCCAGCCCCCCATGGGTAGAGGTGGTAGTAGTGACAGGCATCCAGCCCCCATGGGTAGAGGTGGTAGTAATGACAGGCATCCAGCCCCCCATGGGTAGAGGTGGTAGTAGTGGTAGGCATCTGGCACCCCTGAGTAGGGGTGGTAGTAGTGACAGGCATCCAGCCCCCATGGGTAGAGGTGGTAGTAATGACAGGCATCCAGCCCCCATGGGTAGAGGTGGTAGTAGTGGTAGGCATCTGGCACCCCCTGAGTAGGGGTGGTAGTAGTGACAGGCATCCAGCCCCCATGGGTAGAGGTGGTAGTAGTGGTAGGCATCCAGCCCCCATGGGTAGAGGTGGTAGTGGTGGTAGGTATCCAGCCCCCATGGGTAGAGGTGGTAGTAGTGGTAGGCATCTGGCACCCCCTGAGTAGGGGTGGTAGTAGTGACAGGCATCCAGCCCCCCATGGGTAGAGGTGGTAGTAGTGGTAGGCAACCAGCCCCCCATGGGTAGAGGTGGTAGTGGTGGTAGGCATCCAGCCCCCCATGGGTAGAGGTGGTAGTGGTGGTAGGCATCCTGCCCCCCATGGGTAGAGGTGGTAATAGTGACAGGCATCCAGCCCCCCATGGGTAGAGGTGGTAGTAGTGACAGGCATCCAGCCCCCATGGATAGAGGTGGTAGTAGTGGTAGGCATCTGGTACCCCCTGAGTAGGGGTGGTAGTAGTGACAGGCATCCAGCCCCCATGGGTAGAGGTGGTAGTGGTGGTAGGCATCCAGCCCCCATGGGTAGGGGTGGTAGTAGTGACAGGCATCCAGCCCCCCATGGGTAGAGGTGGTAGTCGTGGTAGGCATCCAGCCCCCCATGGGTAGAGGTGGTAGTAGTGGTAGGCAGCTGGCACCCCCTGAGTAGGGGTGTAAGTAGTGACAGGCATTCAGCCCCCCATGGGTAGAGGTGGTTGTAGTGGTAGGCATCCAGCCCCCCATGGGTAGAGGTGGTAGTGGTGGTAGGCATCCTGCCCCCCATGGGTAGAGGTGGTAGTAGTGACAGGCATCCTGCCCCCCATGGGTAGAGGTGGTAGTAGTGACAGGCATCCTGCCCCTCATGGGTAGAGGTGGTAGTATTGGTAGGCATCCTGCCCCCCATGGGTAGAGGTGGTAGTAGTGGTAGGCATCTGGCACCCCCTGAGTAGGGGTGGTAGTAGTGACAGGCATCCTGCCCCCCATGGGTAGAGGTGGTAGTAGTGACAGGCATCCTGCCCAACATGGGTAGAGGTGGTAGTAGTGGTAGGCATCCAGCCCCCCATGGGTAGAGGTGGTAGTAGTGGTAGGCATCCAGCCCCCCATGGGTAGAGGTGGTAGTAGTGGTAGGCATCTGGCACCCCCTGAGTAGGGGTGGTAGTGGTGGTGGGCATCCAGCCCCCATGGGTGAGAGGTGGTAGGAGTGACAGGCATCTAGCACCCCCTGGGTAGGGGTGGTGTTAGTTGTTGGCATCCAGGCCCCTATGTGTATATGTGGCATTGGTGATGGCCATCCCGCCCCTCTGGTGCTGCTGTTGCTGGTGTAAGTAATTTCTGCATCCCTCTGTGTGTGTGTGATATGTCGGGTACGTGTAGTTTGTTTTTGTCGTTGGTGTCTGACTTAACTTCTGCGCCGTACGCGTCCGTGCCTGTTCCGGTAATAGATGTAGAGTATTGGTAGGACCTGCGCGATGGGATTCATGGTTGGTTCGTCTCGTTCGTCTTTCTCTTTGCTTCGCCTCGTCCTCGTCGCTGGCGTGTTCGTCTCGTAGCCGTGGATCGTCTTGTGGCGCGAATCGGAGCTTATGTACGCCTCTCCCGGATGCTTTGACGTGCCGTGCGTAGCGACAGGTTCGGCGCGTACGGAAAGCGCATCGTACTTGTCCGGCCGGACGGGGCTGCATTCTGGCTTCCGTGCGACTCGATTCTGCGTTTCCGGATCCGCATCGGTTGGAGAACTGGACCTGTATTGGGTGAGTACGACTGGGTCGGGATTTGGGCAGTTGTGCGCATCGTACTTGCTCGTTCGGACGTATGTGCGAATCGGTCGGGAAACAGGCATTCGCCTGGCTTTTTTCCCGGCCGAATGGTATTAGGTGCGCCTCCGACCGGGATCGGAATCGACCCCAAAATCTTAAATAAATTACTTCCCACCCTATTCCCCTATAAACCCACAACCCGCAACGGAACTAAAAAGTGCTAAATTTAATAAAAATAAAAATGATAACTACTAAAAATTTAACACATATGTTAAAAAACATAAACAATTCCTATACAAAAAAATACATCACATACATTTAAAGTATATACTAAAATGCATAACACTAATAAAAAAATCGATATTTTAAACAACTATATTTTTGCAAACGATATTAATGACTTCTATATTTTTAAAAACAATACTTCTAACCTTAAAATCGATATTCTGACCACAATATTCTTGATGTCGATATTTCTGACTCATGATATTTCTGACTCGATATTTCTGTAGTTCGACATTTCCAACTCGATATTCTGTCTGTACACCGAGGAGTTCATAGTGAGCAGCAAGAAGGCAATGCAAAGCGGAAGGACCCTTGACTTCAATAGCAGCACACAACACCGAAGCAGAGAGTCCATTCAAAAGTCCAATCTCACCTTCAAGATTTGGCTTCACAGTTTTCCCTAATGACATCATACTGCATGGATTGTGGAGTTGTAGTGAGTGCTGGAGAGCAGTCTATAACAGCCCTTTGCAATGCTGCAAAGAATAGTAAATGTTGATAATTTTTTTTTTTTGCCCTTCATAGTTTTTCTATATTAGCAAGCATTGTATTATCTTCCAAAATGAGTATCTAATATCTATGTGTTGTTCATTTTATTATCTTCTAATTTATTGTAACACTACTTACATATAACTTGCTGTACAGACAAGTCAAACTGTCCCTCTGCAAATAAATACACAGGTAACTTTTGCCTGTTATCACAATTCACTTTTTCACTTTTTAAATATAAGTCAACAGTCTGTGTTTAAATCTTCTAATAAGTGCATCGACAACATATACAAACATACTCTGGTTTTTTAGACAACACTGTGTTAAATTTTGTAATGTCGTATTTAAAACTATCAACTGTAATATATGTGTCTTGTTCTGCAACTCCTCCTTTTAACAACTCTTCATTTTCCCTACCCTCTCAACTTGTTCTTTCTGTTTTACTGCATCCCTCCTTCTTCTACACTTTTTAAAATATAACACAAAATTTACAAGGCTGTAACTATGCAATCATTATAACATTTGCGCAGAACCTATGCAGCCGTCTAAACACCCACTTACAACCCATGCAGTCATTGAAATACTGAGGTACACAAGTGCACTGATGAAACACTCAGGCTCAAATGTACAAAACCAGTGAAATTCTGCAGTTATAGTTACCTGAGCTAAGTATAGCTCATGCCCCCGCAATGCACTGCTAATTGACTGTAAATTGTAAACAGCCAAAATCTCCAGGAGAATGATTGGGGAAAAATGAGGAATTACTAGGGGAATCAAACCTGGAAGTACGGATTGGCCCGATAATTCATCATCTCTTAGGAAGCCCTCAGGATCCAACTCATTATCCAGCCAATCTTCCAGCCCCCTTCTATGAGGGCAATAGAATCCGCAAATTGAGGATTAAGTTGTACATCAATTTTTTATTTACTTCACAAGCGCACATTGTCTGGAACTTGAAGTCACATGCGATGCAGATCAAACTCCTTGCGGTTGAAGTCGGGAGCGCCGGCGTCGGCGGGCGTCGGGGATGCAGTGAAAAGTGTAGCGGTGCAGTGTGTGGTGCCCTCACGTCGTGGTGCAGGCAGCGGCTCGGTGACAGTCGTCCAGCAGTGTCGATGAGACCAGGGCTGCAGTGCGAAGTGGTACGGTGCTCGTTGAGGTTCTGGCAGGTCATGGTGCAAGCAGCGGCGTTGTAGTTGCTGAAGCACTGTCGTCGGCTGATGAACCTTAGTCGATGGCACCAGCATCGGTATGCCAAGGTTGTGATGTGGGACGGGGCGATGCGACAGGTCACGATGCAAGCAGTGACTCGGTGGCGGTGTCAGGTGGCATCGTCGTGAAACCAGGGTTGCGCTGCGAAGTGCGTCGGTGCCCTCTGTAGTGCCTTCAGGACACGGAGTTGGCAGTGGCATCATTGACGGCATCAGGTTGCTTTTTCTTCTGTTGCAGCACAAAACACACAGTTCCCAGTTCTGGTAGCAGATGAACTTGAAGTCTTTCCTGTTCCGGGGACTTCTTGAACAGGGGGCAAGCTCTACCTCAAGCCCTTGGAGAAACTCAAACAAAGAAGTTGCAGAAAGTTCAGTCCAGTCCTTTCTCTGCCCAAGACAGAAGTAGACACTGCAGGCCAACACAGCAAAGCACACCGAAAAGTGGTAGTTCCTCCTCACAGCTTCTCCAGCTCTTCTTCTTGTCAGGTTCCTTGAACCAAACGAGTTCTAAAGTTCTGGGGTCTAGGCCCCAATATTTATACCACATTTTCCTTTGTTCTCTTCTGGCAAAAAGTCTCTCAGCTCAGTCTAAACCAGTTCTGTCCTCTCTGGTCCAGCTTCTTGGCAGGAGGTGGAGACGGTGCCTATTCAGGTGCAAGGAGAACTCCTCCCACTACTCCAAATGCAGCCCAGTTCTGCTCAGTTCAGCTCTGAGTCACCCAGGAAAGGCAGGACACACCTCAACTCCCCCCCAGTGGCTGTCTGGAGTGAATGCACATCCCCAGTCCCTGTCACTCCAAAACCAGACAGTCAATACACAACCCAGCAGAGGCACACAGGATGGCTCAGCAAGAAAATGCCTACTTTCTAAAAGATATACAGGAAAAACAATGGTTCCTGTGGAATAATATACTATGAGGTTATGATACATAAGCACAATCGTGATATAGAGGGTTAGATAATGGCAGAGCACGAAGGAACCACTAACACACCGATTCCAGTGTAGTATATTTTATGGATTTTTTAGACAATAAAGTTAGGAGTAAACATTATACATCAAAACAACATTTGTGCATAGTGTTCAAAGTGACAAAGGGAACCTAAACCTAAGTGACAACGTGAATATTAAATACAAGGTTTCCACAGTTTGTACAAGTCGACCATTATCAAAATGATTCCATGTGAACAGCAGCTATATACAATGAAATGTACTGGGAAATGGTTCGCTTCTTCTGTTTGTCAACGGCGTTTCGACCCTCAAAACAATGTGGGGTCTCTTCAGGACTATTGATGAACGGATATTTGAATATATGGTTGTGCAGCCTTGTGAAAATGATGTGCCACACGTGAAGAAAAGAGGAAAAGGTTTACTCACATGAGGACCCGTCCGGGTACTCAATGTGAGGACAGGCTGTCAATCCAATGGGGTATGTAGGTGGGCCAGAGGGGCTCAGTTAGTTTTACGCCACAGCCGTAGCATTGTAGAATCCCTTTGTGGATTAACAGTGACAATGCGCTGAGAGTATTTCTCGGTAGAAGAATGGAAAAGCGGGACAGCGCTCCGCGTGTAGATTCAGAAAAAGCCGCGTCAGTCAGCTTGATCAGGTACAATGACATCCTGAAGAGACCCCACATTGTTTTGAGGGTCGAAACGCCGTCGACAAACAGAAGAAGCGAACCATTTCCCCAGTACATATCATTGTATATAGCTGCTGTTCACATGGAATCATTTTGATAATGGTCGACTTGTACAAACTGTAGAAACCTTGTATTTAATATTCACGTTGTCACTTAGGTTTAGGTTCCCTTTGTCACTTGGGACACTATGCACAAATGTTGTTTTGATGTATAATGTTTACTCCTAACTTTATTGTCTAAAAAATCCATAAAATATACTACACTGGAATCGGTGTGTTAGTGGTTCCTTCGCGCTCTGCCATTATCTAACCCTCTATATCGCGATTGTGCTTATGTATCATAACCTCATAGTATATTATTCCACAGGAACCATTGTTTTTCCTATATAACTATTACCCTGGTTCCTTAGTGAGTAGGGTTCCCCTGTTCTTTCTTGTACTTTCTAAAAGTCGCATTTTCAAATGCACAATTTAAAAAAACATGTTTACTAAAAGATGTGTAATTAAATTCTGAGTTCAGAGAACCTAAACTCCATCTTTCTATCTTGTCCCCATGGGAAGTTATACTTGTAAAATTTTACAAAATAGCTCCCATGCTATCCTATGGGACAGATAGCCTCTTAATAGTGAAAAATTAAATACACAGTATTTCACTATCAGGACATGTCACACACACCAGGACATGTCCTGCGTTTCACATACACTGCACCAGCCGCGGCTGATGCAGGTAAGAGCGGTGGGGCCGGGTGGGTGGGTTTTTGACAGACGACAAGAGGGAAAATTAAATAAATAATTAATTTGCCCTCGTCGTCTGTCAAAATCCCCCCCCCCCCGGCCCCACTGCCCTACAGCTCTTACCTGCATGAGCTGCAGCTGCACTGCACCCTGCCCAGGGGGGTACCTTGGGCATACCTGAGGGGTGCCTTACATGTAAGAAAAGGGAAGGTTAGGGCCTGGCAAGTTGGGGCACTTGCCAGGTCGACATGGCAGTAAACTGCGCACACACACTGTAGAGGCAGGTCTGAGACACCTTTGAAAGGCTGCTTGTGTGGGTGGCATAATCAGTGCTGTAGGCCCACTAGCAGCATGTGATTTACAGGCCCTCGGCACATACAGTGCACTATACTAGGGACATAGCAGTAAATCAAATAAGCGAAACATGGAAACACAAATCCATAACCACAATTTACAGTAGGAGCACTTGCACTTTAACACTGAAAAGCAGTGAGAAAGTGTGCAGAGGCACTAAACCAGCCAAACAAAGTCCAACATACCATTGAAAACAGGATGCCAGAAAGCCAAAAGACAGGGAAACACTCCAAAAGATGCCAGGTCTAACAATCTGTTAAAAACACATCGGACGTTTCACAATCCAATATGTTGCATCTATAGAAAATATACAGTGTAATTGACACAGAAGGGTGACTAAAACATGGCAGCAGTGGTGGTTGGTGAGATACAAAAATGGAGGGGCACTATACAGACCCACCGCCAACTCCCTTAACCAATCCAGACGCTGCTCTCATTCTGTTAATAATGTTAAGCAGCATGAGAGAAGAGCCATGATTGGCTGGAATGAGCTATCTCTGCATTCCAACAGGCACTGGAGGCCTGACCCTGTTCTTCACCCAGCTTTCTAAGACAGCTTATTTGGAGAGGTTTGAACTGTGCATGTCGGGCTGGCCGTCGCAAGATAACCGGCCAAACCGACATGTGCACTTCAAACTGAAATGGTCACTCCTTCCTACAGCCAATCAGCAGCAATGACCACTGTCCCCACCCCACCCTCACACTTGGTGTGGGCAGGGCAGAGTCAGAGTAAAAAATAAAATGTAATAAACTCATTTTATTACCATTTGATTTTTCACGCCATCTGCGGAGCATTGGGGAGGGGGCGACGCTCCTCCACCCCAATGGAGGAACTGCAGCTGCATGACAGTTTGAAACAGCTTAGATATAAGCTTGTTGTCTCTGGAAAATGAAGTGGCGTAACACAAAATGATTGGGCCCATCCTGCGAAGGCAATGAGGGCCCCCATGGCCTCCTACAGCTGAGTACATTCATAACACTTGGGTGGAAAGGGGGCCCTAGGAGATTGGGTCCCGGTGTGCGCGGCAGAACTGCAAGGCTCTTTGCTATGCCGCTGGGAAAAATGCATTTCCACACAAGTCACAATGCAGACTTGTTGTTTGTCGGCAGAAAGATGAAGAATAAACATTAGTACTGCATTGTTTTCCAAGGGTTGGTGCATTCACACAGCATTTGAAAATTATTTCTATGGATCACCAGTCCAATGTTCCCAAACTGTCATTTTACCATTAACTAAGGTTAAGTACAGGCTGATGCACATTCTTGCTGATAATGAGGTCTCTGTAGATCTCCACCTATGGCATTCTAGCGGAGATGACCTTTAAATTTCTAATCTCACATAGTAGTTTTGACAATCTGTTTTTTTTTACTGCAGGGGAAGAAATATCATGTGTCAACAAACAGTCCCTGTATTGAAAAGAACCACATTTAAAATAAGCATGCCGCCGTGAAGATAAGCTGTTGTGTCACACTGTAGGTTTTAACAAAACCAGCAGGCTGGAAGGCAAGGTTCCAAAACAATTATTTCTTAATTGCCCCTTTTAAGATTTCCTTATCTTAAAACTCATTCCCTGACGGTCAACCGCGTGACTTTTTTATGTCACAGAAAGAAAATCTTTTAATGGCCCATTATCTTCTGCATTCGATGATGGAAGCAAATAAATGCAGGCCAGTGCACATGATGGGTGATTGATTGAGTTACAGCGGTCATAAGTGGGCAATGAGTTTCAATCAATCACTTAGAACTTAGAGGTAAGAACAGCACTGCCAGTAAAAGGGACAGCTTGATTCATGTTCTGTAAATTGAGGGTTATTTTCTTGTCCCACCTAGAACAGCTTTAACGCCCTACACTTTTCTTATTATTTGTGAACTTTTGCTACTTTTCCTTATCAGGAATGTAACACATGCTTGTCAGTTGATTACATCATTTAGAATAGCGTCTAAAAAAGTAATGATGCATTCAGTTCCGTAACTGAAAGGTAAATAATTTTTGTTTAAATTGTGTATTTTGGTGATACACTTTTTAGTGTTAAAGTTTAAAAAAAATCATATGTACATTCGAGTAAAATGGGCAATCCTTATTTGAGGAGTCTGAAATTTTAGCATAAAAGTATGACTTTAATTCTGAGAATGGAATAATATGTGAAAAGTGATACTAAGAACCTCCAACTGACAATCTATTGACCTGCACATTTTTGCTACGGGATGAGAACCAGCTGTGAGATTGGTGCATGTATGAAGATGGTATACAGAAGTTATGCGTGTGTTAATGGTGACTAAGACAACATTGCATATATAATGAACGCTTGTGAATTAGCACATGTGCCTGTACATGAGTGTCAAGTTCACATAGAACAGCTGAGACATCTCATTTTATCATCATAAGTATATACTGCTTGAAACCTAGTGCAAAAATAGGCCACGCCTGCCTGTGGCTGCAAAAGCAAAAGAGGACAATATGCATTAATTTAATATAACCTTTTGTTCAGAAAACGTGACCACGGTACCTCAATGTCTTCCATCTAGAATAGGAAGATGATCCTAGACAAATGTAGCACCTAAAAGCAAATGAACCAGAAATAACATAACACAATATAACATAATATAACATAAAATAACATACTATGCAATAAATAAAAAGGCAAAATGCATCAATTAAGTTGCAGTATATCAGGATATGCCTTCCTTCTTGGGAATACCCGACACCCGTGCTTTTGACAAGCCTCACATGAAAACATTTGCATATAACTCTTCACTTTTACAACTCAATCAACTGTCTCAACGCCCATCGGATTGAGAGAAAGAGTTCCTCTTTGTACAGGAATCACGCTCCTTCTACTCCTGCTTGTATCCTCTGTAATAAAAGCCAGATTAACCTCTAACATTCCTCTTCCACCTACTTCACTAAAGTAAACCATATCCAACTCTACTTCATTACTGAAGCTTTGTTTACTGAGTGTAGCATGGTCATATCCTATGGCCTCACTTCCCAAGGTTTCAACTCAGCTCACAAAAATGGACTGCAAAGGGGTGATGATGGCTCCTAAAGAAGAATATCCCTAGGCCCTGCAAACTTCATAGGTCAGTTTCTACGAGCTCAAAGTAGAAATCTATTAGGACATTTTATATGATCTTCAACAACGTATGTTAGAACCTGTTCAGGTGCCATTGGCTAGTGGATAACTGGGCCACAACCCCGGCTATTAAGGCCTTATACCAATGATGTCCTGAGGTCTGTCTATCTGTCACCCAACAAACTGGGTGCCATGTACACCGCTTTCTCTCTCGACTATCAGACTAGCACAGGGAAACAATCAAACTCTTCTTAGAGAGCGAGTAAGGAGGTAGTGACTCAGGACTCAAATAGTCACAATAAATAACGTCCAGCCCAATGTTGATCTTTGTAGACAGAGAAGTTCTTTAATCACACACGAAAATGTAATAAAACACTTAGGCAATGTTAATCAGCTGCACCTCTCTTAGACAAGTGTTATAGGGTTCTAAACACACAAAAATATTCAGGCATAAATCTGGGACAGGTGTGAGCTCACTTTATTATGGTGCAAGCAGCTTTCAGGGTTATGTGACCAGTGGCATAGCAATATTACTAAGGGCCCCAAGAATAGGCAATGCCCTTCCCCCACTTTGGGGCTCATTACGATGCCCTTCAAAACGGCTTTTGTGGTCCTGTTGATGGCAGTCAGACCTCTGCGGTACTGTCGGAAGTGGTCGGCCCAGCCACCGTATTCCAATGCATGCGAATAGGCAGTTTACCAACCACCGCAGTCCCTCCGACTCTGACAGGATCATCCGACCACGGCAGTGTTGAAAAGGACCAATGGAGGCCATCGGACAGCGGAACGCCTCACAATCCGCACTCCCAATTAGGATGCACTATTCCTACGAGCACGGACGTGCTCGTCCAACCGGCTCATCAGAGCTGGCGGAAAGGGAGGGAAAGCAGAACCGAACCCACCTGTACACAACACCACGCATCCTGTGCCGCCATGGAGCCCATCGCAAATGTCCTGCCGCTGCGCTACCTGTTTGATGCCATGCAAAATCCACACCGTCGTGGACGTAACCGCTGGTAAGCCTCACACTTACCCCTGTACAGTCAGTCCGCAGCCAAGCGATGCACCACCATGGATAAGCAGAGGCAGAGCTTGCTCACTATGAGTGTGTGGGGGCAAGGCCAGCACTAGGCTTGGACAGTTTGGGCATCTGCCAAGGGCCCAGCTCACATCTTACCAACAAGGGGCCCCGCAGCAGTGCCCACAGGCCACAGCATGGCTTCACAGATGTAACTCTGCCCACACTGTTAGCTCCTCTTGTGCCCCATCCTCAGTCCATTCACATGTGGCGCGGCCCTAGGCACATCTCACTTTTAAGGGTGTGTCAGCTTTTCTATGGAGGGGGAGATGATCACCACCACTTAGCCCAGTACATCAGGGGTGGGGCAGTGCTTGGATGAAAAAACAAGGTGAAAGGTGTGTGCACCTACCTTAATGAGGCATGTCACCAAGCAACAGGAGCAGTCACTGTCCTGGATCCTGGAGGATGGGGGGCATATTTAATGTATATTGTTTTGGTATTGGCCACTGTGGCTGCGAGGCCCACTAGATGTGGCACCTCCCCTGGGCCTCACAGCCGTGATCCATGCTGCAAGGCCTCAGAGGGGAGGGGCTCGTTTAAGTCTAGTATTACTACATCCTGGCTCTGACGCCCAGAGAAGGGGGCCCCATTCCCCTGGGCCACAAAGCACTTCACCATGATTGAGGAGGGACAGCAGGGAAGTCCTGCATCATGGGTTCGATGCCCATGCGATGGGGCCCTTTCCCTGGGACTCACAGTAATGGTGTAGTGCTGTGAGGCCCAGGAGGGGAGGGTTTGCACTATATAAATGCCACCCAATTTACTAATAATAATAATCTACTAACCCCTAATTTCCTCTTTATTAACATTGGTGTAAATATAGAGGTTTTGGAGGCACTGTACCCAAGCTTTAGAACCCAATGTGACTCTCAAAATGTATTTCCACTTATATAAAGGTTTTAAATTGATGTACTTATGTTTTTAGACTTGTTATTTTTGCTCTCATGCCATATTGATAATTGCTTCATGAAGGTTGCTTCTTGCAATGTTGAGTCAACGTCAGAATGTTGACAGTTAATTAAGGTGCTTTTGGTCAATTCACATCATACACAAATTAGAGGTGTCTCCGATATTCCAAGTCTGCCCAGGGCAACACATGTCATAGAACCGGCCCTGGGTGGGGGTCGTGAGCAACTCGTTCCCAAGTCATCATGCTTGGAAAACTTGTCAATAAATATTGCATAAGAAGCTGGACATGAGGGGGCCTGAAGGGAACGCAGACAGAGCAAGTAGTGAGAGTTGCGCAGCTGGGCTTGAAGTGGTAGGGGGTCTGCCGGCTGTTACCACCTGCTGGCCCAAAAAGCTTATGCCGAGCTGGCTCCCATTGGACACTCCATATTTGCACTCAACCCCAGGGCGCAACTTCAACTCAACTCTGCAGCAGAACCTCTATGGCAGATGTAACTGCAAAGGCACTGACAGTACTCCATTCCCAGTGTTGGCAGCTTAGTACTGAAATAGTATCATAATTCAATGCAATGATGCCACTGTTGACGTCCCCAATGACTAATGCTAGTAACAACTATTGAAAAATCCAACAGTACTGGCTACATGTATGTGCAATGCTACTCCTTGTATCACATACCTTGTTGTTTTGGAATGACAGAAGGAGGAGGAATTAGTGACCAGCTCTGAGGCTTGTGTACTGATGTGTGCAATAACTTGTGTCACAAAACAGCCCCTCCTCATCAATGATATAGTTATCAACTACTGTGGCAAAATCACATTGCTCATAAGTTAGGTTCTTTTGTCACATTGAAGAGACATCTGCATGGATGTATGAGGAACATAAAACACACAACTGCTAATGCACAGGAATGGGCCTTCACACACCACCCAGATGAAAAAGGGAAGGCAGGGAAATGGAATTCTCACAAACCACGTTGTCAAACGTTTGTAGTCCACAATGTAAATACTCCATGCAGGAGTGGGTTACTCTAGCCAGGGGCACTCATAGCAGGCGAAGGGCCAAGGCCACAGTCCATATTGCATCTGCCTCACAGTCTCCATGTGCACATGACCTGTGGCATGAGGTATAGCATTGATAAACAATTTTCTCATAAAGTGACATGCACATGTGGCTATTGTGTAAGTGCAAGTCCTTAGAATAAATACATTGCAGCAACAGTAGTTGTTACACATCTACTTAAAAATTGTGGAAGGGACACAAATGTAAATGGTGACATGTACATCCAAAGTACCAAAGGGGTATGACAATACAACACCCTCCATGTGTGGAGAAACAAATCCTAACATGGCACACATCAAACACATATCCACCCTACATCCCAGGTGCTACTGCAAGGCCAAAAACCTGGAGAATGGCCAAAGTAAGCTGCAATACTTACCCTAGCAGATACCACACAATGCAATGTCTGTCCCAATAGGAACTTTTCCCACATTCACGTCCAATTAACCTTCAGCCTCGGCTTTGGTAACTCCATAACTTCTCCCAAGGTCAGATTATACTTACCACTGCAAATGGATCAGCTATCATGGCCAAACACGCACAAGTGTAGACACACATCCCAACATAGCCAATTACATCCATTGGCATCATTAGCAATGGCAGGACAAAGATCATCAAAAACTTAGATGTCTTTATTAAAGACAAGGAGGTCCAGTTCTTAAACAAAGACCAATGGCCAGTGGAATTTCCAAAGTGTGGTCCAGCACACTGCTGTGCCACACACTTGCCTTCTAGTACACTGCTAGGGATGGCATTCAGCACCGTAGTGTGACCCACAGAGATTTGCCTCATGAGGTCAATGGCCTCCACACTCAGGGCAGCAGGGGAGACCAGGGCAGGGGTTGAGGTGCCTGGGGAGAAGGAGACTCCCCTCTTTTTGAGGGTGCAGGCATGGACAGCTGGTTGGGGAGAATCAGGGAGGGTGGAGATCGAACGGAGGGTGGTGGACATGGGTGTTGCGGATGCAGGTCCAGGGGAGTCCACCACCACTAGGGAGTGCACACTGGAGGACAACTCTGATGTTGTAGATGTTGTGTCGGATGCCTTCTCCAGGGTACTCCCATCACCCACCGCGTCTGTGGTTCCAACGGTGTCACTGGTGAGAAGGGAACTACTTTGGCCACTTGCTTCCCCAACGGTCACTGCCCTGGGTTGATGCTGCAAGAATAGTAGAAATAGGTCAATTGCTATTGCGTATACACACTGGGCAAACAGATCCTAACGCAACACATTACACAAATTCTCGTATCACAACACCTACAAGGATGCCTACATTGGGTCAAACATTGGCATGAGCACATGCATGATTGCTACCTGACCTGTGCACAGTCACGCATAATGGTGTCATTACCACTGTCAGCTCTAGGTGCATGTGTGACCTTGTCCAAAATCAAGCCACACATGTGTAGCTAGAGATATCATTAGCCTGTAAATGAAGGTCCTTGTAGCATACCTTAGTTTACCTGATGTCATCAAATGGGATGTCCACATGGATTCCAATACTACCTATCCACTCAAGGCCCTGCAATCAGCAAATGGTCAGGTGTCCCTAACCCACAACATGGAGAATAGTTGAGCACCTGCTACAGCTCAGTCACAGCAATGTGTGACTACCAAGAATGAGGTGCCATGCAAGTGCACACTCCATGCAGTTTACACTTCCCAAGCGACACTTACACGTCTGTCTACTGCCATATGATGCAGTTGAAAGCTGCACATGAGTGCTTTAGGTAGGTGTCACATGTAGTACCGAAGAGTAGAATGGAGACATTGTGTCTCCAAGTGGTGTGAGATATCACCACGAATAAGCATTATACATTAGTCTGACTAGGAACATCTCCAGTCCATAATGTCCCATGTCAGCACACATTTTGAACATTGTAAATGTCAATGCCATTAGAACACTGAAAGTACATGAGGATTAGGAAATATCCAGTCCAGAAAATGCTCTCACTTGTGTGCAAAAGGGAAGGGAGTTCATAGTACCTTTCTAGTCTCACAAACACTCATACCAATGTTGTACTTAGTGTTGGCAGACACATATGGCCCCAACATGTCAGCATGTATCGCCCTGATGCATGTAACCAGCCAGTGTATCAGCGTCCACAGATGCACATGTCCATCACACCTCACTAAATACACCCACCTCAATGGCCTGAAAACTCACATTGCCAGATAGAACTGCAAGTCTTCTCTCCATGTGTGTCACAACAGTTTGCCCTGCCTAATCACATCCAACAATGTCATTGAGCATGTGTGACTGACCCACCCATGTCTCCACACCCCTGTATGTGGTTACACCTACCCCAGCACATCTATCACACAAAACCTATTCTCATGTACACATTGTCCAACACATACCCATATGATGGAATTTGAATTAATTGCATGCAGGTCCTTAGATCATGTATGGAACAGTTGTACATATGACAGTACAACACTTAAAGGTACACATGCCAGCATGTAGGCATCAATACAAATGGCACCAATGGTGTCAGTCACATCACAATACTGTACATTCCCCACTTACCAAGGGGAAGTAGTGTACAGTGTCTGTATCCAGAGTGCATTGTATGGCTTGCCACAACTCTGTGGTCTACCTTCACATGAGACACAGTAGTGAGGAAGCATCACTCCAGACACAAGGATGACAAGTGGGCTGTTTGGGACCACTGTCACACATGACATCAACTTATGATGTAGGCTGCCTGTGACATTGGCCAGGCTAGTGGCTAATAAACTCTGTTTACTGTTGTTTGACTGGACCCTACTTAGTACCTGGACAATGCACTACGTGTGTCAGCATGCACCGAATGCAAGACCTACACATGCAACAACTCTCTCATTTTGTGGGACATGAGTCACCTTCAAGGTTGATGGTGAAAATAGCAACCTGAAACAGAAGATACACTGTTATGCAGAAATTTACACTCAGGCCAATACTCACCCCCTCCTAGCTGCTGTTGGGCTTGCAACAGCCCATCAAGGTCTGTGTACGCCACCACCAGGATGTGTGCCATCAGGGGGGGTCAGGGTCTGGTGCGTGCCCCTTCTGCCTGGGGAGGACAGCACCAGCTGGACCTCAGTGATCTTCCTGGTCCAGCGTCTCAGGTCCTCTCACTGTTTTCTGCAGTGGACACTGTGCCGATGAGCAACTTCCAGGGTCCGCACCTTACGGGCGATGGCTTTCCACATTGACACCTTTGGATGGCCACTGACCTGAATGGATGCAATAGATGGACAGACTGAGCTGAAATGCTTATGTGACACTGAAGTTGTAGACTGTTAGCATAACCATTGATCAAAATTGCACACAGTACGTGTGTACTGGGCACAAGTTGAAAACTACATAAACTTTACAGCACACTGTTTAAGTCATCTGAGGACTTGCCTCAATCATGATCATGCGAATACTAAGTAGGCCAGCCCACTGACATCACAAAGCCCAGGGCCACATCAAATGTACTCTGAAATGATTTATCATCTAACATAGCACACCATTGTGTCCACCTGAAGGGTACAGTAGTAGTGCATCACTGGACAGACATCTGAGCAGTCTGAATAAATGACTTGATTCATATACTCCGACACATCACAGCTATCATCGTAATTACCACATTCAAGATGTGGGCCACAATAAGAGGGCTGGCATGTGTGTCACTAAGAGCTCCCGCTCTGAGGATCAGAGGGCATGTGATGTACTCATTAGGACATCATACTATGTCAGAGTCTGTGGGTGTGGGAAGTCCTCCATCACGGAACACACCTCATGCCAAATGTGGCTATATGAAATGGACGACATAAACATTCCATTGTACATACTGTATGCTTGGTCATTCTGATAAAGCTGGTGATGCACTTCTGAACAGCACTGCCGATGCAACCGACTATCTGCAGTGTACATGTGTCACATGAGCAAAGTTCCTGTACAATGCCACCGTCACTCATGTGACGTAAGATCCCAGACATGTGGGTGTAAGGTCCCTGTCCTAAGGCAATGATACACAGTGACCTTATGGATCCATGGACAGTAGTCTCGGGTCTGGCCTTCTCATCTTGCACCAAACCAATGAGTTTATACCAGGTGCAAATATCCCAACTCATGTACCTGTTACACTGATGTTGCCGCATCTGAGAACCAGCATATGTACAGGTAGTGTACTTTGTGCAACAGTTCCTGTTGGACTTCAACTCTGCTGCAGCCTGGGCCATGGACCACACAGGCCACATATCAGTGTCATTGTTTGCTCTCTGCATGCTGAGCATACTGTTCCCAAATGACCATTATATGCCCACATATTCCATACTTTACAGTACACCTTTGGGCAACCTATGTGTGACCTAACAGTTGTGGGTTACTATGGAGGGGCTGTGAGGACATGGTATCTCCCTGACAGCAGGTTTGTGAGGCTTAATTTGTCATAGCTGGTAATGTGAAACTTTACATCTATCTAGCATCATCATCACATGCTACTCATAGGACACTTACACAAGTTAGGGTATAACATCTACACATTTGTTAGCACATCTTCCATTCACTGATCAGCTGTTTCATCATAGGCAACAATAGGTCTAAACGTGCATAAATATGTGCATACAACAGGTGAGGGATTAGGCCTGTTTACATATCCCCAGTATGATGTAATGTCCACAAAGTACACTGCAACAGTAAGCATTACATCATAGTCCTATGCTTTGCTCACACTTACTGACACAAACAACACTTACTTCAATCTGGGACTCTGAGCCACAATGTGGCATATGGGCTTGAATACTAACAATTTAGCAGATTTCTGACTGTATTAGCAGTCCTTACCTATTCCTCTGGTGAGCCGTAGAGCTGACGGTACGGGGAAGGACCTCATCCACCAGGGACTCCTGCTCCTCAGGAGTGAAGGCAGGGGCCCTGCTCCCTCTACAGCATGTCATTACTGCTCCCAGAGGAGTTAACGATGAGGAGGTTTTGTAAGCAGCAGTGTCTGAAGGCAAGTGATTTCATGCTGAATCGGCAACCTATAAGTACGCCACATAGGCAGACTTCTGTGCAGACGGACACAGCCATTGGACCGCGTCGGTTGCATTTTTCAGTGTTGACTTATGGCTGTGAACAGCCGGCAGTCGATGTATCAGCAGGTCCTAGTCGCCAGTTCAGCCCTCCACATTGGCGGTCCATTTCTGTAGGCAGCCACAGGCATTGAACTGCAACAGTAGCATTTTACAAATGTAGACTATGGCTGTGACAGCCATGTCGGTTCCACCTTCCGCACAGTTAGACTCTGCCGGTCATCGGCGAACCAACATATTCCATACTTGGGGTCTGGCATCCACCATTTCAGTGTCGTTGACATCACTTCTAAGTGCTAAAAATTTTAAACAGTCAATTAATAGATGCACATTAAAATGTTTAAATCCCAACCCACATTTAGATTTACCGTCCTCCTCCATAAAAACATTAAATTTTCCTTATTTAAAAACAACACATTAAAAGCCACACAAAACTTCTATAACAGCAACCTTAAATGAGGGTTGGGTAGTAAGGATATGTATGGGTACACACATTTTTTCTGCCAGGTTTCCAACATATAGGTTGCAGATGACTTGGTCGATAAATAGTTTAAATCACTGATCTTGGATTCCCTCTCCCAGGCTTCCTTCAGCTTCCTCTTCGAGAGTTTTGGGTGGGTCTTCCAATTTATAATCTACAATATGTAATTTTTGTGCCATATTTACCAATCTATTCCTCACCTCTCTCACCCATATTACGTCACTAGCCCTTATTTCTTTGGCACAGAGCGATGACATTTTAAAGTTCTCCCCACACCAGAGTTTACCCCAGAATCTTATTGTAAAATTTACGGGCAAGCTAATTCCATGCCAGTATCTGCTTCCATTCTTATAGCCTGGCTCATGGCCCCCTGGGGTAAACCTAGAAATGTATTTAAACATTTACCTTTGCTATTATTTCAATTAGGCTCTGAGCTAAGGTTTTGTACTTTTGCCCCATACAAACATTGTTTGGGGATAATAGCATAGTGCGCTGTGAAAACTGGAGTCAAAGAGGGCCCTCTGAAATCTGTTTTAAATTTCACCAGCCCTCCAATAGTCAAAAGAACCTGAGTGTCCCCAATTTCCCTATGCAGGGACCAGCTTAATTTCGATTTGAACGTCATTCCTAAGTACTTGTATGATGTAACTACCTCCACTGGGTTATCTCCTAATATCCACTTATATTGATTCATTTACATGCTGAACATTACAATTTTTCTCTTATCCATATTTACCATAAGATCATTTGCCACACAATATTTACTAAATGCGTCTAATTTTCTTTTGAAGACCTATTTGAGTAAAATCCATATTAGCGAGCTCATCCGCATATAATATGCATCCAATATGTCTTCCCCCCAATTCTTATTGAGAACGCCTTTGTTTCTAATAAAACCTGGGGCAGAACTGCCAAATATAGGGAGAATAGCAGGAGGGGGTCCAAACACATCCTTGTTTCAAACCTTACAAGGAGGATTTTTTTTTAAAGTGCTCCACTAAGATTTATTTCCACCTGAGCCCAATTACCCCGATGGAGTTTCTCAAGGATTGCTAAAAGGCACTTCGGGATCCCCATCTTCCTCAATTTACCAAGAAAAGTAACAGAGGCTGGATGTGAACCTTTTTGACATTTGAAACAGCCAAAGCATCAAATGACGCTGTTTAAGCAAGGAAGAACCAAGGTGATACTGATAGAGCTAGATTTCTCAAATTAAGCAATGCTCTGTTTTGTGTTTCAGACAGACTGCATTTAAATTGGCACGCAGATTTTGGTGCAAGAGAAAACACATGGCACATGAAATATAAAATGAGGCCTGGTCAAAATGCTTTCAGTCTGAAATGCTTGTGCTGTATTAAAATGTGTTTTTGCAGTGTAGAGAAACTCGTGATTGCAGTTTTCCTTTTTAGCTTTGAAGATAAAATGGAATGTGTTCTCTCCTCCCAGCTCCTTTCCCTTATAATCTACACTCCCTGTACCTGTCTCAAGAGACTTTGGCTTTGTTGCATATTTAGACAATATATATTCAGTTCATAACACATCTTTTTACAATGTGTATTAATTAACCATGCACCATCACTACACGGGGCAAATGCATTTTGCATGAAAAGCTATCTAAAACATTAGAGCATGTTGCTATGAGTATGCATTAACTGTTTGCGCTTTGAAAATTTGCATTAGAGCATTTTTATGCTATGTTGTACATTGCACATTTTTGCATGATGTGCACAAATAATAGAAAAGCTGCTTTAAACTAATAGCTTTTGCTAGGTAATAATTAATACAGGGTACTAGTATGGGGGAAGGTAAACATAATGGGTTTCATTTCATAAATTAGTACTCTTTGTGTTTGTTTTGTTTTGGGCCTAAGATAAAATGGCTGCTTGTGAATCCAGCAAGGCTGAGAATTGTACTGAATGAGAGACGCATGCGCAGAACTGCCAAGTGCCTCAAGTGAAGACCTGGTTCAAGGCCACCATGAACTGTACATTCTTGTTACTCTGCCAATGTATCAGTGTTTGTGGAATGTGTCCCTCCTGCGTGCGATGTGACAGGAAGGAGGAAATAGACTGAAACATTTTTCCTAGTCAATGTTGCTAAAACATATAATTGTATTAATCATTAATCATTAACGCTTCTTTTTATTAAAATTGGTATGGGTTGGATTTGCCAATGAGAACAGGATGGTGAGACCCTCATGTCATCTATGCTAACCAATCACGATGCAAGCTTTACTGAAAATTGCAACATTATTAGTATAGTCAGCCAAGAATTAGAGTATAAATAATGACCTCTTAGGGGGTGTGGGGGCTCGCTTTTTAAGCCTTAAGCTTTAGGGCCTTAGTCTGAGAGGGAGGAGAGGAGAAGAAGCAGATGAGATCAGACATCATATGGGTTAGGTACGTGAACGTCGCGGGTGCAGTCTGAGACAAGAATGCGTCCGAGGAGAGATAGAGGGAGGTGGGGGGCATAGGCTAGCCTTGCACGTCATATTTTTGGCAAGGCAGATCACATTCCTCTGTGGTCTTGTGAAGGGCGGGCTGTCTCGCTCCTTGTGAAGCAGCCTCTCTCAGATTGAACAGACCAGGGCAGAGAGTGGAGCTGGATAGAACAGGTAGATTTAGATGCTAAAACTCTAAGTTTATGCTTTGACTAATTAATTAGTTTTGAAAAGATTTATTTGTCTTATGCATTTATTTCTCTTTATGGGAGATTTTTGCCAATTATTAATTATTGATTAGCCTTGCAAAAACTCACTCTTGAATCATATTTTCCTGAACTTTCTTTGGAGAATTCTGATTGACATTTGATTGCCTCATTCCCTTCCTTTATGGAATGTTTTGTATGCAACCTATAATATGTTTTGTATTAATTCTATTTTTCCTATTTTCAATTCTGTAACCTGATTGATATTTGACTAATGAATAAAGGGTCAGAGAACTTTAACTTTTAACTAGAAAATAAAACCCTTTAAAATGCTCACCAACTCTCTTTATTGGCTTAAATATTATTTGTATTTTGATTTTTCATGTTTATGTAAAGTCTCCTGAAGGTAATACACGGTGTCAAGGGTCCAGTACCTTTGCAGCGGTAAATTAGAAGGTAAATCAGTTTCTGGTAGCAAGAGGATGGTCATTATTGATTAGTTTGGTGATTAAGGATTATTAATATCACCATCAACTATTCGACTAATGGACCTTTGACCTTAGGAGGAGAGTTGATCTGTGAAAATTAGTTCTAGAAAATAGTTGCCCAAGTTAGATAAATGTCCAAGTCCTGATTCCTGACTCCAATGCTCAGAACCTGAAGACTGGCAAAGCAGTACTGGAAGGTGATGCAAGAAGGCGATTGCTGGAGTGGTGTGAGTATCAATAGGGTTGTGCAATGTTGTTAATGTGCTAGGATGTATTTTTGAAGTGTTGAAAATAGTAAGGGTTTTGACTGTTGTTGAAATTTTGCTCATTTTGAATTGATGGTTTTATTGATTATATTGGTAATTTCATAGGACAGGATTTATTGGTTATTGATTACATGTTTTAACTCTTCATGTTAAGTAAGTTAGTGTCTTGTTCTATGTTGTCTGGAAAAACAGGTATGCACACCTGTGGAAATCCCGGGAAGGAATAGCGGGTGGTAACTAGAAGCCACATTGCAGTGAGGTTACTCGTCTGTTGGAATAACACTGAGAAGCTAGGTAGGGCTGGCAGTGTTAAATTAGGGACTATTTTCTGTGCAAAAGTGAGAGTGATTGATAGCAAAGAGTTCGCTGGTGAAACTTTGGTGTTATATCACCTAGAAAGGGTAACACTGAAGGAGTAGCAGGTTCTTCTGAGCTTGAGTGAAGGGTAAGCGGAAGGGATTTACTTGCAGTGTTTGAAGAGTAAACAGAAGTTCTTCTTTGTGAAGAGTAAGCAGAATGTGTTACTCGCAGTGAAAAGAAATCTATCCTTTATTTAGTGGAACAGACAGAGTAGCGAATGTTTTTATGTTGTTACTAACAGAATTTTGATTAAGAAAACTCAGAAAAATATTGCAGTAAGATTTTGTGGAGGGTCAGTAGTAGGAGTTAAACTGACTGAAATTGAAACTGACAGCATTGGAGAAAAGAAATTGCATTGAACTATTGCAGAAATGAAAATGTTTGAAGGTTTAAAGAAACTGTTGGGAGGTAAAGTGAAAAATTTGTTTTTAATTGGTGATGCTCCTGAAGGAACACCTATGCATTTTATGTCTACCAATTTGGGACAAAATTCATGTATGTGGGTTCACCAATGTTGCAAGATTACTGAAAAAGAAGGTCCTTTGAGGTTTCCAAAAGATGGTACTTTTGAATTGCAAATTATTGACAAATGAAGGGAAGTGTTATGTGAAATAAAGACACCATCTAGAGCTGCACAATTTGAGGCTTTAAGCATGTGGGAAAAGGTAGCAAGAGACAAAGCAAGTGAGGATAAAAAGGTAAAGCACCAGATACAGGAGAAGGAAATTAAAGATGACAAAAAGCTTCAAATAAATAGTGATTCAGGGGATGAAATAATGGATGCATGGTTATCTGAGTGTCCGCCACTTTATGTGGTTCCCATTAAAAAAATACTGAAAATAGTGTACTAGTAAGTACTACAGTGGCTACTGCTTCTGTTAAACAGAGAGAAACACAGATTGAGAGAACTGTGCAGACATTCCAGATTGACCCACTACCTTTTGATTCAGCACTGACAGTGATATCTCCAGGTGTTACTGCTTCAAATGTGACTGATTCAGTCCAAAAATTTGCAAACTGCAGATGCACAGGCAATGCCTAGAAAAATTGTGACTGTCCGAATTAATATGGTCCCTACTCAAAAGGTTCAAACAGCTGCAGAAGGAGTAATTATGTCAGGGTTTATCTCAGAAACTCAGAATTCACAGATTATTGAACAGAAACTACCCCAGACAGTCCAAGCACTGAAAGGTGGGGGAAAAATGGTCTTTACAACATCTGCAGCCCAGGATAAAATGAATATATTTGAAGATAGGATTTTTCAAACCTGCTGTGAGGAAGCAGCAGTGCTTAAAAAGATAGAGAGCATGGGGGACCAAATTAACCCAGACCCTGGAAAAGAGAAACAGCATAGGGGCCGATTCCGATCTCGGTCGGAGGCGCACCCAACACTATTCGGCCGGGAAAAAAGCCAGGCGAATGCCTGTTTCCCGACCGATTCGCACATTCTTCCGAACGAGCAAGTACGATTCCGACCCAGTCGTACTCACCCAATCCAGGTCCTGTTCTCCGACCGAGCCGGATCCGTAAACGCAGAATCGAGTCGCACGGAAGCCAAAATGCAGCCCCGTCCGGCCGGACAAGTACGATGCGCTTTCCGTACGCGCCGAACCCGTCGCTACGCACGGCACGTCAAAGCATCCGGGAGAGGCGCACATAAGCTCCGATTCGCGCCACAAGACGATCCACGGCTACGAGACGAACACGCCAGCCACGAGGACGAGGCAAAGCAACGACAAAGACGAACGAGACGAACCAACCATGAATCCCATCATGCCGATCCTACCAATATTCTACATCTATTACCGGAACAGGCACGGACGCGTACGGCGCAGAAGGTAAGTCAGACACCAACCACAAAAACAAACTACACGTACCCGACATATCACACACACACAGAGGGATGCAGAAATTACTTACACCAGCAACAGCAGCACCATAGGGGCGGGATGGCCATCACCAGTGCCACATATACACATAGGGGCCTGGATGCCAACAACTAACACCACCCCTACCCAGGGGGTGCTAGATGCCTGTCACGACTACCACCCCTACCCATGGGAGGCAGGATGCCTGTCACCACTACCACCCCTACCCAGGGGGTGCCAGATGCCTACCACTACTACCACCTCTACCCATGGGGGGCTGGATGCCTACCACCACTACCACACCTACCCAGGGGGTGCCAGATGCCTACTACTACTACCACCTCTACCCATGGGGGGCTGGATGCCTACCACCACTACCACCCCTACCCAGGGGGTGCCAGATGCCTACCACTACTACCACCTCTACCCATGGGGGGCTGGATGCCTACCACTACTACCACCTCTACCCATGGGGGGCTGGATGCCTACCACTACTACCACCCCTACCCAGGGGGTGCCAGATGCATACCACTACTACCACCTCTACCCATGGGGGGCTGGATGCCTACCACTACTACCACCTCTACCCAGGGGGTGCCAGATGCCTACCACTACTACCACTTCTACCCATGGGGGGCTGGATGCCTACCACCACTACAACCCCTACCCAGGGGGTGCCAGATGCCTACCACTACCACCACCCCTACCCAGGGGGTGCCAGATGCCTACCACTACTACCACCTCTACCCATGGGGGGCTGGATGCCAACCACTACTACCACCCCTACTCAGGGGGTGCCAGATGCCTACCACCACTACCACCCCTACCCAGGGGGTGCCAGATGCCTACCACTACTACCACCTCTACCCATGGGGGGCTGGATGCCTGTCACTACTACCACCTCTACCCAGGGGGTGCCAGATGCCTACCACTACTACCATCTCTACCCATGGGGGGCTGGATGCCTACCACCACTACCACCCCTACACAGGGGGTGCCAGATGCCTACCACTACTACCACCCCTACCCAGGGGGTGCCAGATGCCTACCACTACTACCACCTCTACCCATGGGGGGCTGGATGCCTGTCACTACTACCACCTCTACCCAGGGGATGCCAGATGCCTACCACTACTACCACCACTACCCATGGGGGGCTGGATGCCTGTCACTACTACCACCTCTACCCATGGGGGGCTGGATGCCTGTCACTACTACCACCTCTACCCATGGGGGGCTGGATGCCTGTCACTACTACCACCTCTACCCAGGGTGTGCCAGATGCCTACCACTACTACCACCTCTACCCATGGGGGGCTGGATGCCTACCACCACTACCACCCCTACCCAGGGGATGCCAGATGCCTACCACTACTACCACCTCTACCCATGGGGGGCTGGATGCCTACCACCAACAACACCCCCACTCATAGGATGGCTAATGCATGACACAACAAGCACACACCAACATAAAGAATGCAACAAAAAGACATCCCCCCCCAACACCATGACAAGCGTGTGTAGACTGTGTCAAATGCCTACAACACTGAACATGACTTTGAACATACAATGTGACCCCCTATCACATGTGTCACACATAAATGTGTGTGGCCCCCACAATGCAAGCAGACCATGACCACTGTGGCAATGGGGTCCAACCCCCATCATCACAGTGACCAAAAGGTAAGTGTGGGGTCCATAGCTGAAGCACATTTTGAACATTGTGGCAATGGGGTCTAAACCCCCATCATCACAGTGACCAAAATGTAAGTGTAGGGTCCAAAGCTGAAGCACATTTTGAACATTGTGGCAATGGGGTCTAAACCCCCCTCATCACAGTGACCAACATGTAAGTGTGGGGCCCATAGCTGAAGCACATCTTGAACATTGTGGCAATGGGGTCGAAACCCCCATCATCACAGTGACCAAAATGTAAGTGTTGACATTGAAAAAGCTGCAACTGCCAAACTGCATGGATGATTCCTGGTCACAGAAGAACAAACACATCAGTGGCAAAGTAGTGCTTGTGTCCCATAGCAACATAGATTGGGGGAGGCAAACAGTGCAGTGCAAATAAGACATACCTTTGGCCATGTGCAGACAAACATCACCCATGGGGGCTGACACTGTCAACATTCATCAATGACACAATGACAGAAGTGACCATCATAATGCAGACCCACATATTTGCACCAATGGGCACAAAAATGCAGATACCCTGTGGAGACTGTAGATGTGAGGTGAACAGATACCATACCATGGCAGCAATGTGACACACAAACAATGATCATTGTGCTGACTGATGACCTAGGAGTCCCAGGGACAGCAGGGGAAACCCACCAAACAACATACAGCCAATGGCACACTAAAGATATGCCAATGAAGTGGTGCAGATGCACAAACACAAACAGGCAGACCCTCACTGCACATCAAACACAATAGGTGAGGGGGGGGGTGCCAGTGTCCCCAGGCAACCACACAACACATGATGAGGCCTCAATACCAATTACACAGATGCGCATACAGTGCCACACAAAAGTAACTCATGGATCCAAATCCCCTATGTGGGCAATCAGGCATTGTTAGATGAGAGGGAGCACAAATCACACATGTCACACAAGCATGTAGGAACAGCAACTGACACAGCAAGACACAGACACACCACAGCACTACCCCCAGCGTCCCCACAATGTGGTGACCCTGGGCTGCATGACAATCCCACTGTGATGACAAAGCTAGATGTCGTTCACACTGTGAACCACAGTCATGTGTCCTGAGCAACAAACTACCATCACACCTACACAAGCACAAATCAATCAGCACGGCCAGTAAGCCAAGGCCAACATGGAGGCAGGGGTCTAGCCGGGCAACAACTCTCATCTGCACACACTCAACACCACACACCTCGACCTCCAACAATGTGCAGCAGTGAAGCTCACATGCACTGGTGACATTGCACATGCACCCATGACAATCCCATGGGTGGTGGTGGGAACCAAGGTGCAGAAACACATCACACATGGCCACTCAACAAGACTCCTGAATGTCTGACACACTGCACACTACGCCGTACATGGACATGACGGCAATACCACACCAACCAATGGGATCCCAGCCACAGTCCCACACCAATGAAGAAGCCAAGGTCACCCACAAAGAACACACATAGACAACTACCAACATTGCAGCCCTGACCCTGAGGAGTGCCAGCAGTCACACACACAACGTGTCACAATCACTGAAAGCTAACACAAACTGGAAATTACATGACAGGTGTAAACAACAAGTGCCAAGGGGAATCCTGACTGTGTCCCATCTGCGTCTGCCCACAAACTCAGCCCTGACAGCAAACACACCTATGGGTGACACCCTGATGACCAGTAATGTGCCATGCACCCACATCACAGAGAACCCAGGGAGAAGACTTTGGGGGAACATAGGTCAACTCAGCAAGCATCACAAACAGGAACATCACTAGGGATCCCAGCATGCACAGCAAAATGGAAGTGAACACACAGACATGCTCACACAACACACACCTTGGGCGCAGGCAATGTCACAGGAGTACACACTGCCATGAGGGGACTCCACTCCTGTGTGAGGAAAGCTGTGCCATATGTTGCCTCAGTAGGGCTCCATCATGTCAGCAGAACACTTGGTCACACAGTCAACAATTAGCACCAAATGAAGGCTCCCGTCACATCAGCCTGGTCATGGGAGTGTCAACGAAATCATCAGCACAGATCCAACACACATGTATAGCAAGTTGCACTGACAACACAGATGAGTCCTTCCCCATTGATGCCCAAACCTGCATGTCCAGTGGAGATGGCCACACGGTCAGGGAAGTAGACTAATTGAACAATGGCAAGCACAACAGATGTGCAGGGGTGGAAGCCACAGATGTGACATTGCTAATGTAAGTAGGAAATCCCATTGCCAAATATTGAAAACATGACACCCTCATATGCTGCTAAGGATGACATGGATACACTACAGGATAGGACACATTGCCCGTGGACCACATGGGTTCCTGCACAGTAACACTTCATTTTCATGAGACCAAATATCACCATCACTGCAGCAAGGGCATGGTTAGCATCATCAACATTATGTACATCAGAAGCAAAACCACTAGAGAACAGAAAGTTGCTTTATTCAGCATATGTGGGTTCAAAAGTTGAAGTCCAGTAAAAAAGAAACAAAGGCCAATGGCCAGTCCATCCTGAAAGTCAAAACAGGGTGACAGTGGCAGATGTCACCCTACGCATGCCTGCACTGCTAAACACCAGGGACAATCCCCTCGGAGGGGCATACGGGGGGCAGGCCAGGCACCGCAGGGACAGGATCAGGGCTCACCAGAAGGAGGCAGGGAAGGGGTGGTGGGTGCTGGAGAGCCACTGACAACTGCAGTGGAGGTGTCTGACATGGTGTGTGCCGGCACAACTGGGGGGCATGAGTCAGATGGTGTGGGTGCCGGCACGACTGCAGTGGGCCGTGCAGATGGAGTGGACAGGTTCCCCACTGCAGTGCCCAAGTCAGACCGGGTGGTAGTGGACTCCACTGCAGTGCCTACCTCCAGGGGAGGAGAATGGGGATCAGGTAAGGTGGGCAGGACAGAGGGGAGGACACCGTCTCCACACCAGTGGCACAGACATGCGCAGCGGGGGTGTGGTGCCGGAAGAGCAAGTGGCAGGGGGAGAAGGCCTGATCATTTTGGGGATGGTGTATCTGTGGGTGGGGGAACCTGGGGCAGGGTGTGGTGGGGGCACCTGTGGAGTGGGGGCCTGAGGGATGGAGGAAGGAGACTTGGTGCCTGAGCTGCAGGGCGGCGGCGGGGTCTTGCTCTTCCAGGTCCGGGGGGACTTGCGGATGGGGGCGTCAGTCGGTCTGCGCCTGGGGGAGGGTGTCCGGGGGCGAGGGGCACTCCGCTCCATGTGGGTGGGCTTCCTCTTCCCCCTGAATGCTGTATCAGCTGGATCGGAGGGGAAGAGGCCGAGGTCACTGAGGAAGACCCGCTGTGTCTTTGGGGTTGCAGGTGAGGCAAGGGAAGGGGCTTTGGAGGGAGAGGTAACTGAGGACTGCGCAGGGCTCATGGATGCATGTGTGTGTGCCTGGGCCCCATCCCCTGTGAGTGTGGTTTCAGTCCCCTGACTATGCGTGCGTGTGCGTCTTGATTTTGGCGTGTGTGTCTGTGTGCTGCTTGTGTCTGTGCTGGTATGTGCCTGTGCCGGTGTGTGTGTGCTTGGGACAGGTAAGGTGCTGGGGAGTGTGGATGGGGCAGAGGCAGGAGGGGTGAGGGACTGTTGGAGGAGGGACACTGCTGCCGTCAGGGAGGAGTCCATGGACCTATCGCCCCTCTGTAGGGCAGACATGCCCGATGAGATGCCCTCCATGAACGACACCAGCTGAGTCAACAGAGTGGTGTGTGCATGGAGGACACTCAGCATCGCTGTCTGCCCTACATGGAGCTGGCAAAGGAGGTACACAGACTCCTCACTCAGGGCAGCAGGGGACACAGGGGCAGGGGGTGCGGTGCCTGGCCCGAAGGAGAAACGCTCCCAAACATGGGAGCCTCCACGGACCTCGGGAATGGGAGCCGATGGGAGGGCGGTGGTCGTGGTGGTGGTGGCGGGGACAGCAACACTAGCTGGGGTGTGGTGGCTGCTGACACCCGCCTCCACAAGGGAGTCATCCTCCGAGCTGCTGTGGTCCTCAGCTGAGGTGGATGCTGCTGAGGACTCCTCGGTGTGGCTCCCCTCGCCCTCCATGCCACTGGGTCCCTCCGACCACTCCTCGGCTGCTGACCCAGTCTGGCTCTGCGGCTCCTCCTGGTCCGTGGAGCTGTCCCCTCCTGTGGCCGTGGATGTATCTGCAAACAATAGGGAAACAGACAGACATCAGTCACCTGCACCGAACGCACACACCACAGTAAGTACAGCACATTACAGAGCAAGCCCTGGCATCCTTAGTTGAACATTGCCAAAAGTGCCCAAACAGAATAGGAGAAGCCAATTGTCAGTCTGATGGTCAACCATGGCACTCACATCCCTCCTGGCCTTGCACCCATCTGTCTGGTGTCTGTTGGATGGCAATACCCCAGTGTGGACACATGCACCACCTACACAGTAGTTGGACAGTGCAGAGAACACGGTGAAGCATGTGAACATGCACACATCACAACTCTTGCCACTGAGTCAGTACAGGTGTCCGGATGAAAGGGATGCCCAGAGTCAAATATGAAATGCATGTGATGCATACCAGCGACAGACACCATGATGCACCCATGTCCTGATAGTCATTGCCACAATGGTGTGCATGTAGCACATGTCACTCCCCTGCAGGATCACTCATAGTAAGTTTCATGCCATGGCACAGGCATGCCTGCTAAGTCATACATCACTGTCTCCAGTCACATGGGCAGGGCAGCCAGACAACAACAGTCTGCACTGTGTCACAATAGTAGGTCATGGGGAATGCAAGTCCTGGAGCTGAACAAGTGCACATGTACATCCCCCACACACCACATCATCTGAACCCTTATCTGTCCACGTCATACCAATTGGACATATGGGAGACCTGTAACACAACCCTCTGAACCTGAGCACATCACAATCTGCTGTGAATGGGAAACAGCTGCCTGAACTTCACATTCGCATACCCCAGTCTGCACGGTCAGGTGATCAAACACCTATGTGTCACACAAGTATCGTCTCCTATGGTCACATCTCCGGTGGCATGCTGAGCCCCAACCGAGAAACACCCCAGCAGTCCTGACAACGAAGCCACAGCACACTGACACAGAGGCAGACACCTGAGGGGACATATCACTGAGCACAACGTGTCAGCTGATACACGGGAGTGGGAGTACAGAGTGTATTGTATGGCCTGGAGTAGGCATGACTGTCCTGCCCCACGTGAATGAGGGATGAGCCCTGGACAGTAGGCAGGTGGCTAAGTATGTGTGACACACGTAATATACACACTCCTGGGGCCCAAACATTGTTCACACCCGCAGCATGGGTGTGTGCCAGATACCCCAGGCACATGTGGTGGATCAGCTCAGCAATTGGACCACATATCAAAGTAACACGCAGATTACATGTCAGAACACAGGCATTGTGTAAGCAATGGACCCACCCATGATGCCCACCACAGAGTCAGAGGAACAAATGCTGTCCCCCACCTTGAGCTAAGCAAAATGCAAGGACACAGTACCCAAGTGACACAATTCCCTGACTGTAAGGGCCACACCTGGGAATCAGATGAGGAGTGGGCAGTGCACAATTGAGGGACATGGGTCCTGGACCACATGACTGATGTACTGTGGACGTTTAACCAGGCCAGAGGAGGGCACATAGCATGGCAGACAAAGTTCACAATGCAGTCATGGACTCACCCCTCCTTGCTGCTCTCTGGCCTTCAGCTGCCCATCCAGATCAGGGAAGACCACCGCCAGGATCCTGAGCATGTGGGGGGTCAGGGTCCGGTGTCCGCCCCTCCTGCGAGGAGGCGACAGCTTCAGCTGGACCCGTGCGATCCTCCGGGTCCAGCCCCGAAGGTCCTGCCACCTCTTCTGGCAGTTGCGGATCCGGCGCTTGTAGACCCCCACGGATCTCACTGCCCGGACGATGGTCAGCCATATCTGCTGCTTCTGGTGGGCATCAACCTGTGAGGATGACAAAGTGAGAATGCCATTACTACACATTCAACATATCCGTGCATTACACAGTTGGATATACATGTCTCAATCACAGGGGCACATGATGTACACAGGCAGTGCAACGATGGCTATGGACAGTTTGCCAGCAGTTACTACATGGTATCATTGCCTGGGAAGTAAAACCTTGTTTAAATGCACTGTCACTGCACTATACCTGTTCAGTGCATGTAACTACACACTATGGGGGTGACAACTACTCAGTGAGCCTGCTAGCCAGTGGCGTGCAGACTGTAAGCCTTGCTAGTCAGACAACATGCACATTTAGTAAGGCAGTGGACAGCACGCTCACCTGCTCCCCTGCTTTCCCATACAGCTTGCTGTACTGTGGAAGGAGGCTGTCCAGCAGGGCCTGGTTCTCCTCAGTGATGAAGGCTGGGGCTCTCTCCACAGTACGTGCCATTGCAGGGTCCAGAGGGTGCAGATACAGCAGCAGTGGTGG
Organism: Calotriton arnoldi; assembly: GCA_963921515.1. Taxonomy (NCBI): domain Eukaryota; kingdom Metazoa; phylum Chordata; class Amphibia; order Caudata; family Salamandridae; genus Calotriton; species Calotriton arnoldi. The sequence goes on along the minus strand of CAWUFW010009739.1, from coordinate 633,951 downwards.
TGGCAGATGTCGTCCTGGAGCATGTAGTGCAGGCAAGTGAGCTCTCAGGGGAACAGCCAGCATTATATGTGTGCTGCAGAGGCAGATACTGTCCCATGTGTCCAAAGTGATAGGTCCAAGTCGTTTGCATCTTCTGAATCTGGCCAATCCATGGAATTGCACCACTTACACACGCCCACAGCATCCTTCAAAAGTTCAACTTCATGACACCCATGAATTTGCAACATTGTTGTGGGTGACCAACTGAATTTACAGCATCAGACTCGTTCAAGATTTGAAAACGCGTCCGTTGCCAGGCCAGGCCATAGCCAATGTGTGCGCACCGATCGGTCCATTGCTCTACAACGCGTACCCGGGATACAACGCGTACCCGCACACATTGAATGCAATGGACCGGCCGGGCACACCGATCGGTCCATTGCTCTACAACGCGTACCCGGGATACAATGCGTACCCGCACACATTGAATGCAATGGGCCGGCCGGGCACACCGATCGGTCCATTGCAGTTCAACGCGTACCCGCTCACAACAGATGCAATGGGCCGGCCGAGCACACCGATCGGTCCATAGCCCTACAACGCGTACCCGGGATACAATGAGTACCCGCACACATTGAATGCAATGGGCCGGCCGGGCACACCGATCGGTCCATTGCTGTACAACGCGTACCCGGGATACAACGCGTACCCGCACACATTGAATGCAATGGGCCGGCCGGGCACACCGATCGGTCCATTGCAGTTCAACGGCCGATACAACGCTCACCAACAGAATGCAATGGGCCGGCTGGGCACACCGATCGGTCCATAGCCCTACAACGCGTACCCGGGATACAACGCGTACCCGCACACATTGAATGCAATGGGCCGGCCGGGCACACCGATCGGTCCATGTGTACAACGCGTACCCGGGATACAACGCGTACCCGCTCACATTGAATGCAATGGCCAATGTGTGCGCACCGATCGGTCCATTGCTGTCCAACGCGTATTGCGAATACAACGCGTACCCGCTCACATTGAATGCAATGGCCAATGTGTGCGCACCGATCAGTCCATTGCTGTCCAACGCGTCCCTGTACAAGTCACTGGCATATGTCACCATGCCTGTCACAGGTGAACATATGCCAGCCACATATACTTCCCAGGGAGTGAGGGGCACACCTACAACACCACAGCCTGTCCACACTGTATCCTAAGGCATGTAAGGCTGCATTACCTATTCCGTGTATGGGGGTGAACATGTTGTTCTGTGGGTGTCACTTGGGGGCAGCCACTCCCAGGCTGTGCACGTGTTCATGGGGACAGAATCCTTGGTGTGTCGTGCACATGACCACTGTGATGTGCAACTGTTCATTTCTGAGCATGTGGCATGGTCACATTTCACGGTGGTGTATGTGTATGTCATGTCACATACCCCCTGAGTCCCATGTGGGACGGTATGTACGTCCCAGGGTGACCCATTGCCACAATAGTGATGGTCCTCCACAGTCTGTGTGCATGTTGTGTTTACAATGTCTCTGATTCCATGTGCACAATGGGAGACAGTCTCCACATCCACGTTGTTTGTGCATGGACTTTGATGTTGTGCGTGTGTGTGTCACAGACGTCCATGTCTGTCCTGCCGAGGCAACAGGGACCACTACCTGTGGGGGTCATGGTTGTTTTGCTGTGGTGTATTCATGATACACCATGTCATGCCAGTGTCCATGTGGCAATGCAGGGTCCCTGGGAATCTACCTGTCGATGAGCTGTGATGCCTGGGGCACATCTGTCCTCACATGTCACTGTGGGGTGTGTTTGGAACGTGGCAGCAGGACATGGGAACTGTGACACGGCCTCATGATATCCCATGGCACAACCTGGGACTTGTTGATGCCACTTGTTGAACTGTGATGTTAGATGTTGGCCATGTAGGTGCCATACATGTCCTTACGGAACTGCACACATCATGTACTTGTGCCTCATAATGATGTATCATGTGATATTGAGTATGGTCAATGCCACATATGTGGGGTGACTGACAATCTTTCTTTCTTCACCTATGCACTGCAGGGCACCAGCTGTCCATAGACCATTCCCTGACCTTGCAACCATGGTCGAACGGGACTGCATCCGACGGTACCGCTTCACCAGGCCGCTGATTGAGGTATTGACGGTGCTGTTGGCCCCACATTTGCAAGCTGGCCGGACATACCCTACAGCGCTGACCCACAAGGTGAAGGTGATGGCAGCCCTACACTTCTTTGCCACCGGTACCTTTCAACACACTGTGGCGTCTGCTGGTGGGATGTCACAGACCATGTTCAGCCGTGTGCTCCGCGATGTTTTGGAGGCTATGTTGATATACCTGAACCAGTACATCTATTTTCCTAGACTCCAACAACTCACTGACGTGAAGAGTGACTTCTATGCCCTGGGGAGGATGCCGCATGTCATTGGCTCCATTGATGGGACACATGTGGCTTTGGTACCACCACAGGCCCAAGAGCAGGCATACAGGAACCGCAAACACTACCACTCGGTCAATGCACTGGTGGTATGTCTTGCAGATATGAGCATCTCACACGTCTGTGCCCGTTTCCCAGGTTCTGCACACGATGCCTACGTGATGAGGAGTAGTCGCATCCTGAGGATGATGTCACAGATGCGGAACCAGTGTGCCTGGCTTGTTGGTGTGTACTGACTTTGTACCATTGTGTGTGTTCTGCAATGTAGTGTTCCACCCTCTTTTCCAACTCAGCTAATGTGCAATTGTCTGTATGTAGGTGACTCCGGATACCCCAACATGCCGTGATTGCTGACGCCCCTCAGGAACCCTGTGACACCAGCCCAGATGCGCTACAATGAGGCACATGGTCGGACCAGGAGAGTGATCGAGCGGACATTTGGTCTCCTGAAGAGCCACTTCCGCTGCCTAGATAAGACAGGAGGGGCCCTCCCATATGCCCCAGCAAAGGTGTGCAAGATTGTCATCGTCTGCTGCATGCTACACAACCTGGCAGTGCGGAAGGAGTTGCCTCTCATCCTGGATGACGATGACCAACATCCGCCACCTGTGGAGGATCCTGGCCTGGACCACGATGCCAGTGATGATGATGATGATGATGATGATGGTGATGTCCGCACACAGCTCATCACCAACTTCTTCAGCTGAATGTGAGTATCCGGAGATGTCATGTCAATGATGTGAGTATGCATGATATGTGTTGGTGGTGCTCTGGTGCTGTTTGAGTGTGGCCATGTGCTACATGACTTTATGCGTGTAGCGATGTGTCCTTACAGGTAGTCTGAACTCCCCCACAGTGTTGACATGCTAACTTGGTTATGGGTGGGTGTCTTGTGACATGTATTGGGCATGAGTATTGCAGTTCTGTCCTGTTCTTCAGTGCTTTTGACTGTGTGTCATTTCTGTCCTTCACAGGGTACTTTCAGAGTCGTTTGGTCAACTGTGATCCCCGACACCGTGATTCAACTTCCAGGGTGGTAGCTGTCGTGTCCCTACAGGTGATGTGCGCCACACCCATGGACATCCTTCCTTCTACACTTGTTGACTGTGTGCCCACTGCCAGGTGGGATTACCTTGCATCTGTAGTGGTTACAACATGTTGCAAATGTGTAATAAACCTGTGCTTCACTTTGTGATGTGCGTTGTCTGTGGTCACACATCTGACTGACATTTGCTTACTGCACCAGTGGGCTAGTTGACAAAGACTGTGAATAGGTGTTGTTTCTATGCATTGCACCGTATTTCCTGGCAACATCAGTGTAGGCGATGAGTCAGATGGCCTTGGTGTGTATATGTTGTGTAGCCCTGGTGGTGTGTCTCCCTCATATGTGTCACGTTGCCATGACTCACATGCCTGTGTTGTACTTGCTGTAGCAGTTAGCATGCACAGTGTAATTTCGCAGGTCATCATCTCCATGACAGAAACCACGTTGGAATCACAACAGAGGCAGGTATTGTGTATTAGTGTGTTTATTGTCATACATGTGTGTGTATAGTGCACAGGATGGTGGGTGCTGTACATTGTGATTGTAATCCAAAGTTCCTAGATGATTTGGAAGTCCTGGTAGCAGAAATGTCCTGAGTAAAGTCCACAGTCATCTGATACATTGGTCCAACTTGTACTCCCCATGTCATGTGGGGGAGTTGTGTTGCATTCAACAGGGTGAACAGTTTGCGCACAAAGGTGATTATCCAGAACAGGTTTTGGCTTTCTGGGGGTTGTGCATGGCCATCGGCCTCTGAGTTGCCCTTCCTCGGACGACCCCTCTTCTTTGGGGGGGCCCCTCAAGTGCAGGCTGCTGCGGTGCAGGGGACTCTCCGCCAGAGTCATCCTCCCTCCCTGTGGCAGTTGCAGTTGTTTCAGCACCAGATGTTGTGGGCACACAGGGAGGTGTTGACTGGTTGCTTCTCATCTGGCGGAGGCATTGTAATATGTCCCTATGCACCGCCGTCATCTCTTGCAGTGTGTTCCACTTGGACTCCATGCGGGACATGTGTAAGTCCAAGCGGGCATGATGGGCAGCCTGCTGCTGTTGTAATGTCCCTGAGGAGCCCCACTACCTGGCTGAGCTCTCCGGTGCTGGACTGGTACGCATCGGCTATGCGTACCAGTTGTGGGTCATCATGCAGTCCAGACCCCTCTGCGATCAGCGACCTATGTCTACCACCCCTCCCACCACCCCTGGCGACACGTGCAGTACCTGAGGTGGCACGCACAGGTGACCCTGGGCCCCCTTGGGGGTTGTTGGTGGTGTTGGTGTCCATAGCCCCACGTTGGTCCAGGGTCCGTGTGCTGGTGGTGGTGGTGCTCCTTGGTCTGTCCGTGTCGGCAGGGGTGGTTTGTGTGTTGACAGTCGTTGGAGGGGTGGGTGCAGGGGGTGCAGCTGGTGGTCCTGCTGGTGCTGCATGATGACTTGCTCCGGAGGTGCCAGGTAGGTCTTCGTCATCCGAGGAGGGCGGAGGCTATTCCACACCAGTGAGCTCCGTTTCCCCTTGAGCCTGGGACGGGGACTCCTCAGCATCTGCTGCTGTGTCCCCATCATCACCTGTTTTTGGGAGACACACACAATGTATGTTATGTTTCTGCAGGCATCAATGGTTGACACACCTGACAGTTGTGACTGTACCTCTGGATGCGGGCCTGTACATTGCATTGTCCTAAGTTGTCACAGTCAGAGGTTGATATTGGTGTAGCACATTATCCTGCATACTTTGAGCATTTCAATATGAATGTTGGGGTGTGTACATGGTCTGCATTGGTTGTATTTGGTTGACATCCGGCCCTCCTTCTCCCCCCAGCCCAGTTATCCCACCATGAAGCATGCCACCCTTGCAGTGGGTTCAGGTTGACTCTCAGGATGTCAGTGAGTGGTGTCCTGCTGTTGGTTGGTGCACTCCCTGTGATGTGCGCATGGTTCAGGGTGGTGTTGATGGGACAGTTGTGGGGGTGACCAATATCTGTGACTGCCACTCCCATCATGCTATTGCCTCCAACCCCCTTCCCAGCATGCCCATGCTTCCTTCCTTTTGACTCTGCTTCCCTGTGGGGTTGTGTGCCTGTGCTGACAAGTTGGCTGGCAGTGTTATCCTGGGGTTAGTTTGGCTACAAGTCCCATGTGTGTCCCTGTGCTTCACACAGCATGACCCAGGGTTGTGGTTCTTTGTGGGATATTTGATTAGAGTGTGAGGCAATGTATTCTCCCAGGTGAGTTGTGGGGAGTTTGTGTTAGGGGTGTGTGTGAGTGGAGCTGCTGGTAACTATGGTCAGTGCTGTCAGTCCTCCTTCCCACCCAGCCAGATATTCCACCATGGAACGTGCTTCCATTGTAGGGAGTGCAAGATGTCTTTCAGGATGTCAGTCAGTGGTGTCTTGCTGTTGGTTGGTGCACAGTTGCCAGCAGGGCCTTGTGCTCCCCACAGCAGTACCCAGTGTCAGCCATCTTGTCAGTTCTTTTCCACTCCCTGTGATGTGCGCATGGTTCAGGGTGGTGTTGATGGGACAGTTGTGGGGGTGACCAATATCTGTGACTGCCGCTCCCATCATGCTATTGCCTCCAACCCCCTTCCCAGCATGCCCATACTTACTTGTTTTTGAGTGGACTTCACTGTGTGTGAGTGTGACAGCAATGGCAAGATGGCTGACAGTGGTGTCCTGATGTTGGTTGGTGCCCAGTTCCCAGCAGGGCCTTGTGCTCCCCACAACATAGCACCAGTATCAGACATCTTTGAAGTGGCTTTTCACTCCCTGTGATGTGTGCATGGTTCAGGGTGGTGTTGATGGGACAATTGTGAGGGTGACCAATATCTGTGACTACCACTCCCATCATGCTATTGCCTCCACCCCACTTCCCAGCATGCCCATACTTACTTGCTTTTGAGTGGACTTCACTGTGTGTGAGTGTGACAGCAATGGCAAGATGGCTGACAGTGGTGTCCTGCTGTTGGTTGATGCCCAGTTCCCAGCAGGGCCTTGTGCTCCCCACAACATAGCACCAGTGTCAGACATCTTTGAAGTGGCTTTTCACTCCCTGTGATGTGCGCATGGTTCAGGGTGGTGTTGATGGGACAATTGTGAGGGTGACCAATATCTGTGACTACCACTCCCATCATGCTATTGCCTCCACCCCACTTCCCAGCATGCCCATACTTACTTGCTTTTGAGTGGACTTCACTGTGTGTGAGTGTGACAGCAATGGCAAGATGGCTGACAGTGGTGTCCTGCTGTTGGTTGGTGCCCAGTTCCCAGCAGGGCCATGTGCTCCCCACAACTGAGCACCAGTGTCAGCCATCTTTGAAGTGGCTTTTCACTCCCTGTGAGGTGTGCATGCTTGGGTGTGAGCTTGCTGGGCCATGTGGGTGGGGGATGTTGGGCTGTGACTACCACTCCCATCATGCAATTGCCTCCACCCCCTTCCCAGCATGCCCATGCTTCCTTCCTTTTGACTCTGCTTCCCTGTGGGGTTGTGTGCCTGTGCTGACAAGATGGCTGACAGTGTTATCCTGGGGTTAGTTTGGCTACAAGTCCCATGTGTGCCCCTGTGCTTCACACAGCATAACCCAGGGTGGTGGTTCTTTGTGGGATATTTAATTAGAGTGTGTGGCAATGCATTCTCCCAGGTGAGTTGTGTGGAGTTTGTGTTAAGGGTGTGTGTGAGAAAAGCAGCTGGTAACTATGGTCAGTGCTGTCAGTCCTCCTTCCCACCCAGCCAGATATCCCACCATGGAACGTGCTTCCATTGCAGGGAGTGCGAGTTGTCTTTCAGGATGTCAGTCAGTGGTGTCCTGCTGTTGGTTGGTGCACAGTTGCCAGCAGGGCCTTGTGCTCCCCACAGCAGTAGCCAGTGTCAGCCATCTTGTCAGTTGTTTTCCACTCCCTGTGATGTGAGCATGGTTCATAGTGGTGTTGATGGGCGTATTGTGAGGGTGGGCAATATCTGTGACTACAACTCCCATCATGCTATTGGCTACACTGACTTGATCAGCATACACAGAATTCCTTCCTTTCAGTGAGCTTCCCTGTGAGGTGGTGTTGTAGTGGTGGCTACATATCTGACTGTGTTTGTTGGTTAGATTTGTGCCACTGCCTAGCTGTATTTGTTGTTGGGTTTGTACATGTCATGACACAGTTACATATCACTATGAGATGGCATGTATTGTGTTTATCTGACTGACATACACATCTTGGGATGATTATCTTGTGGTTGGTGTGTATTTGCTGAGGGTGCATGGTTTGACTCTCCCCTTGACAGTGATGTGTGTGTATTGTCACACAATATTGTGTACATTTGTTGTGTACTCACCAGGCTCTGGGATGTTTTCTAGTCCATATACGCTCACTGGTGGTAGGATGGCCCGCACCTTCTCCTCCCAGGGCCTGAGGTATACTGGTTTGGCAGGAGGGCCACTGCCGGTGTGTTGGCTCAAGAGGTAGTCCTTCTTAAGCAGGTCCCTGACCCTCCTGCGCACGTCATACCAGCTGTTCTGGATGTCTTCCTTTGTGCGCAAACATGGTGATTGTGCGTTCACCCTGTCGACGATCCTCTCCCACATCTTGGTTTTCTGCGACATGGGGGTCTGTTGGACCAGTGTACCAAACAGCTGTGGCTCTACCCGGAGGATCTCATCTACCAGGACTTCCAATTCACTATCTAGGAACTTTGGATTCTTCTTTGGGGGCATGGTGATGGGTGGTGGTGGTGAGTGATGTGTGTGGGGGTGTGCAAGTGAGGGTGTGTGAGTGTGTGTTTTGCTGGGTGTATGTGAGGGTGCTATTTGTTGAGGTGCCGATGGTGTGTGGCTTGTGTGATGGATGAGCTGTGGGTGGGTGTGTGGTTGCTGTCTGTTGAGTGCTGGCAGGTCATTTGAATTTGCAAGGGATCATGGTAGGGATTTGTGTCCTTTATATGGGTGGAGTTGTGGGTGTGTCTTTGTTCCCTGTTTCCCCCCCCAGTATTTATTGGCTTTGTAATTGCTTGTTTGGCCTTTTTTTGTGTGTTTTTTCCTTTGTACTTTTTGTGCATGTAGGAGACGTTCTTCTGACCGAGTCGGACCCTGCAGTTGTCTCGTGCGAGCTTCTCGATTCGTTCACGCTGTGTTTGTGCTGTTTTCTGTGCTGCGTACGCGTCGGTCGCGGTGTATTGGGTTGCTTCGGCTCGCAGTTTTGTATGCGTGTAGGTCGTACGGCTTGGGCTCCGTGCGACTCGGTCGTGTTTTCCACGCGTTGCATCGTACTTGGCGGGTCGGATTTCGCGGGTACGTTTCGTTCGGGATTCTTCCTGGTGCGTGTCGGTCGGTTCGATTCGCATGCTTTTCTGGCCGGATAGCTGTTTTCCGCGCGGTTCGGTAGTTCGTATTGTGTTCCGTACGAGTCGGTCGGATTTTGCACGCATTTCATCGTACTTTGCGGGTCGTGCTGCACCGGTACGTGTCGGTCGGAATAAATTCCGGCTCCGAGTCGGTCGGTACGTTTTCCGGCCCGAATCGGAATCGGCCCCATAGTGTTTTAAATTCAACATTTGAACATGAACAAATTAACAGTCCCTGATGTTTAAATCATGAAAATGTGAACCAGTGTCAGGAAAATGAATTAATTTCCCTGAGTAAGGAAACAGCTACATGTGTAGTAACTACACATGAGAGACTGACTGATTTGGCTCAAAAATATGAAATTGATGTTTCAGGAAGTTTTCCATTTCAGAAAAGTTTCAGGGTACATATGAAAGATGAGGCAAATGAGACAATGTGTTCTTCAGGAATGCAATTGCACATTGCAGAAATGAAATATATTTTTAAATGCAATGGGTTTGAGAAATTAGGAGACAAGTGGGCAAGAAAACATGAGAAGAAAAAGAAACCACCAGTCCTAGCAAGGAAACTGTATAAGAAAAAGAAACCACCAGATCTAGTTGAGGAAAATAATAAGCAGAATGAGGGAGAAGCTTTTGCTTACTCATTGAGAGAAAAGGTGGGAGAAGTGCATGTTCATGTGTCACGGAACAAAGGTGAACTTGCAGCATTTCTGAACACATTCCCACAATTGAGAGACAAATTTATGCTGTGGTACCCACAAGTTGATGGATTTGTTGAAATTTTAAAAGAGTTGTACATTAATTTGCAAATGTTCTTTGACATTGCCATGCAGACTGAATTGTGGTTTAAATATAAAGTTGTTGTGCAAAGGCCAGGTGAGGAGACAATGAAAAGGGTTTACATGAATGCACCATCATTTTCTGTTGTTATGGAGAAAAATGTAGGCGTGATTACTTTCCTGAAGGGCAGAGTGCCAGCAAAGGATGTTGATTGGGTACAGATTAAAAGAACACAGGATGGAAGTAAAGGGGTTTTGCTTTGTGCAAATTCAGGTATGGATGTTGCACTGCTGGAAAAAGTATTCTTTTGCCATCTTTATAACAGATTTGAGCATTGGAAGAAGAAATTTAAATTTAAACATGATGCAGCAGTTGGAAATGTGCAAAAACAGAGAGAAATGCAGGTGCAAGATGTGACAGCCAAGCAAATGCAAATATCAGTTCAGAAACAGGTACCAATGGCAGGAGTTTTTCAAGCCCAGATGCTCCCACAAAATATGGAAAATGCTACAATTAATTTAAATAAGTTGTCCAGAGCAAATGTGAATTCTTTCCAGAAACAAAATCAGAACCCACTTCAACAGGTTGCTGTATTTGAAAATGAGAGTTTTAACCCTAGCAATTCTGAATTTACCAAGTCCATTGTGAAAGCAGTGGAAGGTCCAGACTTAGGGGCCGATTCCGATCTCGGCCGGTAGGGCTCCGAATCGGATTCGGATTTACCGGATCCGAGTCGGAGCCCTGTTTCCCGACCGAATCGTACGCGGGTCCGGCCGAGCGAGTACGATGCATGCTACCGCGAAATCGCCGACCGACTCAGTACGCGGCTTTAACACGCTCCGACCGACACGCACGGACACGACTCGCACCGCGCTATGGAGACGTTCCCGGCCGGGTAAGTACGATGCGCGCCGCAAGCAGTCCGACCGACTCGCGCCGTCCGGCTCGAAAGAGCTGTCGGAGCCGGACTTTGGGGGTCCGCGTCGGACCCCCTGGACGCGTAGGCGCGCGAGTCGCACACAGGGGGACCCATGGGTCCCCCTACCTGTGCATGTATGCCGCGATGCGCATGGACGCGTACCCACTGTAGGGGCGCCCTTGTTCACCTCGCACCCATTGAGTCAATGGGAGCCCGCGTACGCGTCGTACGGCCGGCTCCCATTGACTTCAATGGGAGTCCGACCGAATCGAGTCCGATAGCATGCGAATGCATCGTACTCGTTCGGTCGGACTGCTAGGGTCTGATTCGGTCGGAATTCTCTCCGGGTCCGGCTCGGTCGGAGAGATTTCCGGCCCGAATCGGAATCGGCCCCTTAGTTGTAGGAGTTTTAAACAAAGAAATTACAAACCCAGTTTTAGAAGAATTTGCACCAAAAATAGGCCCATTTGAGGAAAGTTACCAATTTGTTGTTTGTGATACAGGCCTGGCAGGAAAACAATTGTTTTGCAAATCAAACAGCACAGATTACTGTACACCAGATGATGTTAATTTTCAGATTCCTGATGATTATGCACATTTTAAAATGGCCCAACAAGAGACAGCTGTAGCATTGTTTTCAGAAAAGACAGTTGAAAAATTACCTTCTGATTTGAAAGAAATAATAAACACAGAAATAAGAGAGTTCACAGAGAAAAATGTCAGATTAATAAAATGTGCAGACCATGTCTTATTCAAATTAGAACCAGATGACATGTATTCAAGAACACCATCAGTTGCAGAAATGTTACCCATAATTGGAGATAAACTGAGTAAAAGATTTTTGATGGAATTGATTGGAAGTTTATGTAACTGTCTGATCACAGGTTCACAGAAACCAAATGAAAAGAACAGAATAGTGCAGGAGATTAATAGCATAATTTTTCCATGTTGTCCCATGGTACCGAATCCAGCCAATATATTTTTTCCCATTCCATGTGCTGAAGAATGGCTTACTGTTATTGATTTTTGCCAAGTTCATGTCACAGTGCCATTGCATGAGAATAGTCAGGAGTACTGTCAAAAAGAAAATGAATGTCTGGGACACATAATTGGAAAGGGAGTTAGAAAGGTGTCACCAGAGAGAGTGGAAAGATTTCACCAGATGAATCCACCTAAAATTCAGAAAGAAGTCAGGAAGTTTTTGGGAATGGTTAGCTGCTGTAGAGAGTAGTTACTAAACCTTTCCCTAGTGGCTAAGCCTTTACTGAGGCTGACACACAAGAATGTGTCTGATCCGCTTCCATTGGACAACAATTGCACCAAAGCATTCCTAGAGTTGAAAGAGAAAAAGTGTTGCGCCCCAGCACTAGGAATGAAAGTTTATTTAGAAGAAAATACACCAATTTGCAGTGAGAGGGAGGGCTGCACTCTCTCAGTGCCTGTCCAAAAACATGAATGTGTTCAAGGGTTTGTGATGTATTTCCCAATGACCTTTGATCCCAACATCAATGAAACTGAATATGAGTGTCTAGATGTCATGAAAATATGCATAAAGCCAATATCAGACTTTAAGGATGAACGTCTGATTCAGCCCAACAATGTCCATTTTGTAGATGGCCCATGTTTGAAAGGTAATAATGACACATTAAAAGCAGCACATGCTGTGCTTCCTATACATTATGTTGTCAAAACTTAATGGCTCTCAGTTACCTCAGCCCAAAATTCGAAATTGATTGCCCTTACCATAACATGCAGTATAGCTGTTCAAATGGGAGTCACTGTTGTCATGGGAGAGAGAAATGCTAATTCAGTTGCACAAAATTGTATTCTGTTAGCATATACATTCAATGGAATCTTCACAGGTGAATTAATAGAGGCTCAAGAAATTGTTTCAGAAGCAGAACAACAGGGTTGTATCAGAACTGTTTTTGAGAAAAGTGACAACTGCATAGTAGCAAATGTGTTATTGCAAAATCTGATGCCCCGGTATAGATTGCCAGTTTCTCTGAAATCAGATCATAATGAGGTCTCAAAGATGATGTGTGCAGAACAACAGAATGGACAAAGATTGGATTTTAACTCTCTGCCTGAAGTTTCAAGCATAATAAAGCAACACAAAGACAGCACAGAGTTACACTTTGCAAAATACTGTGTTTCAGCATCACCAAAGTGGCTTGAAAATGAACATGCCAATGCACTTGTGAAAAACACAGATGAAATGACTAGCCATTGCTGTGAAGGTCTGACTGATGTGGAGCATGCAGTTTCTCACCAGATTGCAGCTGCTACACAAGATCTACATAATGAATGGTGCCAAAACTTTGATCTGAGAGATGCTGTGAAATGGAAAGGCCTGTTTCAAAGGATCCTGGCAAAGACTGTTGTGAAATGTGGTGGCCTTCCAAATTGGGTGCATGCCTCTCACACACGTATGGTCCTGTGTCCCCCTGATAAAACAGCTCCTCTTCAAGAAGAGATGCCAGCAGTGGTCAAAAGTCCACAGAAGAGGGTCAGTCAAGCTGTAAGGGAACACACAGAGTCTGAAGAAGCACTAGAGAAAACTGAAGTGGCACTGGAAAAGCAAAAAGTGGAAACTGACTCAGATGAAAGCGGTGTCCAAAGGGTGAAAGAGTCAGATACAGCCTTTGAAGAAGAAATTAGTGCTGTGGGCCTACGAGTGGAGGTAGGAAAAAGCTGGCTGAAAGGGTATCCAAAAAGTCTACAGTGGTCCCTTGAAGAATCATTTGCACCCATAGCTGAAACATCTGAATCTGATCAAAGTGAAAATAAAAGTGAAAGGCTTGGATTGAAAAAGTGCAAAGAATTGATGGTGCTCTGTCAGAGTTTCTCAGCACCTGAGTGGTCAAAATGCATGGAAAAAGTACAGAATGCCACTTTGAATGAACTGTATGAGCCACCCTGATGGCAAGCTGGTGACAAAGAGAAAAAGAAAGGCTGAAACAATAACTGAGAATTGTCAAGAGCTGAAGAGAAAAGAATCTTTGAATGATGAAAGAAAAAGAAGAAAAGAAGAAAAGAAAATAGAAAAGAGAACTGTCCTGTTGAATTTTCCTTTTATTATTTTAGTTACTTATTTTAGAGAAGACTAACAGTTCCAAGAAGCTACTTACAGAACTCTGCACTAAACTTTGAGCTTGGCTATATATGATCTGATTACAGACAAAAAACTTGTGTTGCCTTAGAAAATAGAGGTAAAATTGTTATATGCTCAGCTTTTGCAATAAAAATGTCACTTGTGAAAATAAATAAGTGTGATGATTTACAAATCATTTGAGGTATCATGATTTGTTATCATCAAAGGGTGAGTTGATAGAGCTAGATTTCTCAAATTAAGCATTGCTCTGTTTTGTGTTTCAGACAGACTGCATTTAAATTGGCACGCAGATTTTGGTGCAAGAGAAAACACATGGCACATGAAATATAAAATGAGGCCTGGTCAAAATGCTTTCAGTCTGAAATGCTTGTGCTGTATTAACATGTGTTTTTGCAGTGTAGAGAAACTCGTGATTGCAGTTTTCCTTTTTAGCTTTGAAGATAAAATGGAATGTGTTCTCTCCTCCCAGCTCCTTTCCCTTATAATCTTGTCAAGGTTTTATTCCAAACTCCCAGGATCGGTGCGTCGCTCAAATGGGTCCACCTCTCAATCGCTCCACTCTCTGATGCTATAACAGCGCAGAGGGTAGGAATGATTAAGCGAGGGAAGGAAAGTATGGGGACAGCGGGGAGGGAGACCTACAACACAAGAAACACAATATAAGCCTATTTCACTTTCTGTAATACATATCTAAACTCATAACTTATACTGAGCAATAACTACCTGTAAAGGAAAAAAGAACGAGCATTCTTGCAACCAAGTCTTTGATGAAGGTATCATATCTTAGGAAGGCTCTTTATATGCAAAAACGAGAAAAACACACCATATCATGAGTTGCACCACACTATGGGTATACACAGCTTCCCACTCAACGCTCACTCATACTGTACCCACCACAATGATTGTTGATACTTGCATCACAGAGGGGTTGAGCATAACTCACACCAAAGCCCCTGCTAGAAGAAAGATCATAAGAGCACATAAAGTATTTAGTAATACTCATCATCAGAAAATGAAATAAATGGTACTGGCATTAACTTCTCATGCCTAACACTCTTCTGCTGTTTCAGCACAGCCAATGTAATGTATAACAACTTTTCATGCCTAGCACTCTTCTGCTGTTTCAGCACAGCCAATGTAATGCATAACACTTCCGGTAATAAGGTATTTTTAGGCGTAAACACCATGAATCCAGACTCAGTACTTGATGGAGGTATAGCTTCCCTCCTCTACTATAAGGTTAGATACTACGATAGAACACATAGATCCAATTCACCTCTTCGTGAGTATACAAGTTATGCCCCCAGAGCGGTGACAACGTCACCCTTACCGCCATGTATGAAAGCGTTCCAAAGGTCAAGGATTCTCGTAGCGCGGGTATTCCTTGATCCGGCGTCCCGGCCGAACAGAATTCGCAGCACTGATCGCCGCCGCCGCCCTGCTAAAAGAACTCGTAGTAGGCGCGCCATCAGCACGCGCGCGCGCCTACCCGGAAGCAGGATTCCTGGGTAATGGAGTTCTTTGGTGGCGCGAGCGTACTCTGATACGACGCTCGCCTCGCGCCCTGAAGCAATCGCCCGTGGACTACTGGTGAGTGTGACAGTACATTCCCCCTCCCTAAAGGAGCCGACTAAGACGCGGTTTACCTGGAAACCGTGCATGGAAAGCGCGTATCAACCTGGGAGCATGAACACTCCTTGCGGGTTCCCAGGAATTCTCCTCCATGCTATATCCTTTCCAGGAAATCAGATACCATAAAGAGGATCCCCTCATTTTTGAGTTCAATATTTTAGAAACCTCATATTCAGGTTCACCATCACCATCCACCCAAACTGGGGGGCGATTTCTTCACCGGCGTGTAGGAGGGCTTCAGCAGGGATACATGAAACACTGGGTGTATTCTCAGGGTCTTTGGCAAGGATAACCGGACTGAGACTGGGTTAATGCGTTTTATCACCTTGTAGGGCCCTAAATAACGAGGGTTGAATATACTGTATCGGCGAAACCTGAGGTTCCTCGTGGATAACCAGACCACATCACCTGGCATGTATGGGGGACATTCCCTACGGCGTACATCTGCATGTTTTTTGTAGCTTATTTTAGCTTTCTGAAGATTCAACTGCGTCTTTTTGATAGCGCTTTGTATTCGTTTCACTCTGTCCTGTACCTCAGGTAATTTATGATCCATCCCAGGGTGGACAAAAGGCAAGAATCTAGGATGAAATCCATAATTGCTGTAGTACGGGGTGTGCTTGGTGGACTGATGGGTCGCACTGTTGTAAGCTGTTTCTGCCACCCACAACAGATCCACCCATTCATCAGTGTTTTCTTTTACATAGCAACGTAGATATTGCTTTAAGTTTTGGTTCAAACGCTCAGTCTGCCCATCCGTTTGTGGATGGTAACTTGTGGATTTTGCTGATTTTATTTGCAAGGCCTCACACCACACCTTCCAGAAATGAGCCGTGAATTGGGATCCACGATCGGATACAATAGTGGATGGCACGCCATGTAATCGCACTATTTGACTCAGAAGTATCTTGGCTAATTGCCCAGAAGTAGGTAGAGTCTTGCAGGCTATGAAATGTCCCATTTTCGTGAGACTGTCTACGACTACCAAGATAACAGTGTGCCCTTGGTCTTTAGGCAACCCTACTATGAAATCTACGGATATAGTATTCCATGGAATCGAGGGTGTGGGTAACGGTTGCAACAACCCTTGAGCCTTTCTGTGATCTGATTTTGCCTTGGCACATATTTCGCATTTCTGTACAAAAAGTGCCACGTCTATCTTTATTGAAGGCCACCAAAAATATCTCAGAATTCTGTCTAACGTCTTGTCGATGCCATTGTGACCTGCACTGGGAACCGTATGACACCAATGAAGCACTCTTTCCTGTAATGCTTTTGAGGGAATCAACATTTGTTGATTTCTGATCGGCACCCCTTGTCTCATTTTCCATTGAGGATGTTCCTTGAGCCATTTCCTCCATAAGGGCGATGTGCTTGCACGAGCCACAGAACGTAAAAATTGTTCAGAGTGCACAACGCCTATGACTTGATCAGGGGCCAATATTGAAAGGGTTTGTTTCACCGAGCTACACGTAGTTTCCCGTCGGGTAAGAGCATCCGCTTTCCCATTCGCCGCACCAGGTCTATAGGTGACAATATAATCGAACTCTGAAAAAAACAACATCCAGCGCATTTGCCTAGGGGATAACATACGGGCAGACCTCATAAACTGGAGGTTACGATGGTCTGTGTATACTGTGACCACATGCTTAGCCCCCATCAAATGATGTCTCCATGTAGTGAAAGCATCCTTGATGGCCATCAACTCTTTTTCAGCAATGGTGTACCTTGTTTCAGCCTCATTGAGCTTGCGAGACATGTAGGCTACTGGATGTAGCTGTCCTGTCGTTACATTCCTTTGCGACAGAATTGCACCCACCGCCATGTCAGACGCATCAGCTTCCACTATAAATGGCTTCTCAGGATCTGGGTGGGCCAAAACTGGGGCAGAGGTAAAGGCTCCTTTCAATTGATTAAAGGAGGCTTCAGTTTCTTGAGTCCATTCAAACGGAACGTTTTTTCTTAACAGTTTTGTTATCGGTGTCACCACCTTTGAGAACTGGGGTATGAACCTTCGATAAAAATTAGCGAATCCTAAAAAACATTGGACTTCCTTCATATTGACTGGTCGTGGCCAATCTTTTACAGCTTTTATTTTACGATCAGACATTTCCAATCCCTGAGCTGAAAGAATCACTCCTAAAAACTCCACCCTCTGCACATGGAATTCGCATTTACTTAGTTTGCAAAATAATCCATTGTCACGCAAGGCTTGCAGGACCAAACACACATGCTGATAATGCTGGCCCACGGAATCAGAATAAATCAAAATATCGTCAATATAGACTACTGTAAAAACATCCAGATACTCCCGCAACACTTCGTTCAAAAAAAATTGAAAAGCAGCAGGAGCATTACACAGCCCAAATGGCATCACAGTGTACTCAAACAACCCAAAACGAGTGCGAAACGCTGTTTTCCACTCATCTCCCTTCCTTACCCTGACCAAGTGATAAGCACCTTTTAAGTCCAACCGTGTATATATTTGGGCAGTTTTAACCTGGTCTAAGAGAACTGGAATGAGAGGTAAGGGATACCTGTTCTTAATGGTAATGTGGTTCAAGGCCCTAAAATCGATGCACGCACGTTTTTCCCCGTTTGCTTTCGGTATGAAAAACAAAGGGGAGGCTGCAGGAGACTTAGATGGTCTTATGAAGCCATTCGCCAAATACTGATCCAAATATGATTTGAGATGCTCGTTTTCCTTGTCCGTAAGAGCATAGATCCTGCTACATGGTACTACAGCACCAGGCACTAGGTCAATTTGACAGTCGTAGGACCTATGAGGGGTAACACATTGGCTTGTTGTTCATTGAACACTTCCCTGTATTGTTCGTATTCCGGGGGTAAGGTAATATCCTGCTCTGCAGTGGTAGCTATGTGAAGAAGAGTGGCTAAGGCTTTTACTGAAAGATCACTGTGTTCCTGACTGCCATGATCCTTGCATTCCGGACTGTTAAATAGAACAGTCTTGGCAACCCAATCTATGGAAGGATTGTGCTTAATTAACCAAGGTAACCCCAGTATAATACCATACTGAGGTGCTCGTATTATATTGAAGGTTAGGGACTCTACACGTTGATGCGCACAGCGTACTAACAGTGCACTTGTGGAGAAACTGATTGGTCCTGTGATCAACTCCCTCCCATCTATGGCCAAGACAGTCTCAGGCACATCTTTTTTTAACTAAGGACAACTGTAAATCAGCAGCCAACTTCTCATCCATAAACAACCCAGTGGCCCCTGAGTCTATCATAGCTTCCATGTCTCTCCACCCATCTGGCAACTGAATACCGATAGGGATCCTAAAATGTCCTGATTTGATCACCTGTATATCCTGAGTTGAGGGGATTACTAAGCCGCTCAAAAAGCCCCCTCCTGTTGCCTTTGAGCCTTCTAGTTTTCCGACTTAGGGAACACAGATGCACTCGTACTACCAAACCCTGGTTTGTTCTTGGGTTTAGCCAGGCAATCCCTTACAAAATGGCCTTTCTTGCCACAATACAAACATAATCCATTCTTACGCCTCTGCTCTCGTTCCTCCTGTGATAAAGGAGCCCTAACAGTACCTATCTCCATAGGTTCTGGCCCTCCGACCGTACTAGGTTTAGAAAACCTGGGTTTTTCATACCTGAAAAAAAATCTATCAGGTCTTCTTCTATCGGTCCGTTGATCGTTCATCCTACTGTCTAACCTCAAAGCCAAATTAATGAGATCAGTACACGTGGCTGGTTGAGGGTCTACCTGGGCTATCACGTCTTTGAGCTCATCTCGTAATCCCTGATGAAACAAAGCTGCTCTCTTATCCTCAGGCCATCCAGTCTCCGATATCAATCGCTGAAAGGTATTCAAGTACACAAGCAGATCTTTATTGCCTTGCCTTAGTTCCAATAACTCCCTATCGGCTGTGAGACTATGGGATCGTCTATCAAAGATATTCTCAAACTCTTTTCTAAATCCGTCCCAATCGTACAACAGGGGATCATCCTTACGAACAAACGGGACAGCCCACAAGGCAGCATCTCCAGCTAAATACGAAATAAGGAAGGCTACCTTAGCTTGGTTAGTTGGAAATGCCCGAGGTTTACAGGTAAAATGCAACAACACCTGTGTCATAAAAACCTGTACTTTGCTCTCATCCCCTGTAAACCTTTCAGGGGCTGCCAAAGGTATAGGTGTGGGAAATTCCATCGACAATGGTGGTGCAGCTCCTGCAAAGGAACCTGACGGCCACGTAGCACCACTACCTCTTCCTGCGCTCACGTCAAACGGGTTCCTCTGTAATTTGTCAACTCGATCTTGTAAGGCCGCAGTTTCTGCCCTAGAGGCAGCTAACTCCTGTTGAACCATAACCAAGGCCGCCATTACATCGTCTAAGGTGGCCATCATCAACCAAACACCGATCAGGAGAGAATAAATTCTTGGGCTGCGAATTCTGTCAAGGTTTTATTCCAAACTCCCAGGATCGGTGCGTCGCTCAAATGGGTCCACCTCTCAATCGCTCCACTCTCTGATGCTATAACAGCGCAGAGGGTAGGAATGATTAAGCGAGGGAAGGAAAGGATGGGGACAGCGGGGAGGGAGACCTACAACACAAGAAACACAATATAAGCCTATTTCACTTTCTGTAATACATATCTAAACTCATAACTTATACTGAGCAATAACTACCTGTAAAGGAAAAAGAACGAGCATTCTTGCAACCAAGTCTTTGATGAAGGTATCATATCTTAGGAAGGCTCTTTATATGCAAAAACGAGAAAAACACACCATATCATGAGTTGCACCACACTATGGGTATACACAGCTTCCCACTCAACGCTCACTCATACTGTACCCACCACAATGATTCTTGGTACTTGCATCACAGAGGGGGTTGAGCATAACTCACACCAAAGCCCCTGCTAGGAAGAAAGATCATAAGAGCACATAAAGTATTTAGTAATACTCATCATCAGAAAACGAAATAAATGGTACTGGCATTAACTTCTCATGCCTAACACTGTTCTGCTGTTTCAGCACAGCCAATGTAATGTATAACAACTTTTCATGCCTAGCACTCTTCTGCTGTTTCAGCACAGCCAATGTAATGCATAACACTTCCGGTAATAAGGTATTTTTTTAGGCGTAAACACCATGAATCCAGACTCAGTACTTGATGGAGGTATAGCTTCCCTCCTCTACTATAAGGTTAGATACTACGATAGAACACATAGATCCAATTCACCTCTTCGTGAGTATACAAGTTATGCCCCCAGAGCGGTGACAACGTCACCCTTACCGCCCTGTATGAAAGCGTTCCTAAGGTCAAGGATTCTCGTAGCGCGGGTCTTCCTTGATCCGGCATCCCGGCCGAACAGAATTCGCAGCACTGATCGCCGCCGCCGCCCTGCTAAAAGAACTCGTAGTAGGCGCGTCATCAGCACGCGCGCGCGCCCACCCGGAAGCAGGATTCCTGGGTAATGGAGTTCTTTGGTGGCGCGAGCGTACTCTGATACGACGCTCGCCTCGCGCCCTGAAGCAATCGCCCGTGGACTCCAGGTGAGTGTGACAAATCTACACTCCCTGTACCTGTCTGAAGAGACTTTGGCTTTGTTGCATATTTAGACAATATATATTCAGTTCATAACACATCTTTTTATAATGTGTATTAATTAACCATGCACCATCACTACACGGGGGCAAACGCATTTTGCATGAAAAGCTATCTAAAACATTAGAGCATGTTGCTATGAGTATGTATTAACTGTTTGCGCTTTGAACATTTGCATTACAGCATTTTTATGCTATGTTGTACATTGCACATTTTTGCATGATGTGCACAAATAATAGAAAAGCTGCTTTAAACTAATAGCTTTTGCTAGGTAATAATTAATACAGGGTACTAGTATGCGGGAAGGTAAACATAATGGGTTTCATTTCATAAATTAATAATTAATACTCTTTGTGTTTGTTTTGTTTTGGGCCTAAGATAAAATGGCTGCCTGTGAATCTAGCAAGGCTGAGAATTGTACTGAATGAGAGACGCATGCGCAGAACTGCCAAGTGCCTCAAGTGAAGACCTGGTTCAAGGCCCCCATGAACTGTACATTCTTGTTACCCTGCCAATGTATCAGTGTTTGTGGAATGTGTCCTTCCTGCGTGCGATGTGACAGGAAGGAGGTAATAGACTGAAACATTTTTCCTAGTAAATGTTGCTAAAACATATAATTGTATTAATCATTAACGCTTCTTTTGTTAAAACTGGTATGGGTTGGATTTGCCAATGAGAACAGGATGGTGAGACCCTCATGTCATCTATGCTAACCAATCACGATGCAAGCTTTACTGAAAATTGCAACATTATTAGTATAGTCAGCCAAGAATTAGAGTATAATGACCTCTTAGGGGGTGTGGGAGCTCGCTTTTTAAGCCTTAAGCTTTAGGGCCTTAGTCTGAGAGGGAGGAGAGGAGAAGAAGCAGATGAGATCAGACATCATATGGGTTAGGTACGCAAACGTCGCGGGTGCAGTCTGAGAGCAGATTGCGTCCGAGGAGAGATAGAGGGAGGTGGGGGGCATAGGCTAGCCTTGCACGTCATATTTTTGGCAAGGCAGATCACATTCCTCTGTGGTCTTGTGAAGGGCGGGCTGTCTCGCTCCTTGTGAAGCAGCCTCTCTCAGATTGAACAGACCAGGGCAGAGAGTGGAGCTGGATAGAACAGGTAGATTTAGATGCTAAAACTCTAAGTTTATGCTTTGACTAATTAATTAGTTTTGAAAAGATTTATTTGTCTTATGCATTTATTTCTCTTTATGGGAGATTTTTGCCAATTATTAATTATTGATTAGCCTTGCAAAAACTCACTCTTGAATCATATTTTCCTGAACTTTCTTTGGAGAATTCTGATTGACATTTGATTGCCTCATTCCCTTCCTTTATGGAATGTTTTGTATGCAACCTATAATATGTTTTGTATTAATTCTATTTTTCCTATTTTCAATTCTGTAACCTGATTGATATTTGACTAATGAATAAAGGGTCAGAGAGCTTTAACTTTTAACTAGAAAATAAAACCCTTTAAAATACTCACCAACTCTCTTTATTGGCTTAAATATTATTTGTATTTTGATTTTTCATGTTTATGTAAAGTCTCCTAATACACGGTGTCAAGGGTCCAGTACCTTTGCAGCGGTAATTAGAAGGTAAATGAGGTTTTGCATTGAGAAATGAACGTGAAATTACCGCTGCATCAATACCAACTGTACTGCCGCTGCTTGTGTTGCCCCGGTAGTCGTCCCTGATGCTGAACAGAACCTTCTGCCTGGATATAAGTTAGCATCTTCCATCTCTTCTCCCAAGGCACCACAACCAAGTCTGCAACATCAACCGTATCCCTTCCCTGGTCTTTTGTGGCGCACAGCAGTTCTGACACCCTCCATGTCCACTGTCATGGGTCATGTTTTTTTCCGCTGTAATAGGTATGAAGTCCCAGTTACTCACTTAGGGGCCGATTACGATGTGGCACGTAAAGGCTCCGACTGATGGTTGGAGCCTTCCTGGCTGCATCGTAATCGACCACACGGTTTACTTTCCAACTGCCACATTACAATGCTTGCGATCGGTAAGTAAACCAGACTGTTTTTCCAGCTGGCTTACGACGGGCTCATGGAGCCAGTCGGAGCCAGCTCGTAATCCCAAACGGCGGGCCTTTCCACCCTTGGGATTACAATGTACTGTTTCCAACATGGTTTCCATGCCGGCCTGTCCGACATGGAAACCATGTCATAAAGCGTGTTTGGTGGCCCCCAGCAGGGCCCCCTTGTGCGTGCGGGCTCCGGTTGGGGACAGAAGGGACACCCATGGTGCCCCCCTGTTGAATCCTGCACCTTGTGGCAGGCACCTTGAGGTGCCTGCTACAGGGTCCAGGGATGAACAACAACAATGCGCTTGTGTTCCGGCCGCAGCACGAGCTTCCATTGAGAAATGGGAGTAGTATGCGACCGAACAGTGTTCGGTCACATTGTAATTAGCAGGTTGGGGCCGCCGACTGGAGGTCGGTCGGTCCCAGGACCGAGACAGTGTCGGGTGGACGCAAGTCCGCCTGACATCGTAATCAGGCCCTTAGTGTTTCAAGCTGCAGTGTGACCCTGACACAAAGACAATATCTCTGGAACAATATGTGCTAAGAAAAAGATTCTAATCGGTCTATAATCAGAATAACCACCTACGACCAGTAGAACTAGACCAAACACCAAGAGTGAGAACTGGACCCTACACATGCAAGTTGGTTCACAAAGCTGTAAGTTCACCAGTCTGTGTAATAAAGAAGGGGCATGAACCAGATGATGCTCTTGGTGTGTTTTTCTACTAGTCAGCAGTCCTGAAGATACCTGATGGCTCCCCAGTGTCTTCAGTCCTTCAGAAATGTCCTCTAAGCAGATCTTCCTGCCAGCTGTGTCTCGTTTGGATCTTCCTGGGATCAAATCGGCTACTCTTGGATGTTGCAGTACAGTGTCTTTTTGAAATAAGCTCTCCTAGTAGCCAGGCATTTTTGTAGGTGTCTCAGGCATAGCCCCGTTCTGGAGCACAAGCAGCAATCTAATAGAGATTCTACTACTTGACTGGTTCATATGCAAGGAAACTGTTTTGTTTTATGCCTTTATTTTATAACACCATCATTTTAAAAATGTTTTACCCATATTCCAATACTTGTACTGATTGTGATGCTTTATACCTTTTATTGTACTCTTTTGATTAATACAATTAACTTATATAATACTACTACTACTGGTCTGGTGTCTACTCTCCTACATTCTGGTGCAGGCCTCAGTGCCTAGACAACGATGATGCATGAGCCCTACATTGATTGAGTGTTCCAATACATAGTCTCCTGGTGCCTAGAGTGGAAAGATTGAGCACACCAGAAGTTCTGTACCATTCAAAGGCATTTGTACATCTTCAGTTCATGAGCAGCATCCTTTCATGCTGCTGACCAGATTTTATGTAAAAAGAACAATTGATGGACAGAATGCAGAACAATGTCATACATTCACCCCAGTACAGAGATCTGGGCCTAAATCCATCGGTTTTTTGCTCCCCATGCTATTCCAGTTTGAACCCAGCCATATGCAAATCAGTTTTGACCCTGTGCCCAATGGGAACAGTCCTGCTCGAACTGCCAGGCCAGGTCCTTCTGAGCCCAGGGCCCTCAGTCAGACATTTGGAACTGGCCCTAGCAGTGATGAGTGTTGGAATTGGAATCAGTTAGTCATATGCTTCCATTAGCATGGGAGATGGCCACAGAACAGGACACAGCGCATGAGTGAGTTTTAGACAGGTAGTGAAAACCTGCCCTGGATGATGTCAATGAACTATGGCCTCGTCCCACCTACCAGATGCACAGGTTCCGGGAAGGAGGACTGGAATATATATGTGCAAGTTGGTGCTGCTTCATGTGTACACAACACGCAACCTTTACGAGAGTCACGAGGCAGTAAATGCATACCCACACAGTCATAAAGCATGCCAAAATAAGAGCATACATTATGCCTTCCATAATTTACACATATGAATCTATTTTTGTTAATTAATATCCACTCAGTTCAAGTGATCCATGTTTCACGGGGGAGGTATCAGGAGAACCCTTTGTGGAAAAATCAGGACACTCAATGCAAAGATTTCCAGCACAGTGGATTTCGTCGAAAAATAATTGAAAAACTCCTGGGGGCAGATTTACAAGCAACTGACGCATCTAGCGTCAGTTTCCCTGCCCCAGCCTGTGATACCCTTGCGCCACCATGGATGCGCCGTATTTACAATACGGCGCACCATGGCGCAAGGATTGACAGATGCGTCAGAAATTCTGACGCATCTGTTGGCCCAAAAGTCACGCATTGCTGGAGTCGTGTCGCAAGCACGACGCAACTCCAGCAATGTATTTTGAGGCCTATACTTATTGTACTGTGCCACTCCTTATGCCTGCTTCAAGCAGGCGTAAGGTTTTGACGCAGTGGCGTCCTAGAAGTGGCGCAGTGAAATCTTGTAGATTTCACTGCGTCACTTTTACAAGGCCTTCTTGTGTGGGAACGCCCACCCTGCATACATTATACCTGACGCAGGTATAATGTGACGCAGGGCTTTACAACGTGACGCATCTCCCGAGATGCGTCACGTTGTAAATGGGTCGCATTGTTTATGCCACCGCTGCGTCACAAAAGTGACGCAACAGCGGCGCAAAAGCGTCTCAAGGGGCTTGTAATTCTGCACCCTGATTCGTATGGGAGAGTAGCCACGAGTAAACAAGTGAATGCGTGTGTTATCAATGAAAGAAAAATGTAAGCCTGATTTGGCCTCGCAGTCTCCACACATTGTCCAATTTTCCATTCGCATCTCTTCAATGAGAAGGCAGCTATATTAATATGGGCGAACTGCTATTCAACAGGCACAGCATTAAAATGAATGAAGTTTAAATCCTGGCCATTTGCAGCATTACATATACAGAGATAACACAGTCGAGCGACTATTACAATATATTAAAGTCTTCTAAACAGATGTGAGATTGCCTTCAATACTGAGCAAATAATATATGCCCTACTGAGTGCTTGTGAAAATAGACCACAATTGTCAATTAGAATATTCTGAAGTGTACTTCTGCAAGCAGCTTTATTACTGATGCAGGCTTCATCATTTTGTCTTCAATTGTGTGGAATCCACTTTGAATGTCCTTGCAAGACTGGCTAAAAGCATTACTTGAGGCCAGTAATAAGACATCTGGTTTGGCCTTAATAGCCTTATAGGATTAAAAAGTGAAATACTGCCATCTTTTTCTTTGAGTGCTGTTTTCGTAACTAACAGTAGCTAGACATTGGTCGCCTCAGCACTTTCAAGTAGCAAGTTAGACTGTGTAAGATTGGTTGTGTTGAATTGTTATGCAGTGCGCTGTTTAAATCGTAGTTTGTCTCTAGTGCTCTTTTGGTCTCCCTTGATAGGGCAGCTGCCTTCTACCTATTGGTACCAATTCTCTAAAAAATACATAGGGGGATATTCACAAGAACGTGTGATAATTATCGCAAAATTAGCTTAATGCAACTCTGCACATCGCAGTCTATCGCGGGAAAATAACACTGTGTTAACGTTGTATTCACAACCCGTCGGCACCATGCGATAGTCTCACGACAACGCGCCAAATGACCGCGTTAAAATTAATGCGACGCCGAAAAAACGCGAAACACGAACGTGAAAAAAGTTGCTATGTGGCCAACCACGATAAAAAAATCAGCGATAACCAGCGACAGGCCTGCAATTCCCACGCGTCATGCGGGAAAATGCACTATAAAAGCACCGAAAAACACAAACAAAATAATTAAAACTGAAAGAAGCAGGTGTCCCCATCTCGTGCTTATTCTCTTGATTATTCTCCTCTCTTCCTCTTCTTCTTCTTTACTTTCCTTTTCTTTCTTTCCTCTTTCTCTCTCTTCTTTATTCGCATTATTTATTTATCTAAGCAATACAACCATTTTCATGAAATTGCTTTTTCTTCTTAATTAATTATTTGGGTATTACATTTAACTTATTTATTACATGAAATATACTTCTATTTATGAATTGCTCATATTGGTATGGTTTATAAGACTTGTTGTATTGTATTATATATAATCTTAATTATCTGTATTCCTTTATTAAAACAATAAAGAATATTGGAACTAAAAAAAAACTGCGTAGCACCATGGAGGAAGCCGGAGCAAGTACAGAGGACGACCAGAACCCCACAAGCCCCCAGGAGGACCAGCCTGGGACCTCAGGGTCACGGAAGGGCAAGGAGAAGAAGATGAGGAAGCGTGGTTCAGTCCGCAGGAAAACTGGATCATCATCATGGAGGTGATAGAACACCACCAACAACTGTTCGTCACCTCCAACGTGTAATTGGCAAATAAAAATGCAATATGGCAGTCCATCCTGGACAAGGTGAATGCAGTCGGAGTGAGGAGGAGGGCAATTGGAGAGGTCAAGAGGCGCTGGAATGATGCAAAGCGCAAAACCAAGAAGAAACTCGCTGACAACCATCAGGCAGCAATGCAGACTGGAGGTGGCAGTCCAGCTGAACACCAGGAGCTGGACGAGATGGAGGAAATGGTGGCCACAGTCATCAGTGGGGAGACGGTGGCAGGAGTTGGGGGTCCGGACACTGCTCGACATGACCTGACACAAAAGCACCAGGGTGAGTACCGAACAGGGACTGGGGGGATGGGGGGAGATGGGCACAATGGCATACATGCACAATTAAGTACAGCACCCTGCACACCCACAATGACTCTGGATCATGTCCCTGATTCCCTTGTCACACTGCAGCACACATACAAACAGCAAGTAGGCCCCCATCTACTATGGGCACAAAGGGGTCCCTCCCCACACAGCACCAATCTCACAACCAACCCATGCACACGTGTCAAAAGCAGCAAAGCTGCGTGTCTGTGAGCCACACTGACAATGCAAGTGACACCGCATGACGAACAGCATGGCTGCAGTCCAATTATCATGACATGGTGCACGCCACAACACTGAGGTGGCTGAGTGTGGAACACATCCGTAAAAGGAGCAGGTCACACTCTGACACATCCACGTGCACAAACAACCCCTGACGCCAACAACACATCTGCGGATAAACCATGCCCAAGTGTCCAAAATCCGAACTAGAGCCAAAATTAGCCAAGTCTGCAACATCCCAGCACTGTAGAACCACAGAAGTCAAAGGCACACCGCCTCAAAGGGATAAGGGGCAGCAAAATCACAGCTGCAGGGGCGACTCTCCCACAATGCAGCACACACACATAGCAATAACAGCACATCATCATTGACGACAATGTGGAACAAAGTGCAACACTCTCACTACAGAACAGAGGACACAACTGGTTCCGCTTGTGCGTAGGAACTGGACAATGACATCTGGCATAGCAGGAAACTGTGAGATGATGATGTACGTGTACAACCTCACAACCATGATGTAGTTCAAATGTCCACTGTCCCGCATCAAATAGTCAGCTCCTCCCAAACAGTCACAATGTACATTGCCATGCAGTCTGTATGTAAACTTGAACAATGCATCAACATACATGTCAACACAATGTCAAAATGAATCTCCCCTTCACATTGCAGAGGGACAATCAACACCTCCTGCAGAGCAGACAAGACAACTCATCAGTGATGATGAAGAGGACCTCCACACCTTCGACACCGACGCCCTACAACAGCTCATGGACAGCTATGGCAACCCACCTCCAGGAGCAGGGCAGCCCAGCTGCATCGAGGAGACCCCACCCCCTGCACAGACCACGCAGCAGGAAGCACCCACCACCACGCCTGGCTCCCAGCACCTCACCGAAAAACACATCTCATTCCAAGGCCATGTGTTAGACTGCCAGAAGGAGGTGGCTGAACAGGTGCGGTTGGGGTCCGACCTCATGGCAGCCAAACTAGATGACATACATGGGTGTCTAAGTCCCATCAGGGACCACTTACACTCCCTAACGGACACCCACAGTTCGCTCCATGATGTCCAACAATCCATGCCCGACATCGCTGGAGCCATGGCTCTGAGAGGAGAACAACTGTCCAGTCAGAGTGGCCTCAGCGATGTCAGCCGAGAGTTGGCACAGATGCTGAGGATAATGGAGAACATGGAGCGGATGCATGCGGAAAGAATGGCTGCCACCGATGCACACCAGCAAAAAGTTGTTGGGATCTTCCATGCCCTGCAGCTCCTCATCATCGCATTGCTGCCACTAAGGCAGTTGCTGATGAATGCTGCTGGTACTTCTACACACACATCTCCGGCCCCTGATGTGTCAGTGGCACACAGTGTTGCAGACCAAACATCAGCACACACATGTCAGACAGATGACATAGAGGGCGAAGATGCGGGTGATTCCACCTTTGTAGTAAGAAGGAGCCAGTAGCATTCTTCTCCGCCATATGCCCGGTTTCAGCTTGGTTCTGCCCTCTGCATCATGCCCTGTAACAACATCTCCCACTGTCCCCCGAAACACTCTGCGACACTCACCTTGGACCTCGACATGGACTGCCATATTTTGTTTGCTTACCAATGACACAGCAATCAGACTGCGGACTGTACTCTTCCTCTTCCGATGTACTTGTCAATCCCTAAATGACCCTGGCTGGCCCTCCACTGGGATACAATGTAATGTGGGGTTTGCATGGCCATGTACTGCTCCAGCTCCGACACTCCACCGAATGTGCATAAATCTTTGAAATTCACACAGATGTGTCATGTCCATAATCGATCAAGTATGAAAGTGTGGATGAATGTAAGGACATTGATTGCCCAAATAGGTACACCCTGGGAAATGAAAGCAATGCTCATGTTTGAACGTGACACACATAGGAAGTGAGATGACTGGGAATGTGTGCACTAGCTGTGGCCTCATCGCTCTGAAACAACAATCGCGCAATTCCTCAACTTTCCCCCACGCAATGTTAGAAATAGGGCTGGGTATGAAATGTCAAAGTCGTTGGCAGGCCTAAAGTAGTGTCCCCCATCACATTTGACAACAGAACATCTCTTCGCATACCTACTCACAATCAACTGGGTGGACACAGCCTGTAGTGATGGATCACATTGATCCACATGGCAAGAATATGGACACCATACTCACATTGCTGAAGACACGTAAGAGCACAGGTCGATCAGCAACTATCCCAACCACTATGTCTGGCTCACAGAGGTGGAGCTGGCAATAGGGACTCAGCCCTCAGTGAAATGCGTCAGTCAGTCCCTCCCTGTGTACAGACAATGCTCATTGAGGCACACGATTTGTCATTCTAATCAACACTCATCACAGTTGAACACTAGTGAAGTTGCGTAGACTTCATTGCCATGTGCGTGTCAGAACTGGCAAGACAAGGGCCACAACATGCAGACCAATGCATCAGACTCTAGCAGGCAGCATTCTGTCATGGTACAGTTCCACGTGACAGGGGTTGTGCATGTGCCCGAGATGTTCTGCCATTGCGTTGGTGGCTCTCGTAGAACCGGCACTCTTCTGACCTGCGGCAGTTATGTGGATGATATGCCACAGCTCGGAGCAATGAGTCGTATGTGTGTGCAACGTTTGGACGTATGGGTTGTCGTGTACGTAAGTGTCAAGGGCATTCCATGCAAGAGTGCCTCGAGCAAGGACTTCTGTGTGTGGGGTGTGGATACGTTGGTCTATCATTGGCGCTGTGCATAGTGTGGGAGTCGTCATCATCTGCAATGGTATCTCTGTCAGGGGGTGCCTGACGCATGCAAGAACAAGGTCGGAGGTGCAGATGTCCTTCCGCCTTATGTATTGAGACAAAGGAGCTTTCATCCCTAATGTCAGTCTGACTAATGCTTGCATTCTGGAAATGTGATGTGGCTTTCGCGCTGCAATTGAGGCTAGGCATTAGGCTTATGGTGCACCTAAAGCGTTACACACACAACAGTTGGCATGCATGAGCCAAGAGCCCGAGCGGCCTTGTGCTCCTTGTACAATACCTTTGTGCGCAGCCGCCCTCTGGGTGCATGCAACATTGCAACATTGTCTATTGCGGGCCGTGTGGCGCAGACACTGCAACAGGGACACACGCATCAGTTGGTTTCCTGTCCAGCCCAGAAATGAACCACGCCCAGAGCCCAGGGATAATTATTCACACCCCTATGCTGGCCTGGCATACGCCAACCCAGCCCACTCGGCGTATGTATAAAGGGGACGACGACGATGCAACGTGTCCTAGTTCTTCCCCACTGCTGGAGGTGACATGGCTGCGTCCGCCTGGCATATCACAGGACTCAATCAGAAAGGGTCCATGACCTGCGTTGCACAGAGTTGGTGGCACCGGAAACACTGCGGCCAGCATGGGCCTACCACCACGGGACGGTGACTTTCGGTGCACTGAGGTAGGGGCACCTTAGGTGCTGAGCGGGTGTAGCCTGAGATTATGCGCCGTCCTGGCGGTCCGGACTGGTAATGGTTTGTGTGAGCCCTGCTGGGCCGCAGTGTAGGCCTGAGCCAGTGGGCAGCGCGGGCCTACCGCCACGTGGTGTTGCCTCACGGTTCACAGAGTTAGTGGCACCTATAGAGCTGAGCGGGTGTGCAGCCTGCGATGATGCCGTGTGCACTGATATACTCTCTGCCATTGCAAAATCAAGACCCAGAATCACGTGTGTGACCTGGTGGCCTGCGGGGCAGGGCTGCATGATGTGGAGGCTGTCAAGGTCGCGGGCCCTGGGCTTGGAGCTTGCACCGGCACATGGCGGGCCCTCTTGGAGACACGCTGGTGGCGGAAGGTGAGCAGTGAGGCCTGGGTGCGCAGGGGCGGCCAAACAATGATGGCTTGTGCAATGATATGAACTCTGCCATTCATAAATCTGGACTCTGTTTCAGATAGGGGACCTGGTGGACTGCAGTGTATACCGGCACGTGGTTGGAGACACACCGGTGGCAGCAGGTGAGCAGTGAGGCCTGGGTCCGCAGTGTCGGCACTCCCTCTCCCTCTCTTCCTTTCACTGTCTCTCTCTCTCTTTCTCTGTTTCTCTCTCTCCCCTTCTCCCTCTCTTCCTTTCACTGTCTCTCTCTCTCTTCCTCTGTTTCTCTCCCTCTCCTTCTCCCTCTCTTCCTTTCACTGTCTCTCTCTCTCTTCCTTTGTTTCTCTCTCTCCCCTTCTCCCTCTCTTCCTTTCACTGTCTCTCTCTCTTCCTCTGTTTCTCTCTCTCCTTCTCCCTCTCTTCCTTTCACTGTCTCTCTCTCTCTTCATCTGTTTCTCTCTCTCTCCTTCTCCCTCTCTTCCTTTCACTGTCTCTCTCTCTCTTCCTCTGTTTCTCTCTCTCCTTCTCCCTCTCTTGCTTTCACTGTCTCTCTCTCTCTTCCTCTGTTTCTCTCTCTCTCCTTCTCCCTCTCTTCCTTTCACTGTCTCTCTCTCTTCCTCTGTTTCTCTCTCTCTCTCCTTCTCCCTCTCTCCCCCTTTCTCTCTCTCTCTCTCTCTGTCCTTTGATGGGCGCATGACACACCTTCTTATCTTGAATTTTGTCTTGCAGGCTGTGTCCTACAGATTGTCCAGAGAAGACCCGCCATGGCTCTTCCGAATAGTTGTTTTGAGTTGAATTTGAATAAAATCATTTGTTTGGAAATTCAAAGATGAATGGATGATTCTCCTTTTTCTGACCACACATGAATGTTAATTGTTGTACTTGTGCGACATCAGGCGAATTGTTTTGTTCATGATTTCGTAGAGTTGATGTTAAATATCTTTGTCCGTGGTGGGGCCCCGGGGGGGGGGGTTCCTGGGTGTGGTGGCGGTGGGTGTTGTGGCCCTCTTGGGGCTCTGAGCTGCATGTTCAGTAGCTCCATGGCATCTGTTGTTCTTCAGGTGTGGCTCTGGTCTGGCCTCCCTTTTGTGGTGCAGGTTGTCGTCTGACTTAACACCAGGTAAGAGCAGGTGTTAAATCCCTGCTGCTAACATGCCATATCACCTGTTTTGGGATCTTATCGCCGATCTGGCTGGTCGTAGAGAATATTGCGAAGTGGTGTTGTCGCAGCTTTTTGCACAGGAACGCCTACTCTGCATCTCATTAGCGTTAGTTGCCGGTGTCATCCATGGCGATGTTTTTTGCGGCTGCTATCGCAGGAAAACTGGCGATATCAGCTGTTAGCACCAGCTTGTGAATGGTGCGATAAATCTATCGCCACTTTGGCTGCGATAAAGTGCTGCTAACTCGCCGATAAGTCCTTGAGAATATGCCCCATAGAGTGAGCTCTGGCTGTGGCCAGAGAGGTATTGCTCTCTCACCTCATGCTACTGGCTATTTGGTGTATCAATCGGCCTCCTATAGAGTGAACGCATTGCAATGCATGGAGGTTTATTGTACCTCTCAGAAGTACATCAAATCCTAGCACATTAGTTTTCATTTTTTTTTCATTACAACAGGCTATTGAAAATATTTTAGACAGGAACCAAAGTGCAAGCCAGACCTAATGGCTTTGCAGTGTTTTTTGTAATGTGCTCTTAGTTATAAACGACATGATAAGGAGATGTTATTGCCTGCGGGCTCTGTAAACTGGGCTGATACGAACATAAGTGGATGACGGTTTACATATAATAATTTGTGTCAAACAAATTTTGATCATACCTTACAATTTTGAATTTTTATGTGAAAATAACCTGCAGCTATATTTCAGTTTTTCTCTACGGAAAGCTCCCGTTTGCATGCTATTCTTCAGTACTTCTGTGCCTACGAGCAGATTGCTGGGATTCGAAATGGAGCATTTCATATGAGACAAGAGTCCACAAATAAAAAATCTCCAGTGTGCCTTTTGAATAATATTAAATTAGTGCACACTGGATTAGTGTTCATAGGGATAAGCCCATGAGTTTCACATTGATTGAATACCATAGACCATATGCAAAACCTTCTTTTTAGATTCAAGCTAAATCCTCTATACTATTGTGCTGTTACCTGCTCGTAAACAACACAAAATGTAAGGAAAGCCATTTTTAGAGAGCAATATCATTAGTGCTATCATCAGTACCACTAATATTGAAGCAGCACTGACCCTCCAACCCGAAAGCTGCTATTTACATAATCACACTATATCCCTTACAAGTAACCGAGGTTCTCTCTTGACTTTTTCAAATATTGGAAATCTTAAAATAGTCATTGAAGATATTTCTT